>VXBA01001116.1:1432535-1451780 GCA_013399895.1 Serilophus lunatus
AAAAAAAAAAAAAAGAGCAGTGAGAATATATTGGAGTGACTGGGTGAGTGTTCATAAATCTGAGAAGGAACATATGAGTTCGCCTTTGGGATTAGATACACTTAGTAATTTTCATTAGCTTTGTATTACTTGATGAATATTCAAAGATACAACCTTGATAATCACTTACACCTTAGTGAGAGACAGTAACATTTTTGATAACTAGGCACCGTTCTCAGGAAATATCCCAATTCTCATCTAATATAGATATTCATCTTTGCTCCCCACCTTTTATGAAGTGCAACAGTTTCATCTTTCTGTAAGAAAATACATACTCTATATATTCATTTTCTTCTACAGATAGTTTTGGAAGTCTGGAAATTCATTTGCTTCAAGAAATTCTTCTATTACATTACTCAGTTGTTCTAATTGCAAATTTTAAGCTGATCCACTATATACATCTAATTATCTTTAAATGAAAAATGCTTGTAATTCTAGTGCAGAAAATTACTATTTCTGTTTAATGGAAGCCTGTAATCAGCATGATTTACTTTCTTACTCCTAAAAACTTCAGTAGCTATGAAGTGAATGAAAGAAATGGGAAATGGTTTAAAAAGCACTGTAAACCAGCTGAAATCAGTGGAGTGTATTTAAAACCTCTGATTTTGAAGGGCAAATATTTGAAAGCTGTAGGTCTTGATGATCAAGAAAAAAATCCCTGCAGGTATTAATTTTGTAGCTATCCCATCTGTTTTGTAATTTGATGCTTTGGGTTGCATTTACTGACTTATGTTGACTTGGGTAGGGAGGAATAGCTCCAGAAACTCAAAAATAAACAGGAGAAAATTCCTTCTTCTGTATTCACCAAAGGTTGCATTTCTCTTTTCTTCATTCAAATACATGGTTTCAATAATTTCAGCGAAAATCCTATGAACAGAATCCAAGCCAACTCACCAGAATAGAGCAAAGAAATCAAAGATGAGCAGAGAAACAAACAAAAACAAAACAGAAAACACACACACACACACAAAACAGTCAAAACAAAACTAGACCGCTACAGAGAAACACAGATATATTTTCAGCTTGGCTTGAGAGGGATCCTACTTCTACAATACCTTCTCATAACCTCTACAGCAGCTTCCTCCATGGCACTAATCCTACCTACTATTTCACCTTGAAAGGTAATTCCAGTGACCACAGCACCAGAACCACCAGTAAAACTGGGGTGGCATACTCTGCTGTGGTCCTGGCTATACACCATCATCACATAGTCTTTGCCATGATAACATTGATGAACTCAAAAATTCAGATGACCTTAAAGAGAGGCTGCTCCATTTTGCTGCATGAGAACAAAAAGCAGCCACATAGTTTGCTTGAAATATGATTTAAAAATCAAAATTTGTTTTTTGGCTTTGGTTTATTTTATTTTATTTTTTCTTTAAGCAGAGCATATTTACTATTAAGATATGGGGGGGGCTATGAGTAAAAGAATTTAAAAAGAAATTTAACGACAAGACACATCTTTGCTCTCATCTATTGCTAAACCAAAGTTCACCTTTGCTAACTTCTGAGAATGACACAGGCAAACATATCCTGGCACTTAAATTACAGTAAGTTCACTTGTAGCCATGTAAAAACCACAGAGAATGCAGCCCAAGCAGGAAACTCCCCAGGAAAGCAGATACTAGTAAATATCATCTCTACATGCCTGGAACATTACTCATACAGTAAAGACTTCAAAATACCATCACACTCAAGTGCATCTTGGCTTTATTATACTATTTCTTGATGTTCTACAGCTATTCAACCTATTTTCAGTCTCTCTTCTTAGGGAATTATTTGAACACAGTGTTTGCTTATATTTTTTCATTATCCACAAGCTAGACAGTTGCTCATAAATGGTACTACGCAAATGGCTCTGGGAAGCAAACATTAGCAAAACAATGCTTTTCTGCATGTACTAGAACTTTGCACAACTCATGCCCATAAAAGAGAGGAAAGGAGCGCAAGCTGTTTTAAAAGGTGCTGGTTTTGTTCAAAAACCTGGGGCCAGACTCTCAGCAGGGGGAGGACAGAGATGCTCCAAAACTCTGGCTTTCAACCAGAAGCAAGCAGGGCTACTTCTGAAAACAGCAACTGCTGACAGCACGATATGGAGACAAAAGCATAAATAACCTTAAGTTACGTTTGTCTGTATGGCTCCTATCCTCTGAGACTCTCCTAACTTTACTTCCACGAAGATGTTCTGCTATATTCTTTTTTCTGCACAAAAAAAGTTAACCTGTGAAAGATCTGTCTTCCATTCTACATTTACTCTGAGAGTAAATAATGTCCACCTAAAGGGTTTTTTTAACAATCTGAGTTTTAAAATTAAGGACAACAGAAAGACTGATAGGTTTCAGCCATCTTTATTTCCCCACCTTTTTTATCACCTGTTTTCTTCTCGCTTTTTTATCAACTTTTCCCAAAGGGTTAGGTAGAAAAATAATTTTTTTCAATCTGTTTTAGTTTTAGCTATAGCTTAAGACAAGTAATTTTTATATTAAAGTGGAAATAAAAATTAATTTCAGCTGTTTCAAGAATTTAGCCAATTAATGTACAGTTTTTGAACACGTTACCCTTTCTTAAGTATGTGCAGAGAGGGGATTAAATATAAGCAGACACTCTCTCAATGTTCCAGTACTTTCAAGTTTTAAAAGATGCAGTTTTGCAAACACCACTTAAGGGCAAGACACCTAAAATAGCCTCAAAATGGGAGCTGGAGACAAAAAGGATAGCTCCTCACCTTCCCTTGGTAGCACAGGCTCTGCGAATGAAGCACAAATGGAAGTCAGGGTCCCACATCAAATTAACTCACAAGTCTGGATTCCCACTGGATAATTCTGACTCTGCACTTACACAATTGATAAGAGATCTGTTTTCACAAAAGTTCTCCTATATGGTTTCAACTGCCAGTGAGGACTTTGAGCCCTTCATGTTCCAAAGGACCTGTGAAGCTTTTTTTTTTTTTTTTTAATTCCTAAGGATGGAAAAGCAAAGCAAGTTAAGTTTCACTAATGGGGAGCGATGACCTCCATTTGGCCTAAGTTAGCAGACCACTGCCTCCAACTATGAAGATGTGCTGCTCGTCACAACTTATTCCAGCAATGGGCTTCTCCTCCTGCAGGATAAATTGGACATGACTAATGTTGGCCGACATGAAGTCAGATTTCTTCCTCCCTTTCTCACATGAAACATGCCCTAGCACTCAGAGAATTCATTGAGTCTTTACACATGGCCATCTGAAACCTCTGTGGTTATTGCTTAAAGTCAATAGTTTTTTAGGTCAGTGCAATTAAATCATCCACCAGTCTGCTTTTTGAAGTCTGATGGTACTGGTGAGGCCTGAATGCAATAAATACCCAGGATTTCTGTTCTGTGGAACACATTATTTGCATTGACAGTGTTAAAAAATACCTTTTCCCTTCACCTTTTTTCTTTTTTCCCCAAGTGATACTTTGATGTTCATGAACAAAATCTGAAATGATCCCTCAGTTGACTAAAAAACTGTTCCCAAAATTTATATTCCCCTAATTATTCACATTAGATTGGAGTTATTATGGAGCATCCTAGTCCAAGGCATCTGAAATTCCTGTCCTTGGAAACCTGTGCAAAGAGAGAGGCCATGGCAGCACAGAGGGTAAGGGGGTTTCAGACTTCAGCCCAGCACAGTGTAATACTTGTACATACACTTGACTCTGTGGGTGTGGAAGTTCCCTCACTTTAGAGAAGAGATTCTCTCCTGCATTCTCTTCAGGAAAAATAGGCACTGAATCTTGGACTGGCATGAATTTGGATTTTTGTCCAAGATCTTTATAACAGGTTCATCATGTTACGTTCAAACTAACATTTCACTCTCTGTCAGCTCAAGCATTATGCCTAAAATGCAGATTTTTCTCCCAAACACTGATAGCTAGAACTAGCTGGGCATGTTCTGCCAGTTGGTTTAGAAGCTTTGTAAGGGAAAGCTTTTCCTTATGTCTTACATACTTCATATGTTCACACCCCAAGGGCAGAGAGAAGAGCTCTTCCTGATG
The DNA here is from genome assembly GCA_013399895.1 of Serilophus lunatus. Classification (NCBI taxonomy): domain Eukaryota; kingdom Metazoa; phylum Chordata; class Aves; order Passeriformes; family Eurylaimidae; genus Serilophus; species Serilophus lunatus. The sequence continues at coordinate 1,436,591 of VXBA01001116.1, forward strand.
CACACCTGAACTTCTGGACAGAGAGGGAGAGATATGGATAAGGGAGAATGAAGAGTTGAACCCTAATCTTCAAAATATCCCAACAAGTGAACTACTGCCTTAAAATCAACAGTGACGTTGCTTTCCTGTTGTTCTATGAAGAATCCTGAATTATAATACTTACACTCCTTCCAAGTTAGCATATTCTGTGACTCTGTGAAAAATAATTCCAATACAAAAATATTACTTTGCTTTCCCTTTGATTCTAAAAGGGGTTAGACTCAGTCAAGCTCTCATCTGCTTGAACTTGTGTTAATTCATCATCTCTCACTCACGCTTTTAGAAATGCAACAGCAACTACCCAGAAGTTGATGTGGAGCATCACACAACCCTCTTGCTTTAACTAGATCATTAATGTCCTTTTGCAGCTCCCTTTTCTTGCTCCTTCCTGTCACATCCAACGTTATGTCACTGTTCTGTATTTTCAGAACTCTTTGAAGGGTATCTCTTAATGCACCATCAATTACTCAGTAGCAAAAAGTCCGGATGAACCTTCCGTGTATTTGAAAATGCGTCACCAAAGCACCTTGTGTTTCATTCTCTCCCATGTCTCCCTTTAGCTTTAGAAAGATAGTTTTGAGAACCTCAACAAAGCTGCCTTTCATCTTCTCTAAACCCATCCTTAAAGCTCTCCATGTCAACCATATCACTGACCTTTAGTTATACCAGGGGATCACTGTAGCCACTTTGACCATCAGAGTCTCATAATTCACTAGGTTCCATCCTGTGCCTCAGCAACATTTTCTTTTATCCTGAGGCTGCAAGGTTTGTGGATTCTTCTTTTCTGTATGATTGGCTTATTCAATACAGTGGTGAGAGCCAATATGTCCCTAGACACTGTGAGAGCACAGACAGATCTCTTTTTTCTTTCTTTCTTTTTCTCTCTCCTTTTCCTTCCTCTTTCTTTCTTTCTTTCTCTCTTTTCTTTTTCTCCTCTCTTTCTCTGTCTTTTCTACCTTTTTTTTCTCTCTCTCTTGCTTTGTCTGGGAATAATGCAGTTATCACAGTGCACTTTTCACATTCAACCCCTTAATCTGTACCAAAGTTTGTTAAAAGGACTGGGAGCTCATCAAAGTCAGATGTAAAAGTTGAGAGCTTGTTACCTAAACTTTGCTGCAGGAGATGGGACATTTAAGGGCTTGTTAACCAACAAATTTTGAGACTAAATAGTGGGCTAATTTCTAGAGTTAAGTTGACTTTATAAAAATACTAAGAGATCCCAGACACATGGACTGGTGTATTTGTTCAGCCTGATGAGAATTGGTAACTAACACTGTGCCCCCTACCAAGTGGGGCATGAGATTTGGGACTCGTAACACGTGGCACATTTGTCTGGGAGAGGACCCTTGTGTAAGCACTGGAGGAAAATGCAGGAATCTGAACAACAACCCCGAACACAATCCTCAGCTGATGGTTTTTTGTGATAAGGGGTGAAATGGGAACATCTCCAAGCGTATTTTCCAGAATCCGCAGCATTGCAAGATTGTGCCTTTTTTTTTTTTTTTTTTTTTAAATAAATTCTAAGTTTTACTGAATGCTCTCAACATGTAATGAAGGCAATCAGTGGCAATGAAAATGCCTGGAGTATTGGACCGACACATTCTCATTTTTGCAAGTCAAAGAAACATTTCATACTGAACTAAGAGAGACACAGCTTATGATCAGTGGTCAGTAATCAAGAACATTTAATTCATGCATATTTTTATTTCTCTTCTTATGCAGATTGCCATAAACTGATCAGCTGTGTTTACACACTGCTTTCATTAATAGACTAGTGCAGGGTACATTTATTTTACTGGCTAATTTTCTTGAAACTAATTTCTTGAGGCAGAGCCCAGCGAACTGAAGCGCCTATAGTTTTTGTGAAAAATATAACAGCACATTCCATTAGTTTTAAAGATCAGCTGCTTTATTATACAAAATACCTCATTTCTTACCTCAGTCAAGAAACAGGGAGGTTTTAAATTAGATAATTAATTATTAGAAAATGTCTGTTCTTCCTCCAGAGTGTAACGAAAATGAATCACTAATTCAGTTCATTTTAACTTCTTCCCTTAACAGTCGTATCAGCAGAGTTGTTAAACTCTTTGTATGATCACTGAATCTTAAATCTATAAACCTCATCATCTCAGCAGGAGGTTTTCATCTGAGATCTCTTGTGCCAAATCCAGATTGCATTTTAAAATGCAGGCTCATAACTTCATTCCAATGTGTTTGAAAGCCATGGGTTTCTGTCACAATCTGGAAATTGGACATTTCTATTACTACCATATCAAGCAGGAAAATGGTCAAGAAGAATCTCTACATTTTGCTACCCACTTTCCCCCCACACACACTTGTATTTCATACAAACATAAAGAAAAGTTAATAATGCAAGTAAATCTTTGTCTCGGGGTTCTTGCTGCTGGCCCACACAACTGCAAGACTATAAAGTGAAAACTGCAAAACAAAAAACCCACAACACTGAAATTCACAGCTTGTTAAATGTTGCTTAGCTTACTTTATTAATGATAAGCAACAATTACAAAGCAAATGAGAAACCAAAAAAACACCAGATGCACCCTGTATATCTTGGATTTTATTTTGATAGCTTGTACATAAAATACAGTTCTATTCTTTACATTGAGAGGAGAGACTAATCTGCACAGGGCAATTGAACAATGCTTTAATCTCACACAGACACTCAAAATCTGAGTTGTGAGTGGCACAAGACTTTATCCTCAGCCCCAGTAAGGATCATACTTAACAGAGAAAGTGGCTTTCACTCTCCTGCCACAGACTACTGTGAGGGATCTGCCTCTGTGTTCTCAACCTCCTCTTTCTGCAAGCAGTGGCAGCTGCTCTTTTGGCTTTCAATCTCCCTCTTGCACAATACAGCCCTGATCCCACAGGTCCTTCTGTTTGCAGGGCAGGGTGTCCTGTCCCCACATACACCACGGCCCACTGAGCTCACCCATTCATCCATGTCTTTCCTAAACTGGGGATCCCAAAACCAAACGCTCATGCACCCACAGGGGCTCTCCCTGCCCATGGCAGGACTGGGCATCTGGCCCTTTTTGCCCTTGAGGGTGTGCACTGGTCACCCAGGTCCAGTGTAACCTGAACACCTGATGGACAAATACTCTGCAACCTCCTCCACAGGACTGATAAAGATGCCAAAGAGAAGAGGCCTCTGACAGACCCCATTGCCCTTGAGTCCCACTATCCAAACCATTTTTTATCTGCCTTGCTGTTCCATCCACCCAGCCCATCATGGCCCAGCTTGGATGTGAGAACAGTGACAGTGCCAAAATCCCTGCTCTGGCCCAGGCACAGCACATCCACTGCTCTCTCCCATCCACATCCCAGTCATTTCTTCCCAGAAATCCACCAGGTGGGTCAGGTGTGACTTACCACCAGCAAACCCACACTGACAGCTCCCAGGCACCTTCTTTATCGCATAAACAGAAACATGCTCCATGATTTTCCCAAGGACCAAGCAAGGCTGACCAGCCTGGAGCTTCCCCTTCATTCAACATTTTTGACTTCCTGGGACATGGATGCAACATTTTTCTTCTTTGCCTTAACTATTATCTTCCTTTTTTTCCCCCCGCCACCTGGTTGTTACCTGCAACTGCACAGCCAGAGGTTGGGAAGAGGGCTGAGATGTGAACATCAGAAATCACATCTTTCCAGCTTCCCCCATTGTGGAAGTTTTTATCCACAGCTCATTTCCCTTAGATTTTCCTCCTCATGTGCAACACAGGACTAGAGCTGGGTACCAGTGGTGTTACTGAACTGGCACACATTGCAAAAGGACAACTTCAGCATTCTGTATTAAAAAAGTTGATAAACACTTTATGTAATTGCTAGCAAGCAACCCAGATTAAGGGACCCAGATCAGATCATAAAGAGACTCACAGTGATTAAAGCACAACACACCTAATGCAGTGCTGGCAGTTTTTCTCTGTTTTTGCCTGAGAGACATGAATCCAAACCTGAATATGTAATTTAACAGCCAAAAATTTCAGAGAGGTTTTATCCCATCCTCTAGTAGGCTGTAATACAGCAGGTTTTTCCTGAAGGTTCTCTGAAACCATAAAATCCTAAACTATGTTTATAGTGATAAAAAACTGCACATCTGATCTGAAGATTTAATTACTTAGTTTGGACATGAAGTGACAGCTTGCAATATAGATAATAGTTTTGGCAAAGCTGCAGACATTAATCTAGAAGCAGCTTTGGCGTAAAGTTATTCTGCTGTATTCAACAGAGGTGTCTTTGCATTATTAAAATCAAGAAAAGCCACAAGAATCCATCTTACTCAAAAAATTTAATCTGAAAAATGATCTACTTTCAAAATCAAGTTTGGATTAACATTTACCAGGACGCTTGGTCTTTGAACCATCAAGTGAAAAACCAAAAATCCTGAAGTCCAAGTCAGTTCAAATTACATAGAAAAAAAAAACAATAAAAGAAAAAGGGACAAAAGAGCAGTCCAGAGAAAATAATATAAGCCTGAAACCCCTTTAAAGTAACTCCACGTTTGACACAGGGAAGCCTTTTGTCCACATTTCCTGCCTTGAGTGTACCGCAGCTGCAGCTGACTCTAGCTCTTGCTCTAGGTCTATTATAAGGTGTAATACTGTTAATTTTCAAAACTAATAGAAGGATTTTAATTATCTAAAGACTTCCAGGAAAAGTGAAAAACTCCATGCCTTTGTGCAAGGAAAGAAATTAGGACCTCCTGGAAAACTCATGCTTGAAGAGACAAAAAAAAAAAAACATTCAGCCTAACAGAAAAGAATTGCACCTCTTCCCACAAAAATACATGAATAAATAAATAAATTTATTCTTTATTCTTCCAGACAACAGTACATGTAGTCTAAAAATTCGAGGTAGTTAGTGATAAACAAACTAGGTCACTACATAGATACCAAGGAGAAATATAGTTATTTTTAATGCAGGCAAACATTCCCAGGAAGTTTTTTGACAGCTTGAGATAGCTGTGCTGAAAGCAGAAACCCGTTTTGTCTGCAAACATCACCACCACTCCCCATTTCTGGGTGAATACTGCAGAATGTAAATACAATACAACGATCTGTCCTGCATTAGAGATATGTTAGAAAAAAGCCAAAAGCCAACAGAAATATTACAAGGTAGTTCAGTAATGACCCACCCTCACCAGCTAATACATCCTTGTACAACCCATGCCACTGCTGTTTACAACCAGACTGCCAGGAGGTCTGACAGGATCATATGGTGACTCATCCACGCTGTGAAACTACTCACAAGACACCACAGACTCTGTAGAGATGCAGTTTCTTCAAAGTCTTCATTTCCACCAGAAAAATAAGGAATCTGCTCTGCTTGGAAGGGCACCGAGACTAAGCATTCTCCCTTTTCCCCTTAGAGGAATAGGAAGCACGTGGCACAGGGCTGACTTCACCCCTTCAACAGTGACTTGATACCCGTGGAATATTTACCTGTGGAAATATCCCCAGCTCCAGCCTTCAGGCTGCCCCCCAAAGCCCAAACTCCTGGTGAAGGCAAAGAGCAGTGGTGATCCAGGGAGGGTATGAGTCAAAAGAAGTCAGTATTTTATTTTTAAACTGCATCAGTTCTGAAGTGGCACCTTCCATAAGGCAAATTTCAGCAGATACACACTACAGCCCATAATCTACTAGAACAGCAATTTCGTGTCCTTTATGCTGTTCTTTTTCAAAGAACAGATGTAATATGTCTAAAATCTTCAGTAGCTTTGCTTCTGTATCTTAACAGGAAGATGGGGCAGGGGAAAACCAGACTCTTTCCAAAGCTGCTTTTTCTACAGAAAATATGTTCTCAGATCCTACATTAGAGGTTTCTAAAAATTAGTCCAACTGTCACAGAATACATATACCATGCTGTAAACAGACTGGGCATTTGCAATTGCAATTTCAATTTCAAAAGCTTCTTGCACCTCATTTTGAGAATGAAAGAGAAATGAGAATCTCCTGCACATACAGTAATAAAGTGAGAATAACACTGAATGACATTAACTCAGAATTCTTAAACAGCAATTCCAGATGATTCCTTGTTTGTGAGATCCCTGCATCTCTGGGTAAATATTTCCAGTACTTCTCTGTCTCACACACACACACACACACACACACTGAGATGTATATGCAAGCAGGTGCTGTGCTTGAGCTGGCACTACAGGAGATCTAATGTCAAGGCTTTTGGAAGACATAAGTCATCAAATCTCATTATTTCACTTAAAAGTAGATGCCTTTTTTGCCGTGTGATATATCAATCTTTGTTTTCAGACTTCAGGGATGCTCATTGGTATAGACTGGAAGGTACACACATGTCAAGAATAAAAGGTGGGGGGGAACAACAACACAAAAAAGCTGAATGAGACACGGGAGAGAAGAGATTGTTATAAAAGACTCCACCACAAGGCTTTGTGATTATCTGCCAGACTGGAGCATTTATAAGTGAAAGAGTAGCTTCCTGAAAATAAAAAAATCTTTGAAAGAAAAAAGTTTTGTTTTGTTTTTCTCTAAATCTTCATCTCTGCAAATGGTGCTCCTCTAGAGAGAAAAAAAAAAAAGTTCAGAGAAATGAATAGAATTAAACTTCAGTGATCCTTACTCCAATGAAGTTTGAGTAAAGTTTTGGGATATTCCTCTTTCCCTCTTCTACCTCAAAAGGAAATTTTTAGTTATAGTTTAAAATATTCAGATTTTTCTACAAATATGAATACCATAACCAGAATTCACTACTCCTGGAAAAGAAACCTGTGTACTTATTTTCAATTATTTATTGCTTTCTATAAGATTTTTAAAAAAAGATCAAAAATTTATCAAAAAGAAAAAACACAATCACCAAGCAGCAGATTAACTGGCCAATCAAAATTAGTCAGTAACTAGTCTCAGATATTTTGAAGAGTTTTCTCTTTTTCCTTCTGAAGTAACTGAAGCACATCATGATTTCACACATTTTGGTTTCTCCTTTCTTCCTGCTCAGCCTTCAGCCCATCTGAATAAAGGATCCAGAACCACATCGACTCACCAGCAGCCTTAAAGAGGTTTTGCTGCTCAGAAATAAACCAGACCAGACTTTCTAAGGCAGGAGGCAGCTCCTCATGTTCCCCTGAGAGCACAAAGGGAGCTCCTGAGCTGCCCCTGCTTTTCGTGGGCCAGAAGGGATCTTAATCCACAAGATAAATATTTCCAACAAAATATTTAGGGAAGAAAACCACTGTAATCTGTCCTCAATAAAATAACCCACCAGGACAGTTTAGTTAATCCACACTTCATTTGCTCCAGGATGGTGAGATGGCCCCTCAGGACTGGAAGACAGCTGGAGAAACATGGAATTTGCTTCTCTGTCTTTATCCATGTCAAGGCATTGCAGACAAGAACATGATGGATACTCATGATCTGACCTCTCAGCCTGGTTTCCACAGTGGAAGATACAGAGCTCTGCACAAAGCAGGGAGAAATGTGCTATTCTGTGCCTTAGGGTTGGTCCAGAAATGTCTTTCTTGGCAAAAACCCCCCAACAAACATGTAAAACTATCTGTAACTTCCTCGTGAAAGAACCAGGTGAGGACACATCTGGTGTTCAACAGCCCTGTCCAACCTCCTCTCTCCCCATCTCCCCTTCTTGCACCATCAAGGTCCTGCCCCAAGCCATCCCAACAAGGCTACCAGAAAATATGACTGCTCTGTGTAAGACCACTCCCAGTGCTGAAATTAGGGAAAAGTCAGTGGCAAAGGAATGAGATGGACTTGGCCATAGTGCTAAATCTCAAAGGGCGGGTGAGAATGAGAACATCTTTAAGGTGCCTTCCAACCCAAATCTTTCTATGGCTGTAATTCCATGTTTTTAAATGCATATTAGTATGTAACTAATCATCTATATGGAAAGATATTGAGGCATACTGGAGTAATCACTGTTGCTGCTGTGTCAATATATATAGACAATTTTACATTTTACACCAGCTGATTTCAGAGTTATTCAGAATGTTGCTTTGATTTTTTTTTTTTCCTCCTGAGGGATTTCACAAAAGAAGGGATACATCTGACACTGCATTCCCAGGGATGTCTGACATTTCTTCAATTATTATTTTTTTTTAATGACTTTAGTGACAGGCTGATCCACAAGACCCACATTTAGAGAACAGTTTGAGGTTAACTAAAAGCATCATGCAAAAGAACCAGAGTGCTCATGTAACTGTGCATCGGTACAAAAATGCAGCATTTCCAAGAGAAATTTCTGAAAGAAAAGTCCCACCTCGACAATGATACCAGGCTGAAGAAAGTCTGGTAAAGAAAATCAAGAAGTTAGACTAGGAAAATTAAAATGAAAACCATTATTAACAGGGTTGATCTTCATCCTGAAGGACTATCTAAAAGTGATACATCATTTAGTACAGGTCAGAATCTAAGCCATAAAAAAAAGACACAAGGAAATGAGACAAAAGCAGCATTAAAGGACCATATATAGGACTCACCACAAAAGAGAACTATCAGGTAATTTTAGCAACTTCCCATGACAACAGCACATCATTTTCCCATCCACACTATGCTACTCACAGCATCTATCTAATCTTCCCTTAAAATTGTTCAAATAAACACCATTCTGTGGTTTTAAAATAGTTCTGTAATAGTATGTGAAAGCAATCAGCTAGTAGGTGTGAGTTTTTAACCTAGAAAAGACCTTGTAAAGCAATCCTGTGCAATTCCTCACATAGGTAAGGAGTCTGACAAGTTACACTGCTTTTTTTCTTTTTTCTTTTTTTTTTTTTTCCTATCTCTACTTCAAAAGGCCTGAGATGGAAAAAGAGTAAAAGCAAGAAAGAAAAAAAACCAAAAACAACAAAACAGTCTTGGAGCCCAGGACATCTGTAAACATAATAACTACTAGGAAAAAAAACCCCAAACCCCAAAAAACTGGCAAATTAAAGCAGGATGGTCTGTAAAACCACAATACAAAATAATCAGGAAGGGAACCTGGATTGAAGGGGTTGGTGTGTGCAATGACACTCAGCAGTGACAGAAGCTGTCGTACATGAGGGAGAGATGGACTGAAAGATGTAAATGCTAAACAGAAAATAAATAGAACATCTTCTATTTTTCATTTTTCACGCTCATGCTTGGTGTATGCAAGTGTTATCCAAAAGTATTTCTTCTGTTGTCTGTTGTAGCTTCACTGTTGCAGAAACCTGAGACATGGGCAATCAAGTGGTGGGAATTACCGTTATTTACGCACTTCTGTCAGACCTCTCCACAATTATGCAGGTTGACACAGCATCTTGACAATGATAGGAAAAAAGCAGTTTTTATAGAAATTTTGTCAGCCTCCCTACATGGCAAATAAAATTACTGCAGCTAAAAAACTTGCAGAGCAGTCATCTCTCTCAGGGATTTTTTTTTTGTCTGTCAAGAAGTTGCTATTGTGAGAATATCAAAGGTACACAAAAAAAAAAAAGTATCTCAAGCTGTAGCTTTTCTCTACAGTAGAGGCACAACCTGGCTATAAACAAATGTCTTGTGCTTTTTAGAACTGGAAACACTAAAGTTAAAAATGAGCTGCAAGGGCAGAGGGACGGGAAGAGGGAAAGAAGGTTATCTGCGAAACACTAAAAAAAGAAAAGGCCTGCTCTGTATTAAAATTAAAACTTTGGAACTCTCAGGTTCAAATCCACAGCTTGAAACACTAATAGTCAACTTAACTCGTGCTGCCCGTGTCCCATATGGGCAAGGTACGTGCTACAGTGAGACTGCTGACTGTAAACCCTTCTATGTACAGAACTGTAATATTCTCATAAAGTATTTTGGGTCAGAGAATTTCTCGGGAGTCACCACTTGAGGCAGCCCTTGACCCTGCTCTCCCACATGCAACCAGAGGCAACACAGATCCCCCCACATGCAACCTCCCACCTCCTCTGGGAGACCTGGCTCCCTGCTCTGTTCCCTGTGGCCTCAGAGCTCACACAGAGCCCAGGAATCCAAAGAACATGTTTTGCTCCCATCCTTAGTTTCTCACTGGGATGTGCCAAGACTCTGCCCCGGCTCTGCTCGAAGAGCTCTGATCTTCCTGATCCTGCTTATCCATCTGCTGCTCCTCCCTGCTGTCATCTGCACACTTTGGATTGCCGCTTTAGATATTGAGGTTAAAACCCTAACTCTCAAAACTGAAAACTTGGCTTCCTGCTGCTGTGAGTGGAAGAGTCAAGATACTCCAGGATTCTCCACTGAAATGGCATGGACAAACAAGTCTCTAACCTCCTCCATTTTCAAACAATTTCACCAAGCCCATACATGTGTGTCATAAAAACCCCTTGTGTCTAAAAATGGCCCCTTATTAAAAAGTTTTAGAGAAGTAGAGAAAGGAATACTATCATTAATCTCAAAAAGTCCCTCCCCAAAAATCAAACAAGAGTCCTAGACCTTGCTCTTCTTGTATACAACCAACTTCTGGTTGAAATACAGAGCTCTGCACCCTGAATTCTGAGGATGATGAGGTCTTATTTAATGTTATTCAAGTATCTGACCACATTTGCGGCACATAAGTGGAGCACCCAAATCCACAACTGCCGCTACTATTTTTGCACAGATTCATGCTCTGGTCCTGCAATGCAAATATCACAGAAGCTACTCTACCTTCCTGTGTCCCCTGTCATCAGAAAATCAGCCATACCCTGCTGAGTAGTTCTCCCTCAAATATAAGATCCGTGTCCTATAAAGATGGAAACCTAGACCCATAGGCTCTTATTCCCCAGACTGACACAATGCGACGAATTTAGGCTGATAATGCTTTTCCCCTTCATTCTCCCCTTAATTTAAGTGAAAAATGTGTGTCAGTCCCCCAACATAAGACAGCATTTTTTAGAGTCTTTAGTTCTGCAGGTGTCAACGTTCTTACAACCCTTCTTTGGATCTGAATCTTCTAGCTCTTCTTTTACTTTCTGACATATCATATGACTAAGATTTCACTGTATTTTCAATGTGAAACTGTTCTGAAAGTTGAAATGAGTTAATGCCCTTCTATTGTTCAGCCCATATTTGTTTTGAACTCAAGCTGGGTAACAAAGAAGCCCAATATCATAGAGTTATTGAGTCATGGAATACTTTGGGTTGTAAGAGACCTTCCACTCCCTGCCCTGGGCAGGGACAGCTCCCACTCTCCCACGTTGCTCCAACCTGGCCTTGGACACTCCCAGGGATGGGGCAGCCACAGCTTCTCTGGGCACCCTGTGCCAGGGCCTCCTCACCTTCACAGTGGACAATTTTTTCATAATATTTAATCTCACTTGTAGCACAACACTGACCATCCTTTAAGATTTCAGAAGCACTCCTCTCTCTGTGGCTTACTCAAGTTTCAAATGTTTAAGAACCTAAGAAAATGAAAACGGTAACATACCAACTCTTATGTGACTCACAATAAATTTGAGAATAACACAGATCTATCTCTGAGTCTTGTAGTTTCTTACACACCACTTCTCCAAATATACTCCCTTATGCTGAAGGGGTATCAGGCTGTGAGTTTGCTACAGCTGTTGTATGGACATGTGCTGCATGAAGAGTTAACTTAGGGCATAAAAATCATCCTTTTAATAAAAGGCTATTGTATCTTGAAACCATTTTCAAAGTGGATCATTCCCTTGATTTTCCACTGGATAGTAACTGGAAAAATGCGGAGGATGAAAGATAAGACAGCGCTCCTTTTCACTATGCTGCCATTAACACACAACCTTCTGTGAAGTATATCCCTTGAAAAGAGACAAAAAGGATAAGGACATAAAGGGCAAGGACATAAAGGGCAGTGAAACAGGAAAGTGGACATATTAAAAAAAAACAAACCCAACTAATACTTCCAGAACTATTAATTCTAGTTATAATAACACATGGCTTGACATAAAATTCTGTCCTAGGCTGACCAGACATGTACAGAATGCAACAGTATATCCTCTATATGTTTTCTGGAGGCTATACGAGCAGTCATGGAAAATCAATTTGAATACAGATGTAATTTGTTAAAAGAACAGTGAAAATCATTATGCAGGGTCACACTGTCAGCAGTTTGTAGTGAAGCAGATGCCGTCCAAAGATGCAAAGGCACTGAGTAAAACAGAAGAATCTTGGTCTGTAAAAGTCTCTCTGATCTTTCCAGCCTTTCAGTATAGTTACATGAGAACAAAGCTACAGTTTACCTCTCTTGTTTCTCAACACTCATTCTCCTTGCAGCCCATTCCAGCTGCAGAAAGAGGCTTTATAGAAACTTCTAAGTGTCAGAGGGAGTGAAGGTTCCCACTGTAATGGAGAAAAAGCAATATCTTTGAAACAGTTCCTTCAAAGTTCCAAAGTATTTATCTCGGGATGACAGGATGCAGTCATAAAACAAAGGACTAGACTTGCCTGGTTTTGGCAATGTCAGTATCATTTTTAGGCAGACCACACACAAAAATTCAGCAGCCAGCTAAGTGGAAAAGCATGATACAACTTAGGGGATCAGCTTCACTATAAAGACAACTCAAACAGTAATTCTTTAGAAGGTCCTGTTGCAAAGACATTTATCGTGGAGACATAGAATACACTGATTTGCTATGCACTTCAGTGCTATTACTGTAGCTGATGAGCTTATCCTATGGCCTGAGGTAAATCTAGGGACTAAAAAAGCCACCAGTTTTAAATTATGATTTGCTTTCCTTTCATCCCAATCTTCACTGACTGCTCTGAAAGGTATTGGCTTATTTGCCCCTAAAAATAATAAACAGTGAACCAGTATTACTATAGATGAGATGCACTGTATTTTTTCCACCTGAAATAACCTCTTGTACTCTCCATAGTCACTGTGGTAGTTTTTGTATGTCCACTGCACAGCAGAACACCAGACTGGCTCACATTCAATCTGACCAAGGAACAGATGCAACAGCAAATGTAAAAGCTTACAGCTCTTTTGAAATATGTATAGAAGATCATGATTTATTAAAAATGCACCTACATCTCTCTTGCAAACTAAGGGCTAGAAGTCACTGAACCCTTGAAGTCTGGTTTCATCAAGCACTTGAATATAAACACATCTCTGAAGATCAGGCTCCTGTTACAGTGCATGAGATTGCAAATTTATCAGCCTGGCCAGGAAGAAGAAAATGACAGTTTCCCATTGAGATGAGTTTTTCATCATCATCATTATTATTTCAATCTTTCTCATCCTTTCTCTCTCTTAAAACAACAATAGGACAACAAAACCCTCCCAAAACTCGCTTATATACTTTGTATTTTTTCCAAAACAAAAAGCAAAAGAAGTTTCTGGGCATTATGAATAAATAGGAGTTTGGCTTCTATGATTACTTCACAGAGCTCTAACAAATAAAGCAGCTGGTACTTTTCTTTAGTAGTAGGGTTGAAATGCAGGTCAGTCAAGAAGTGTATGAGTTAACTTTGATCTGCACCTGGAATTTACCCCAAAAGGCAAGGAAGAACCACCCTCTGCACAGACACTTCCATACACCATTACACAAATGGACTCACCAGCAAGTAGTGTTGAAACAATGTATACAGAAGTTTTGTACTGTTCAAAACTAGCTTTCTAAAGAGTTCTGGTTGCTTACGGAGTCATTGTAACTTTGAGAGTATCTGTTAAAAGTAAGCGTTAAGACAGCCAGCAAAATTAACCCTGTGTATTGGACCTGTCAAGCAGCATTTTGCTCTGTTTCAGCAGAAAATGAAAAAGGACTGTATAATTTTCTTCTGTTTCTTTTGGAAAGCCAAGGACAAACCTTTAACTGAACAATCACAGCTTAAGCAATCATGGAGCAAATGGATTTTTTTCCTTCCTATTTCACTTCTTCTAGAAAATCTATTAAGTTCTCTGTGTTCTGAAGTTACCTAAAAACATGGCAAAACCACAGACTTTAATGAAAAAATGTCACAGATGTGAACTGTGACAAGTCCTACTAAAGCCCAATGTAAAGTACCTATGACAAGTCTAGACTTTGTGGCAGAGTCACCTTTTGCTTAAAAAAAAAAAAATAGAAAAAGAAGAGAGAGAGTTTGGGGGGATAAACTGCAGGTACAAGGACATATTGCATAAGCTATCACATGCTCACTGCAACAGTGTGAACGTTATCGGATTTTGAGAAGCCACCGTACTGAATAATTTAAGATCTAATAAAATATTCAGTTTTACTGATACACTGATTTCACTTTAAAATCTTTTTTTTAAAAAAAAGTGAATAATGAGGGGAAAACGCCTAAAAGTCAGTGGGAATATTCCGTTACTCATTAGGACAACAGTTGTTCTACCAAGCTCGGGAAAGGTTCAGGCAAGGAGGATGAAAAGATGGGATCAACACGGAACACCCGCGGCACAGAGGGATGCTCGGAGCTTGGGGAAGACCGAGAGGCTCCACGGGGGGATTCGGGGGACAGGAAGGGACACATGTGGGTGCCGGGGGGACCCTCAGTGGTCCCGGAGCCGAGCCCAGTGTCCGGGTAGGACTTGTGGGGACGGGCAGGGAGTGATCCCCCCCGCCACGGGCAGCCCCCGGCCCCTGCTGCTGCGGGGGGACCGCTCCGACACCCCCACCGCCAGCACCACGAGCTCCTACAACTTTTTTAAGGGGAGGAAGGAAAGCCCCCATAGTCCGCATTAATTAATTATTATAAATAATAAAGAGAACTCCCAAGAGCTCTGAAGTTATCTTTCTAGGGTAGGGTTGGCTTCCTTTTCTTTTTTTCTCTTTTCCCCTAGGAGGGGGTGAGACACCGAGAAGACGCCGTTGGTGTTTTAGATGGAGATGCCCTAATTAGAAGGAGGCAGCAAAAGGTTCGCCTGACAAGAACTGCTCGCTGCTGACGAGATGCTCAAGCCCCCCGAATGTGTTTGCAAACTGTTCCGCGGTTTGCTGGAGCTCCGTCTCCGAGCTAAGCAGCCTTCAAATTACAATGAAGACCGGTGACTGGGGAGGGGCGGGGGGAGGAAGGGAAAAAGAGATATGGACAGATCTCCGGGTATTAAATCTTCCCAGCCGCTCATCTGGATTACATTTAAGCTCTCATGGCATTTCTTTCCCCTCCAATTAAGCACAGCTCCAGACAAGAACCTATCTGAGGACAGATCTTTCGCCGGCTTCTAATACAGAGATTAAAAAAAAATAAAATACTTATCTACAAAG
>VXBA01001116.1:1467854-1501926 GCA_013399895.1 Serilophus lunatus
TTTTTTTTTGCTGTGAAACACTTTTTTCCTTTCAAAACAGACCAACCAACCAACAAAAAAACCAACCAACCAACAAATCAAAAAGAAAACTATTTCACAGTTAAATGATTTTAAAAAAATATTATTTTTGGAGGGGGCTGATGCAGAACTTCTTGGACTTGTCATAATCCAGTAAAAATTATCAGACTGATGTACAAGTTTTGGAAGACAATGGGCATTTGCAGTCAAGGGTGTGGAAGCAGCCATCAAAATTTATCCCCTCACCTTGTAGACACACAATTCTGCAAAAAAATCACCATGTTCTGATAGAAAAAGAACAGGACACTTCAATCTCTTTTTCTTTTTTTCTTTTTCTTTTTTCTTTTTTTTTTCACTTTTGTGTTTGGAGTTGGTCTTCTCCTTCCCTTTTCTCCTTCTACTCTGACTCTCACATTTTAACTTCACATGCTCCCATGGACCACATAAACCACTGAAATACACGGTGTGAAGATTTTTAGTACAGAAATCTGTTTCACACCATTGAATTTCATTAGTTTTACAGTGCCATTTTGTCCTATTTAGCAGGTTTCCTCTGGATGACAGAGAAATGGATTCCTGCAAGGAAGGTTAAAGCTCTTAACTCGATTTTTCTAATAGTGGACCTATGCTTGCCATAAAAGTAAAGGAAGAGAAACAGTAATTACTTTTCATCAAGGATGTTGTTTAATCAAAAGTACATATCTGGAAAATATAAGACTATCACACTATATGGCAGATTCAGGTTCTGTAACTCCACATC
Source organism: Serilophus lunatus (assembly GCA_013399895.1). Classification (NCBI taxonomy): domain Eukaryota; kingdom Metazoa; phylum Chordata; class Aves; order Passeriformes; family Eurylaimidae; genus Serilophus; species Serilophus lunatus. Next base: position 1,468,633 of record VXBA01001116.1, read on the forward strand.
CCCCAAGAGTCTCTAAAACACATAAAAACATCTCCCCCTCCCAGGCTCCATAGCTGAATAAAGAAAAAACTTTATGTCCCTTCAATAAAAAGAGAAATATTGGCTCTGTGGAAGACATTAAAAGATTATTTAAGCTTTTAATAGCAATTAATTAATGCAACCTGGGAGCTAATGATAAGAAAAGGAAAAAACAAAAAAAAAGGCAGAACTTTTCTTAAACTTATCTCTGAAAAAACTTATCTACTCTTTTCAATTAATTATTCAACGATAGAAAAATCACAAATATTTTCCAAAAGCTAAAAAAAAGTTCCATCACCCAGGTTAGAAAACAATTCCCAGGCCTCTAAAAATTCAGTGAGCTTAGATAAGGGAGTATCTTGTCTTCCCTGACGTCAGTCTCTAATGAGGCATTGCTTTTGCTGTGTAAGAAAGTGTAGACAGCAGCCAGTATTTATACCTGCAGGAAGAGAGCCTGATTTCTATCTGTAGTCCCAGTAATATTGCTAAGCTGACTTTAAAGGGAGCAGAACTTTGAGGATGAGGCTCCTTGAAGGATGCACTCTGTACATGAAGGACTTGTTATTAATTTATAGTTTCAGGTTGCCTGTAAATGCCTCATATTGTGAAGCCAAGAATCAAATATGTTAAAGTCTGCTCTTATTCGAGCACATTGAAAAAGAGTTGCTCATTAATTTGGGAGTTCAAAAGGCAATTTGGCATTGTTCCTGAGATTTGGGAGAGAAACACTCCGTGCAATAGTATTTCTAGTTCTAAACAGAGTGTTTTCTCCTCCTGTTACCCTGTGGAGGAGGACTTTGGAACAACAGATGCTCCTTTTTCTTTGAGGCTGAAGTAGTCTTCATGGAGCAATTTTAAAAGTATTTACAGTTTAAGGTGTTTTCTCCTCTCTAGGAGCCTAAAAATATTTAACTGAGTCACTTGGATAGACATTAGGAAAGACTTATGTCTGTATTTTCAGCAGTGCAGCTACAATAGAAAATAATTGTAGTGACAAAACACTCTCATTACTTACTTTAAATGTTTTACAGAGGTACTTTAATTTGGTTTTCTGCTTCTTATTGAACAGAGAGAAGATATGGCAGTCCCTTCCAGCTTCAGTTTGCCATTTGTTCCTATTTGGGTGAAAATATTTGGGTAATTAGAAGTAAATTACAGGAGTATGTTCTTTTTAATTATTAAAAAAAAATAATCCTCAGTTTTTTCTTTAGAAATTGAATATCCTCAAGCCCTAAGCTCTTTTATATCCTATCCTGCAGCTTGTGCAATAGATTCTTCCTAACATCTTGTCACCTCAGGTCTTGCAGAACGTTTCAAGAGTTTCAAGGGTTACTTTCCTCCAGATACACCTGTCCTGCATTCTGCTTTCAGAAAGAATTTTAACGACCTGACAGGTACAAGGGCAGTTTGTTTTTTACACAAAACATCCCACTCTGCCCAAACCTGAAGGAGTTCCCTCTAGTTCCCAAACTGAAAGCACTATAGCAGCAATACACGCTGCCTTGGTATAGGTTGTACCAATGCAATCTTCAATTTAATAAAATAATTACAGCTATTTTGGGCTAATGGGGCACTTCAGAAGGATGTATTTGCTCAAACTTGGTTACACACTGATGTTCTTATACTGATCTGAGGGTCAAATGGTATCTTCATTGCAAGGAATGGAATTAAGCAGTAACGGCTGTAATGTGAGGCTTTTTGAAGCAGAAAATCTGGTACAGGTCAGATATCTTTGTTATCATCATTATGACTGTGGAAATTGAGAACCCTCCAATATCCAGTGAAAGGCTTTGGAGAACAGTGAATATATTGTATAATGATTTCTCTTCCTTTCCATTCCACTCCTTCCTATGCCTGCAGAAATAGAGTGTAACCAATAGACCTTAATTACTTTCCCTGGGATATGTTAATTAGTCAATTCAGTAGGTTCATAGTATGTTAAAATGCATTGAAAGAGAAAGAGCTATATTTAAAGCAGAATTTTATCAAAATACTCTCTCTTCCCTTTGACATCCATAACAGGATCTCTAGCTCATCATTATGGATAAATACAAAGAAAAGAATAATCCTGAATATCTAGACTACAGAGTTCATGCTAGACACCTGCCCTCGTTCTATAAAAAATATATGAAATATCTTAGTTCATTTCACTTCTTAAGATCAGGAAAGGAAAAAGTCTTTCTTACATGAGGTGGGTTGACACCATCCAGCAGGTAAGTCCCACACAATCATCCATTCCCTTCCCTTCCCCTTGCCCTTCCCTTTCCCCCTCAGTTGGTGGTGAGCCAAGTATTTTTCATTTGTTTTTTTTTGGATTCTATTTCTCTCTTTTGGTTATTCTTCTTTTTATTGCAATTTCTTACTATTTTATTTCACTCCCTAAACTTTTCTTAACTCACATATTTCAGAATTTTTACCCTCCAGATCCACAGCAGTCCCTTTTGGAGCTCATTGTGGTACATGAAGGATTGAGATAACAACAGATCAGAGCAGAGCATATTAAAAAAAATTCATTATAAACAATCATTATATTAGTTGAATAGTTGCTGGTCCCAACACTGATTTATTTGATTATTATTTTATTTCATGTCCCTATTGCTATGTCCCTGAGTGTGTGCCAGGCCTTGTTTAAGGTTAGAATATTATTTAAGGACATCACATACAGATCTATCTCGAGGCTGGGATAGGTATGGATAGGTAAGGGCAAGGTCCTACAGCACTGGGCACCTCCAATGTGTTGAAATTTCACTCTTGACCAAATGCAGTATTGAAAAATAGGTAAAAAAATCTGGAAAAACCATGCTGTCACCCCAGGAGTTCCACTGCAGCTGAACCAGATCATCACTGTGCTGGTGTCAGTCCCTGCACATGAGAAACACTGGATGAAAAACTCAATTTGTTTAGTAAAAGAAGAATCTCCCACGGAGAAGGGGAAATAGGAATGAGTGCAGGACAGAGGATACTCTAAAGAAGGGATGTCATGAGGAAGGGGGAAGAGGCAAAACTTAAAAATGAGGCAGTGACCACCTGATCCCTATCCCTGAGGGTGAGGTGGAATGTGCAAAAAGGTTCTATCCATCATCCAGGTGAGCACCTCATCACCTGGCTGCCCCCAGGCTGGGGTAAGGGGACCAGAAGAGTGGAATTAGAGTGTAAGAAAGCCAAGCAGCTAGGGATAAACCACAACACAGGGAAAAAACAGGAACAAAGAGCATAAGTTAGACATAATTCTAGTGTAAAGCAGGTCTTAATGTTAATTTTCAGAATTTTCTTTGGACAGAGGAAGACATCACATTTTATTACATCACTATTTTTTGTTTTTAGATTTATGATGTCATTGCTAAATGGGTAATTGATCATTTTACATGTAATAACTGAGCCAGATCTGCCCCTTGCTGGCTGTGTAAACCCAATTAGAATATTGCCTTTATGCCTATAAGTTTTTTAAGTGTGTTTTCCTCTAAAACACAGCACCTGTTTCAAACTGAAATAATAAACTTTTTATTGAACTTATGATGGGACAACAGTGGACCATAAATGTCCACAGAAATTACACTAAATTAAATATGATTATAGTGAGCCATGTTTTCTCAGTCACATTTCAGTGTTGCCATGGTTAGATAGGCTGCATTGATGTTTCTTGGGGGATAGACAGAGGTACATCTCATATAAATTATTGAATTTGTTGAAAAATAAGTAAATTCATGTGAATGAAACTGATTTTTGCACACATCCATTCCCACCTCAGTGAAATGCTGAAAAGTCTTCATGTCACCACCACCCCTGGCAATCTTAAGCACAAGGGAAGACTTAGAGATGGATGTGGTGTTAATTTTAATTCAATTTGTCTGAAAGTAGCTGATTTTTTAATAATTGCAAGAAAAAATTCAGTTACTGAAATGTAATACTGCATTTTTATTTTTTTGAAAGTAGCCTGAAATGAACTTCTGCCATCAGGAAATTCCTGCTTCAGCCTTTTTTCCTTTGTACCATGCAGTGGAATAGAAGTGTTATTTCAGCAACCTGAAAATACCAGAACACACTATTAGTGCCTGCTTATTAGGTTTCATACTTGGAGGTTGTTTTTTGGTTTGTTTGTTTGTTTGTTTGTTTTTCATTTCATGAGATTATATCACCAGAAAAAGNTTCTTTTGGAAAAAGGATGTTTTTGGAATTAGATCCTGGGTTTTTTTCAGTTATAAAATGAAACACAATTTCTAACAGACATAATTTTAACTACCCTTATCTTGGAAAAACCCTTTTTCATGATGAAATGTAGTTGTATAATGACAAGATTCTGAATGTGATTTCAAAAATCATAATAGACAGTGGCATGGATTTCAAAAGTGAAATTAAATAAACAATTTTTATGGAAATATTTTTTAGTTATCAAACTTGAATAAAAGACAATAAGAAATTATCAGGTTACAGTTTCACCCCCGTGCTCGGTGTCCTTTGAGCTTAACTTTAAAAACAAATGCTTTCTGAGGATATCCAGAGGTTAGGGAAACCAAAAAATGGTCTGCCTTTGGAATAACTCTGATGCTATGTTTATTCTGAAAAATATTTGAGAGATAAGTGCCCAAACAGTATGTTAGTTAGAAGTGTTAACTTTTATCAGTGAATAGTATTATTTCTCCCTTATAAATGAGAGAAACTTAGTCTGTTAATGTAGCTGTTAACACACATGTTGATATGACTTTTTAAAAACCCAACTTTATTCAGTAGAGCTAATGATCTAGAAATTGTAACCCAGCACCTCAGTTGAGCTTTCAGGGGTGCTAATGAAGGTTTTGTGGTTTATTGTATGGATCAGACCATATGCTGTGATCTGGAGGAACCTACTGCTGCTGCTTGCATAATAAAGGAAAATTCTGTGTAGAAGTGCTCATGCCAGTTAAAAAAATGTCACTAGAAAATCAAATCCTAATTAAGATAATTTTTTTCTTTCATGTGTGCCTGAAGTATATACTGAAGCTGTAGGGATAGAGAGTTTAATGCCAAATGAGTTAAATTGAGTAACACAAGCACTTCTGCTGTAGCAATGAAGATTTGCCCATGGTGCTCATGACAAACACATCTTCATTTATGCACAGTCAGGAATCTTTATGACAGAAAATCTTTTATGCTTATTTCTTACTGTTCTGTCTACATTTTCCCTCTTAACATTTTTATTGAGTTAATAATCAAGAAAACTTTTTGGGTGATGTTCTTCAGAATGTTGGAGTCTGTTAGCAGGGTCAAACCCTAATACATTAAACTTACCTAAGTAAATAACTTTTTTTTTTTTTTTTTTTTTAATCAAGATACATTATTTAACTGTTGCAAGTCAATATTTCCAAGAATTTTTCTTCTGCAGTTGTTACAGACTGCTTAATCTTTTTCTTGCTCTGCTTCTTCTGTTTATTAAACTTTCTCTCTTCTTTGGGATAAACTTACCCAATGCCAATCTACTTCAGTGGGCCTTGTTTGAAAAATGTAAAAGTTGTTTGGTTGATATATTTGGAGCTATTTGAAACAGTGGTTCTTGTGATTCCACCAGTTGGCTGAGGAAAGTAAATATATCTCATTGCACTTTGGGGAAAACTTATAGAGGCCTACAAAAAAAAAAAAAAAGAAAAAAAAAAGAAAAAAAAAGTAGGTCCTTCAAATAAAACTCAATCATCAAACAATGGCTCTTGTATTTCATGACACAGGATGTGTCACAGTGGAGTTGTACTTTGGATAATTTGCCAATTAGAAGAAGTCACCTCATAAATGTTGGTACCAAAAGTCTCTGTGGTTTTCCAACTTGGAAACAAACCAATATTGTCCCTGCAGAAGCAGGTCTCAGGGGTGATATCAAACACAGCAGAGGGGATTCAAAAGGAAAGCACAAGATAAACAGTGATGGGCAGAGACTGAAACATCCCCATGGTGTGGAAAAAAATCTCCCCTAATAAATTTATTAAAACAATATGTGTATAATGTCATTGTACTACAAGCATGTTTCCCCCTACAAAAGTTTCTCCAGGGAAGAAATGAGCCTGAAATAATCCTAAGAGTGTACTTTATTTGTCCAGGAAAGACAACAAATAATTAGCAACTTAATACATTAACACTGCTAAGTCAGAATGATGTTTATCTAAGATAAAGATCTAAGATCTTCCTCTATTATCAGAATACACTAACGGTTGTTTAAAGAAAATATATTAAAAAATAAGTTGCACGTGGGTTTGTGTGTCCCAGTGCACAGAATTTTAGGGTAAAACATCTCCCATTTTGTTTGATTATTGAAGGTTCTTCCAGCTGCAACAAACCTAGGCAACCCTGGGATGGAATAAAGCTGGGAAAGCCCGATGCATACACCTACAAACAAAACTAATGAGCAAATACAAGGAAAAATTCTTCAGAAATGATTGAAAATCAAAGATGTGACACTGTCTCTGCCTCAGAAAAACCCTGAACTTTGCAAAAGCTGGGCAAGCCTTTTGCATGCCTGACCTGATTTCATTTTCCTCTGAAGCAACACTTTCACTTTACTATAAGAGACAGGATACCTGGTTGGTTGCAAAGAGCTATTTTTGTAGTTCATCCCTGGATTTATTCTTCAGATTCTTTAGATTCAGTGGTGCAGTAATGCTGAGCTTATGTTTTTATGTACCTTTTCTTCATTTAGTCTTGGTAGGTCAAAGCAGATCATTCACAATTCCCATGACTCCGTTTCCAGGACACCTGTGTCTCTGCTGAAGAGAGGATTGTCCTCATTGCCAAAGCCTGAATATTCACTGTTGTGATCTTCATCTCAGCATTGCATTCCAAAAGCAGTTTTTAACGAAAAGTCCAATTTTTTAATATTTTTTTCTGACTTAGGATCTGTTTTATCAACCTCAGGTAAAAGGACTATTCAAGGCCCTTTATTGGCAGGGAGATTTTGTTATTCCCTTTATGGGATTTCTGTGGGATCAAGCCCTGTGCAATATTCTATAGAACAAGCCATGGTCAAGCTCTGCTATCACTGAGAGTCAAGAGAATTTTTTTGTTGCCCAGAGATGTTCAGTATCTAAAAAAACTTACAACAAACCAACCAACCAACCAACCAACCAACCAACCAACCAACCAACCAACCAACCAAAAACCCCTCAAGAGAAACAAAGGAAAACGCCAAAATAAAAATGGTCTTCCTTGCTGTAGCTTTTGGTTATATGCTCTAAAAGACAAGCATCAAACATTCTGAACTGATGGGACTCAACATATGTTTAATACATATACCTTTGAAGTCTTTGCTCAGAATCTTGAAGCAAAAACTCCATTCCTCTAAATTTATATGTTTATGAAAATTTATATGTGACGAAGCAAAAGAAAATGCAAAAGGAAAAAAATGAAAAAAAAAAAAAAAAGCACCACAAACCCAGACATTTTAGAGAGGGAAAGGAAAGCAGGATGCTGAAACATTTTTAAGTAAGCTGTTAAGTCATTATGGAAATCTTTCACATTTTGTAATTAATCAGACAATCAAAACCTTGAAGAAAAAATCTAGAAAATTCCCTTTTCTGCACTCACCCACAGGCCTCACATTCTTTTCTCTGCTTCTAAAATGGAGTTAGTATCTCGAGCAATTTCACATTTCAGGTTTGTCTGATCGTTTTTGAATATCAAACCTGAACTTCGAGGATACTTCACTTATTGTCAGAATCATATTTCCTAAACTTAACATCTTTCACTTCTGCTAGAAAGTGGTCTGCATAGTTCTTTCTTCTTCTTGACATTTGTTGAATTAAACCCCTTTGGCTTTAGGACTTCTAACATTTTATTTTTCCTTTTGAAGGGTATTCTTCCATGAAAAATAGCTTATTTTAAATGAATGTAGGACGGCTCGAAAGAAAATTAAACATTAAGTTCCTAATGTGCTTCAGGCACGATTATACCACCCTCAGAAATCCTCCTTCTGTTCTTCACTCACATATAAATACCCAAATGATAACTTTTCCTCCAGAATTAAAACAAGATTTCACTATTAAGTCATATACTGAGGAGTCTCAGGTCAGCGAGAATAAGTCTTTGTACATCCTATTTTAGCTGTAATCACTGGGAAATATTGTCCAGCCAAGAGAAATCTGCTTTGCATCATCTTTTTCTTCAGGTTTCCTGCCTCTCTTTCCCTTCTGCATATCAATTTCCAGCCTTTTTGCTTTGCTGTCCCATGCCTTCCTTCCAGGTGATACAATCCCAGTGCAAAATAGAATTTGATAATGGAGAATTTGCTCTTTTTTTGACCAAAGGTGTACCTATTGCCACCTATTGCTTATTTTCACTATATATTATTCTTCTGGTGATATTATGCTATTGAGAAATGTATATTCAGGTGAATTTTTTTGGTTTTGTGATCCTATGATTTAAATATCCAGCATACACATTCTTTGCCATTTCTTGTATGGCACTTTTAAAGTTGGTCTTCAAATTCTTCTGCAGAGTAAGTAAGAAAATGGCAAATTTCCTTTGAGCTGTTACAAAAAAAAAAACAACCAAAAAACCAAAAAACCAAAAAAAAAGCAAGACAAGATTTTGATCTTTTAACCACAACTAATTACATAATTTTCTACATGGAGCTTTATAGATCCATTTTTATGTTTTATCTCAAAAATCAAAATCACAGCAAATAGCTTCAGAGCTTGTTAATCTTAAACAAAATAAAGTACTGGATTTATTTGACTGGTAAGTGGCTTTTGCTATGGCACAAGACGACACACAGTGATAATTTTGCTTCATTCTTTAAAATAAAGTGTGATACACTTTGGATGAATCCTGTGCCAGGTTTTATAGGTAAAAGTAGCACTTGCTGGCATTTACAGTAAAGTGTTTGAATTATCTTTGATTTTCTTTTGTACTGTTTTTGTAAAAATATGATTTTGAAGAGCACCCTGCTGCTGTACATGAGGAGTGAAGGAGGCAACCAGGCTTAAGGCATGAGTTTGCAATCAGAATTCAGTACTCACATAATTTTGCATTTCTTTGTTAAAGTCCTTTGAATTTTGCAAATATGACTGCAGATTAGATGAGGATGCTGTCTTGATATTCTTTTTCTTTTATAATTAGTGTTTAAAGCACAGTGTATTTCTCCACTTCAGACAATTTATGTCCCTCTTGCCATTCTAAATAATAAAAACTGAAAAAAATTAAAAAACCAGAAAACAAATCTGAAAAGTCTTTTCTTCTTTGCTGTTTTATTTTTTCTTTTCCTGAAAATGTAAAAACCTCTTGATCATGTTCCTAGTAGCAGCCTTTATTTTGCCATTGTTCTACCAACAGAACCAACAAACAAAGGGATCCCAGTGTGTGATTCACAAGTATAAATAAAAAACACACATAGTAAAAAAAAAAACAACCCAAAAACCAACTTTCAATTTACTGTCTATAATTAATGTGCAGTGGGATTTTTGTAGTGATTCAGCTTAATTATAATCATTTGCTGCTAAGTCAGTGATAAACTTTCCACTGAATTCAGGATTCTGCCAGTTTGGGACACTCTTTAAAAAATCTCACAAAACACAATATAAAAGAAGCAGGAAGAAAGTCAAACTTGGGATGAGAAGAAACTTTTTTTTTTTTTAAAAAGGAGACCCTTGGACATTTTTCTTTTTTGCTTGACACAGTGACTTCTATAAAAAATATTTTTGGATCTAATTTTTTTTTCCCCAACTCATGTAGCAAGAAAAAGACAAGTTCCCTGAATCCTTAAAGGTATAAAGTCGAGCCTTATCCACAAGATTACTTGAGGAAAAGGTCTATTCTCACAAAAGCCTTATTTGCACAAAAGGACTCATCCCTCATTTCTCAGTCTGTGCAGTTCTTTTTCTCAACTATCCCTGTAGATAAAAGAGGACACGCATTAATCTTCTTGCAGGTGTGAGGTGCCCTTCCAGCTGGGCAGGAGATTTGTTTTGCTGGACTCAGAACCTCCTGAAACCAAATTTTGAGTGTAAAACTCCTGTAAAGAAGCTGTACCACTCAGAGAAGCCAGACCATCTTGTGGCACCTTTTCACTTGTAGTAAAAAGTGCTTGGACCTCTATTTCTGATAGAATTGTTAGGAAATGTGTGGTCTTTATGTGTGCCAAGGAGTGAGTGGCTTAAGACGCACCATTTTTAGTTGTGACAGGACATGTCTATTTTTGATTGAATCCATTTTGAGGCACTTGCCTTGTTTGAGCCTCAACTTTGACCAAGTTGAAGAGCTATAGAAAAATATTGCTTTTAGAAAACTGTTGAACACACATTCAGTTCTTCCACTTCTGAAAACAAAACCTATCTTCACCAGACTACCCAAAAATTGTCCAAAGCACTGAGGAAATCATGCACTGTTGATGGTGGATGAAAAGTGAAAATAGTTTCTGAATTATTATTTTTATATTCATTAAAATGTATATAATGAATGGTAGAATTTATAACAGTAGCTAAAATATATAATCAAAATACTGAAAATAAATTATTTTATTAACTTGAATTATGTATTTTTTAATTAAGTAGCTGTATTTCTAGAAAAGCCTTTCCTTCTGATACATTTGAAAATGTGTTACCTTACAGAGTAGGAAATGGGAACTGGATCTCTTGTGCTAAACGTTTTGTAGCTTCATAGGCTGGGTGGACTCTGCCTTAAAGGACTTCCCAATGATCTGACAGACCTTGACACTGTTATTGCAAAGTATGTTGAAACACTCCCCCAGCAGCAGATTTGTAGCAACACTATAGCACGGAAGTGTATCCTCTGTATAACAAGATCCTTAAATATGCAAGACTGTCACAGGCGCCCTCATAACAGTTACAAAGGTATGGGAAAAATGAAACATGGATGGCAGACGTTCCTTTCTGCTCCTGTAACTTTTGGCTTTACAGTAAATCAGTGGAAACCTTTGTAAGTGTCTGAAGGTAGAGAAGTATGAGAAGAACAAATCAGCTGGGTTATTTCAGGGTAGTTTCCTTCATCCATATTGGGAACCCAGGAGGTGCCAATATTTTGCATCATTTCATTTCAGAGGAAAATTTTTCCACCTCCCTTAAAAAGACACACTTGTATCTCTGACCTCTTTTATTTCCTTATAATATCCAAAGAGAACAACAGAAAATGTCAGAACATTTCAGAAGATTATTATGTGAGTGTATTGTTTCATATTTAATTAATTAATATCGTTATATTTAGCAGATTATTTGGTAGATTGCTTCTATGATTTGTGCTACTAATCCTGTAACTAATCAAATTTAGCTTCTTTCTCCCAGCACTTGCTGCAGTGAGCTGTGCAACTAGTACCATCACAGGGTACCTCTGAGAAGGACGGGTCATGCCTGGAGAGAGGAAGGAGGTTGGGGGTTTGAGCACTGAGATGTAGCTGAAAGATGTTGCAATCTGCTTTTCTGGACAAAACTGGGATAAACGAGTCCACCCAATGCCACTGTGTTCTCTTGGAACTTGGTATGCAAAGTGCAATCTTTGACTTCCATGTCATAGAATCATAGAAAGCTTTGGGTTGGAAGGGATCTTAAAACTCATCACATCCCACCTCCTGCCATGGGCAGGGACAATTTTCCACTATCCCAGGCTCTCCAACCTGGTCTTGGACCCTTCCAGGGATGGGGCAGCCACAGCTTCCCTGGGCACCCTGTGCCAGGGCCTGCCCACCCTCACAGGGAAGAATTTCTTCCCAATATCCCATTTAAGCCATTGTCCCTTCTCCTGTCCCTCCAGGCCCTTGGAAATGGTCTCTCTCCACCTTCCTCATCAGCTCCCTTCAGCTCCTGGGAGGCCACAATCATGTTCCCCAAAAAGCTTCTCTTCTCCAGGCTGGACAATCCCAACTCTCCCATCCTTTCCCCCCAGCAGAGCTGCTCCATCCCTCTGCCCATCCTGGTGCCTCCTCTGGCCTCTCTGCAGCAGCTCCCTGTCCTCTCTGTGCTGTTCCCCAGGGCTAGAGCAGCTCTGCAGGTGGGGTCTCACCCGAGGGGGCAGAGGGGCACAATCCCCCCTCCTGGAATCAGCCCAGGGGGGTTTCTGGGCTGGGCCATGTCCAGCCTCTCCCCCACCAGCACCCCCCAGGACCTTCTCCCAGGGCTGCTCCATCTGCTCCTCCCCAGCCTGGGTCAGTCCCAGGGGCAGCACCAGCCCTTGGCCTCGTTAAACCTGATGAGATTCCCAAGGGCCATTTCTGGAGCTTGTCCAGGTCCCTCTGGATGCCATCCCACCATTGTCTGTACACTTGCAAACTGAGCTCTTTTGGGGCTATGCTGCTGCTTTAGACAATTTTGGAGAAAGAGAAGGGTGTTGATTTGACAGGCCCTCTATCTCTGTCCTCATAGCATATTTCCAAATGCTCTTTGTCAGGAGATGACAGATTAAGAAGGAAAACTGTGCTACAGAGCTAAGAAAAAATTGATTGGCCTGACCAAAACATTCATGTCTTCATTTAGGTCAAGCCTTTTTTTCCCATATTTTGATTAACTTTTTCTTACTAATTTTTATTTTCATCAATCTCTGCGGTTCCAAGGTTTCTTATAGATCCTCAGGCAGAGATGTTAATCACATAAAAACCCCTCAGCCTTATACTGCACCTAACCTGAAATATAAAAATAAGTAGATTTAGGTAAATATCAGTGCTGAAAGCCAACATCTGTTTGATATTAAATGTGCCACAATTCCCAATACTGAACCTCTGCTGGTTCTGAAGCCAAAAGTCATGTTTGTCATCCCTTGAAGGATACACAAGAAATTAATTTAAGCCCATACTTTGGACAGCCTTGGGGTTTTTCTCTGCAGCTTTTTCAATTGACCACCCTTCTATAAAATCGCTGGGAATTTTCTTTTGTTCAGTATGTCAAAGTTAAATTTCCTTCATAATCTCTGGCAAAGTTGGTTTTTTGCAGCTACTTCTGAAATCAATAGGATTGCATAACTTCCTTTGAAGGTGGTTTTGGCTCTTTGCAGGTCATACATGGCTCTCCTGTTATTATGGAAAATGAAAGGATTTTGTACATTAATAAAATATAAGTAATGCAATATGCAAGCCAATTATAAAGAGTGTTAAAAGGAAATATGCTAATGGATAAAGAAAATGCCAGCCAAATTTTACCCTGACATTTATTTTAACAGCAGAGCAATATTTTTTTTTCCCAGAAACATGTTTCCAGTAACTTCAAATCTTAACAACAATGACATCATTCCATTACATTTTTTCCTTGTAAAATCTAAGGAATGTTTACTAATTTTACAGTTTATTATGAACCACTGAACTAATAACATGTAAGAGTTTCACAAAAGTAACAAATTCTTAATGTGCCATATTAAAAATAAATTTTGTGAAAATAGTCTGAAAACCATAAAATGATTAAAATGTATTCACAGAAGGTGTAAGACATTCTGGGAATCTTTCTAGTTGTATCCCTCAACTATTTCTGAAAGTGAGAGTAAATGAAAATGGATGACTAATAAAATGGGAATTCTCACCATAAAAGGTTTTTATCCTGTGGAAAATAGTTCAGAGAAAAAACAAAACAAAAAACAACAAAACAAAAACTAAGAAATGGAAGTATGTAAACATTGACCAATATGTAAATATAGATTTTAAGTTCCAAGCACTGTATACTGGAAGAATAAACGATTTTTTATGTATGGCATCAGATAGATCCTGCCACTACGGGGTCATTTCTTTCTGCAGCGTGAGCTTCTCCATAAGGTGCTTACAAATTATTTTCAGGTCAAAAGGGGAAGAAAGAAGGAATGGAAGGCTGTCATTAAGCTGCTGATCTTCACAACCTCTATAAAGTAATTTCTGTTGAAGGGTGACTGTGGGTAAGATGAGTTTGGGAGCTTCTGGCTTGTGTCCACAGTTTCCTGGATTTATGGCAACACATTCTTGTTTTCCCCAGCTACGTCAGCAAACCTGTCTTAGTCATTATTACACTTCATAATTAACAGTGATACCAGCACAAAAATAAGTGCTGGTCCAACAGCTATCTGCAAGTTGATATGTTATATGTTATTTGCCTCATGCACAGAATCACTGAGGTTGGAAAAGCCCTCCCAGTCCATGAAACCCACCCTGAGCCCCATCCATACCTTGTTCCCCAGCCCAGAGCACTGAGTGCCACGTCCAATCCTTCCTTGGACACCTCCAGGGATGGGGAATCCAGGCAGTTTTTAACCCAGCAAAGAGGGCACCAGTCCCAGCCAACTCACAAACATAAATCAGTTTTTGCACCTAGTGAGTGAAATGGGGATGAATTTGCTTGGGGGGAAATGTTTTCCAATATCTAAAAGTGCAATATTTTATGGTCAATGTCAAAGTAACAAGTGTGTCTGAAAGAGCAGTGGGGCCCTGGGAGTGTGAGAGTCTAAGCTTTTGTAGACCAACATCTGTTTTCTGCTGGATAAGACCCTAAGCTTCTTATTTTGGCTGATGTTTAATGTCTTTTGCTAAGGAGCTCTAATATAAATGTTATTATTTTACAATACGATGTTTCTTGCAAACAGCCAGAAAGTCCAGGAGCATGTCTGAAAAGAAATTCCTGGAATTTTGTGAACAAGACAAAAAGCCACACTGGGAGTAATTTTTCATCATTATTCACAAGGTCTTTTCCCATGCACCATCTATGGGGTTTAATGGATTAACATTGTTAATCTGGTACCTCAGAAATCTTGAAAGTTAGCTATAATCTGGGTTAATTACCTACAAACTGGGTTAATGAACCTCTGAAATGAGTTCAGTGGACTTGGTATTTTTCTACTGCACAATAATGCAAAGCTCATAATCACAACATGATTCTACAGGTAAAAAAAAAAAAGAAAAAAAAGATATATATTTAACTGAGTAGAAATTGGTGGATGCAGTGTGCCAAGGAATTTGGGAAAGAAAAACATAAGCAATTTTTGCCAATTTAAAGATGTTATTTCCTCTGTTCTTGGATTCCTGGTATGGGAACATCAATGGGTGTTTTTAATTTAGACTCCACACTTGGTTTGAAGGAAAAGGAAAAACTTCTTCAGTGCTGTTTTTTCTTAACCTTGATGAAAAATGCAAGTTCCAATATTCAGATTGTTGGGATCATGTTCAGTTTTTTTAATACAAATGTACAAATCATATGTGTGTTTTTGGAGTATGAAGGCAAAGTATGCACACTGCTTCAAATAAAGACATTAAAATTATAGGAAAATATGAAAAAAGGTGAAATTCTTTTAGGAGTAACTAAAATATAAAGGAGAATGAAAATCAGAAACTCTGTATTACCTTTGGGTCTAGAACTTGATGGGTCTTGAAGAATTGTTTTGACAAAAGGTTTTGTTTGCTTTGCTTTGTTTTTGTTTTAGTTTTTTGCTTCTTGTGGGTGTATTTACTTTTATTTTTCATTTTTATTAACGTGCAATCCATTTCCAAGCAGTTTTGTTCAAGATCAGTTGTACTGAAGTGCTGAAATGAAAGAAAAGGGGGATTATTCACACTGAAATTTAAGACATTTAAATATCCAGTTTTGGAAAGGTAGACAGAATTAATGAGATCACTGGTGTAAAAAGATTTTTTCAGATATTCAGAAAATAGATTAATGCAATTAACTGCATTATCAACACCACTCAGAAGAGGTATTCTGTGTTGGTTGTGTCAGCACAGAATATTGAGAACCTGTTCCTTTTTCAGATTAATTTTAGACTTGTGCAGCTCGACAACTTTGTAGTAAGTGCAAACTTCTTCCAAAGTTTTCACTTGCAGGGGGCTGTAAAATTTTATTTTTACCAAAGAACATGCATAAGATCAGAGCAAGAATGTGGAATTGGAACCCCTTGGATATGACAGTATCCAAGCAACATCCATTTGTGGCAGGAAAAGGGATCTGGATGGAAAAAAAATGTACTACCATAACCCATTTAAATATTGAGAGGCAATAAGAAGGCTTGGGTAGCACTACTTTGAATTCTGAATTCAAAACCTGAAGTTTTGACTGAAAATAAATTATCCTGGGGAAGAATTTGACACTTTTGTGATGACATGCACACTGTTTTTCAAAATAACTGAGCTATCTCATTGAATGTCAGGAATGCTTTCTGGACTCACATTTCCACTTGGCTAATGGCTCTTTGCATAGAGTATGACTGGGGCTGTCACTGCAGTGATGACAGTAATACATCAATAGACAATATTTCCCTTTTTTGCCATCTTTACCAAGTGAAATGAAAAGACCAGTAGACTAATCAAGCTGTTGGTGGAATGAAAATTCACAAAATATATTTGGCTGAAAAAAATGGAAATTTTCTGAGCCTTTTTCTGTACTCCTTGAAAGAACTTATACCTTTCAAGTACAGTTGTGCAAATCTTTTTCTTTTTTTTTTTTTTTCTTTTTGTGAAAATTTTAGGACCTTCATTTCTGTTCACACAAATAATTATGCTATATGATCTATAGAAAGTAGCAGATTAGTCTCTCAGATCTTCACAAATACCTTATCCTGAGCTGGACAGCTCGGATTACCTTTCAGCTAAAGAAACTAGTGAAATATTGAGTCTTTTTGAGTACATCCCCAAGGACATTTTCACTTAAGATTAGAAACCAAGCTGTGTAATATACACACTATAATTTTCTCTGAATTGCTTCCAACTCAGGTTGATATGAATGAATTGCTAATTAAATAAGGCAAATTTTTCTTGATGTTCTAAAACATGTGAAACCCAGATTACTTAATAATGATTACACCTTTCCCTGACAAGTTCAGTTTTCAGATGATGAGGTGCTTTCCTTTCAGTTTCATTTGAACATTAAAATAACTTATTTTTTTTTCTTCTATATCATTTCAATCTACATTTTCCAAAGTTACAGATGATGAGTAGCAGACCATAATGAAAATAAATTCCTAATGAACATAATTCATGAAGTTTTTTCTCTGCATAGCAGATCTAATGTATATGACCATGAAAATACTCAAATACAGCCTTAAACCTGCAAGCTCCAAAGAATGTATAGCCTCACCAAATAAAAGAACAATTTCAGAAGTTTTGTATTTGTTTTGTCATATCCTGGTTATTACTCCCAATAGGGATGTTCTCACCAGGTCAGACCTTTGTTATTTCAGTTACTTGCCCCATATCATTGGCCTATTTTGTGTGTTCCCAGGAATCCATTCACAAGCTGTTAAAAAGGGATGATGTTGGATTTAGGAGCCTGAATAAAGTAGGGCAGAGATTGCTACTATGTAGGTAGAACAGCTGGAAACACGAAGGGGAGGGGGTGGGGGGGTGGGGAAGAAGATTTACCTGATCTTACAAGCAGAAGCAGCATGCAACTAAAAAATAAACAATTATAGTGATTGACTGTATTATATATTAATGAAAAGTGATGAATCTGAAGGTGAAAAACAATGGGAAAACAATGAAAGCCTTTATTATGGTAGGAAATATTATGTTTTAAACAAGAAATAGATTGTTTTAAATGAACTTATGTTTAATGAGGTGTTATTCAAAAATACAAAAAATCAATGTTACTTTTTCAATTCATGCCTAGAGCATGGGAGGAAGAGCTTGTGGTGGTGGGATGTGGGTTCTTCAGAAGTTAACGTGGTCAAATGAATTATCTGAGTGTTTTTATTTCACAGAGGAGTTAAGCTACTTCTTGGTGTGAATAAGCAGAAAAAATGTACTTATTCAATAAAAAAAATAAATATACATAATATGTATAAAAAAACATATATAGTTGGATACAAATAAAACCACACCAGAGCTCTCCCTGAAGTAAATTTGAGGTTTAGGCCCTAAAGGGAGGTCAGGAAGGAAGGACAAAATAATAAAAGGAAAGAAAAGAAAAGAAAAAAAGCATTGGGCTGAAGAAAGCTAATTTCTTTCAGACTTTCTCTCTGCATGGTAGATTTGATAGCAAGTACTGCAGTTTAAAAGTCTGAGTAAATGCAAATGAAGGAGAAACTGGGACAACTGGGTATAAAAGTATATTACGTAGTTCCAAGAGGTCCAGTGGCACATGTGTTGTGTTTAATCAAGTAGAACAAAGTAGATATTAGATCCTTGTAGGCTATTTTGCTTAGCATTCTACAAGTTGCATTTAAATCTCAGTGGCCTGAATGCTAATTAATAGAGCAAATTAATCTTTTTGACCCAGAGGAAATTCGCAAGCATGTTCTTCTCACTCTTACAAGGGTATTTATGTTGGCTTTCAATGGCTTCATTGCAAAGACTGGATACGAGACATGTGGCAGTCCCAGATCAAAACTAGGAGGAATCAGGTTTTAATCAGTGAAGCTTCTTAGAATGTAATTGTTAGAACAGAGAAATTTTGTCCCTCAACTCAATGTCAAAACGTTATGACATCTCAGAGGAAATTATTTTTTCAGAATGGAACAATTTTTTCCCCTTTTCAGTTTGTAAATCATCACTTATTCTCTAAAGGTATCCAGAGGTTTTCCTAATGTGTTTTGCCAATAGACAGCAAAATGGACAATTTGGATGACAAATAGAAAAAGGTATCTGAATGTGAGGAAAAGGAAAATGCACTCCAGTTGCTGAGGTACAAACCCAGTTGGTGAGGCCGACGAGGGTGAGACTAAGAGCTGAAATGTTCCAAAACAAGTCCTTTGCAGCTTCTACATCTTAGTATTGTCCTGCCTCAGCACTGAGCTGTGCAACTGGCCAGTTATCACTTCTCTGACAGGAGTTTGAACCCAACAGCTCTGTTAGACTTCTAGGCTGCAGACCATAGTGAAAAATCACCCCACAAAGCCAGATCCACGGAGTGGTGAATGTCTTTTCTCTATCATCTATGCTCTAGTCTAAACCAATTGGTTCTGCCATCCCCAAAATTTGCAGGATTTTTGTCTGGGGGGAGGGTTGTAACATGACAACTGCTGAAGTTTCTACTTCCTTTCTGGCACTGTAACTGTGGTACAACACAGAATAGCTTTGTCTTATCACCATTTAGCATCCTGTCCTCAACCTTGCATGCAAACTTAGGCAGGCATGTTGCCTAGCTATCCTCATTTATTTTTTTGGGATCATCAAGTCAAAATATTTGTCGCTTCAGCTTGGCTGCCAGGTAAGGCTGAGCAAACTCTTACATATCAGGTCACCCCTTCAATAAAAAATTCTGCATTTCTTTCTGAAAAAAAGAAATGGCAAAGAAAGGACACTTTATAATCAAACCTGAATCTCTGAGGCCCAAAGCTTCTCAGTGTTTATTCAGCCAGGCAGGGTTTACAGCTGAGCAGACTTCCTCAAAAAGTTCACAGTCTTTTTGGTCTAAACAGAAGAGTGCTGGTGGTACTGAGCATCCACAGCTGGATCACACAAGCACATTGTCTGTATAATGTGAAGATAATAAATATTGCTCAGCTTATATCATGGTGTGTGTGTGTGTGTGTGTGTGTGTGTGTGTGTGTGTGTGTATAGAAATCACAGGTGGGATTTACCTTGGTCATACCTTTCTAACAACCATGTTACCTGCCCCTGGCCAAGCTGTGTACACACAGTGCACCACATGTGGCACACCTCTATTTTTTCTCAAAAACTTCACCCTTCTGAAAGGTACAAAAGTGCTGACTGAGGAAGATCTTGGCCCAGTGGATCTCCTGTCACTCCAGGCCATTGTAAATAGTCTCTCTCCTATTTCTTATAAATCCTCCATGTCCTGGAAGGCCACAATGAGGTCACCCCAAAGCTTCTCCAGGATGAACAAGCCCATTTCTCCCAGCGTTTCCTCATATTCTAATATTATTTCATACCTATTTTCCTATGGCATTTACGTGTGTGGCTGAGCTCTAGAAGCAGAGTCTGCTCAGGCAACATGTAAAAAATACAGCATTCAGCAAGGATGGCACAAAAGCAGTCATTCATGGCATGGAGCTCCTCAGCCAAGAGAGCAATTTTAAAGGGCATTTTTGTCAGTATTAGTGTCTGTATACTTTATCTTAACAGAATGTAGCAAAATAATTAAACTGAGCAGACTGCCAAAGTACATGTTAATTAACTTTGGTTAACTTCCTCTACTATTAGCCATGAGAGTGACATCATTTGAAATAATTAGGCATCAGAGACCTCTGAAAGTTCAACTCATTCATTTTCTAATGCCTTGCCCTCACTGAATATTTGTGGTCCTCAGGGACCTGGCTGAACTCTGTTACTACCACTGGCCTCTCACAAGCAGGTGTTCTGGTGCTGCACTTCTGCAAAAAGCAGGAACCTCACATTAATGTCAAGGCACTTGGTAGGATGAAAATGAAGGACACTGAGCTTTATAGGGCACCAGGAGGGTGAAAATCTGCACAACACTGATGCAAGCCCACAGAACAGGTGGGCTTCCTTCAATCCAGTGCAGTGTAACCTGCACTCAAACAAGGACAGAATTAAAAAGACTTTTAATTTAAAAGCATGCAATAATATGTATCCTTATGATTTTGCTAATTCCTCCAAGCTTTGTCCAAAGATCTAACAGGAAACAAAGAGAATTTTGCTGATAAATATTGTAGGTGGCAGCTTTTTGCCTTTGTTGGGGCGTGCTGTGATTCCAGTCAGCTGCACTATAGCTTTGGTCATTGCTCTCCCCAGAAACGGAGTGGTAACCTCCTTCCCATTTCTGGTCCCAGAAATGGTTTGAGAGCTCTGATAAACCTCTAGAACAAGAGGAAAAGACCAAACCCAAAACCTAACCAACGACAACCAGTGTAGATAGAATAGTTCTAGGAAACCAAGTACAGCTTAAAAACGCAGAAAAATCCCCCAAACCTCCATTACTAGGCGCTTCAGCATCTCTTCCCTTAGGTTTCAGGATAACTGTTTTCAAAACACTACCATTTGCTCATAAATTTATGCAACTTGATAGCATCCTGCTTGCTATGCACACAGCATAAAACTCTTCTCTGTACTGAAACCACCAATTCAAAAGTCTGCAAGATTCCCAAATCACTCATCTTTCTTCTAACATTTGCACAGCCACCTACTCCAAATCAACACTCAGCCCAGAAGAAACGTGCAGCACTACCCTGTGCCTCAGCTCTTGAAGCTGGGGAACGACATTCTGCTTCACTGTTGGATTTTTAAAACGATGAGCTTCAGGATATATCTGTCACTAAGTGTAAAGAAAACAACTGAAAGAAAGAAAAGTTCCCAAATTTAGCAATGCTTCAGTGTGATTTTTTTAATCAGTTCTTGTGCATGGTCGCAATCTGAAGCAGCTTTCCTGCATGCTCTGCATTAATTCCTCCTGGGGGACTGGCTCCAGACCAGGATGTTGCACTGAGGAAACACAAATGTTCCACAGACCCGACCTTAGAGCTAGCTGTAGCCTTCATAAATTGTAGTAACAAGTTTGGATTTATCTAATGTGTCCCTTCCTTACAAGTGTAGCACAATCCTCAGGCTTCTCATCGCTGACCTTGTCCTTCTCTCTCCCTTCCCAATGAGGACACCATTCCCATGTGACTGTACTGGCTTTGAATGACAAGATTTTGGTACAGGGGTGGGGACAGTGTTTGACAACTTGGTTTTATTTGCCTACACCAATTTTATTGTAATAAATCAAACTAACTTCCCCAAGCTGCACCTGTTTTGCCCACGACAGTACCTGCTGGGTGATCTCCTCCCTGCCCTTATCTCTATCCATGAGCCTTTTTATTGCATTTTCTCTCCCCTGTTCAGCTGAGCAAGGGAGTGGCAGAGCAGTTTTTGTGGGCACCTGGCATCACAGCCTTACAGGTAAGTATAACCTAAGTTTAAAAAGGAAAAACATACAAACACTTTACTTTTATTCACTTTTGATTCAGCCAAAAGTATGAAGACATGTCTTTGAAAATAAAGTGTAATATTACTATATTCTTGAAGGTAACAAGTTTTGAAATTCTCTCTGCAAGGACTTGCTTCCCTCAATATTTAAGGGCACCACAGGCATTTTGGGAGCTCCACCTCTTTGTGAACAAGTTAACCCATAAAGACGCTAATCTCTCCTTTTCTGTCCTTATTGCTGCAGCTCTCAAGTCGTTAAGCAATGTAACTTCATCTCTGCAAGAAAGCCCACCTCCTTACCACTATAGCCCATTTGAAAAAAAAAAAAGTCTCAAATTGTACAATTGAGTGAAGCTTTGGGCCAAGAGGAAAATTATTTTTTTGGGGAAAAAAATAATTCAATTATTTGGTAATTTCTAAGTCTCAATTTATGATGAAAATTCCCTTCAGTACACCCTAGAAGACTTTTCCCATTAGCATTGGAATAAATCATCATAGCACTCAATTCTGAATTGTGCAATCTACTGGGAGATGGATTCTGCACTCTGTGTTGATGAGCAAGGGTTTGCTTAATAATTTTCACAGGTCTTCAGAAAGGCTGCAGTGAATTAAAACAAAAATTGTATTCTACAACAAAAACTGTATCATACTGGTAGGCAGCTGTGTTGTACAAATAAAGGTCAGCTGCAGTGCCATGTTTTACAGGTTGTATGAGGAGCTTTTCCATGTGTCCAGTGCAAAACTCATTCCTGCCTATTCATTCACCCAGATTACCAGCATAGTTTAAATTATTTTTTCTTGTCCTTTATTCAGACAATGCTCTTGCTTCCTGCTGCTGTTACTAATTTATGTTTTTTCTCTCCCAACTCTCACTTTCACCAATAGTCTGAAGATTTTTTTTTTGTTCTGCTGGAGATATCTGCTTTCTAAAATCTGCCCTCATCATCTAACAAGGCTTATCTAAAAATGTTACTTATGGTACTTATGCAGTGGAGAGCTATGCCTCAAATTTTCTTATTCCATTTTAGCAAAACTTGGTTAATCTTCAAAAGAAATATTGTTAAAAATTTAGGGGTTTACCTCAATTTCTTTATTCTGCCCATTACTACAGCAAAAAAAGTGCTTAGAACAGTGTAAATTCTTAAATTACTTTTGCACAGATGATTTTGAGAATAATATATTTTTTAACTGTTTAGCATAAATTTGTAATTTATTTCTAGTGAACAAGGCAGGCTTAAAAAGAAACTTAGAGCTACACTTTAAAAATATGTATCTGAATAATTAACAACTTAGTCTTTTTAAAAGCTAAGAATACAAGACAATTTCATATTGGTGGAAAATTAAAACATATTGTCAAAACTTGGTTCCACAGGTATTCTCCACACTGCAATAAGCTATGCAAGGTTAAATTGACTGAAACACATTCTAAAGAAATTCAACAGGAGGCAGCCTCAGTTTCTTTTGAATCAGTCATTTGGAAAAATGAATTTTTTTTCATAGAGCATAAAAAAGTAGACTTTATTTTTGAAAAAATTAATGCTTTTCTTTTCCTCTCATTCATTACAGCTGTGATGAGGAAATGATGGGAAAACAGTAAGAAATGTATAGCTCCTGTAGTTCAAACAACTTTACCCTGTTTTACAGTTCTTTGGATAGTTTTTCACCAAAGAGCAAGAAATAATTGAATAAAAACAAAAGTCCTAATTATTAATTTGTTTAATTTGACCTATTTTATCTGGCTGTTAATATAGCAACATATTTTAAGAACATAGTGAAATTCTGAAGACCAAAAGACTTATGTAGGATGGCAAATTTATTCCATATCATAACAATACTTAAGTTTTTGAGTGGATTAAAGCCAACTACATCTGATGTGTTAAATAATTGCATTCTTTTTTCTGAAATTAAAAGTGAAGTTTCATAAACTTCGTCTGAATTCAGTCATATCCTTTATGAAGCCTACATTTTGGCAGTCTAATTCTTTTGAGTCTTATTTACCTTATCAAACCAGTCAGGTATTAAACCCCTGTCAACAAAACATTGTTCTTGGGAACATTCCTTTCCAATTAGGAGAATCCCTCATCCTTAACAAATGAGTGCTCTTATCTGTATTGCTTTCACGTTATCACAGCTAAGTGCCAAAACAGGACAATAATGTTTAATGAGAAGTCACATGAGACCAAGAAATAAAATAATAAATGGAAAATGTAGTAAGCAGAGCCAGTTTTTCAGATGTTGTGCACAGACCTGTGGTTTTCCTGGAGCTCTACTTAGCTGAATTTTTTCTGAACTGAAATGTACTGGTGAGAATTTATGTCAATAAAAATCACATGTTTGGTTTTGTGGTGGTTTTCCTTTTTTTCCTTTTTTTTGTAGCCTTTCATTCTGAGTACAAAAATCTTTTGTGATCTATTCTAGATTTTTTAGAATATTGTTTATGGAATTCGAGCTGGTTTTTTTTTTCCTTGAATTACTTTCTTAATTCCTCTTCCACTGCTTGATTGATATTTTTAAAGTAATTTGAGAAAAAGAAGAGTTTTATAAGCACCATTAGAACCTCTCTGGAGGTTAAAACTGGCCTAAATAGGGCAATCTTTCATTTGTATCTTATAGTAATAGAACTTGGACAATCATATTTCTAAGTTTATAATCAATTTTAAAAGAAAAATGCACCATAGGAAGCACTGAGTTAACATTCTCTAAAAACTTTTTGTAACGTCTGCATGCAGAAATTAAAAATATAGTCAGTCAGTGTTGGGATGTAAGATTGGAGTCTATGTGCATCTCCATTGTACAGTAAATAATAAAAAAAAGCTGCCACTATCTACATTTTACTGATAGTTTCTTATCATCCCAGGTGCTAAAGCATTTCAGGGAACCAGAGAGAGTGGGATTGACATAGAACATGGACTACCTTGGAATGGGTGGCCTTAGAGAGCTCAAAATCCAGTGGCTATTTAGGCACCAATTAGCTCCATTTCCTTGCAGAAAATCTTAGCATATATGCCTTTATTTTGCATGTATGCCCATATTTTGTTTATACAGAGGTAGAGGATTTTTTTTTATGTCTTTTAATTGGACAAGTGGATGGGACCACCCAAATTTTACTAAAGTGTGAGTGCACCTCCCTCTTTGTTAATGAAACCTGGAAATACAGCAGAACTCCATTGACAGCAATGGTGGTAGCAGTTATTTTATCTTATTGCTTCTTGAAAGACATTGTGAGATCAAGTACGTGGAAGTTAAAGCTAGAAAAAGGTCAGTTAGAAATAAAGTATACTTTTTATTAACAAGACCAAGGCTAATTAAACAGAAACTTCCCAAAAATGAAGCGAGATCTTGTGATCTTTAAAACAGGAATGCACATCTTCTTCACTGAAAAAAACCCTGCACAACTCAAGTTGTTTGCCAGATTCAGTGGATTAGTTCTTTGAATCATGGAAGTGTTGAGGTTAGAAGGGACATCTGCAGATGTTTATTTCAATATCCCTTGGTAAAACAGAGTCATCAAGAGCACATTTTCCATGACCCTGTGCAGTCAGGGTTTGATCATCTCCAAGAATGCAGGATCTCCAAACTCTACAATCTCTAGTATGTGATCTCCCTCAAAGAGATCATGTATAAATTATATAAATTATAAACATAAATTTCTAATATTTAAGTAGAATTTCTTATATTTAAGTAGAATTTCTTATGTTTTAGTTTGTGCCTTTTGCATTCCATCCTTGATACCATCTACCCCATCTTCTTTACATCCACCCACACCACTAGATATTTCAGAAAATATTTGATTGTGAGATAAACTAAGGTACCAAAAACCTCCATTTGCAGCAGCTGATTTTTATTTTTTTTTAATTTATTAATTGTTGGAGTTCAGAGTACTCAGAGATCACAGGCAAATCTAAGAATGTGTGAAACCATACAGACAAAAAAGAGGCATCTTGCTCTACTAAATTTTAGTTGCATCATACAGAAAGGATTGGTTTATTTTCTTTCCACTGAAAATAAACATAAGTCCCTTCTTGGTTTAGAAGGAGAATTGAGTCAAAGCCAGAGTAATCTGGAAAAGGTTTTACAGCCTCTGCAAATAGGGGGCAAACCAAAATAATTTGGATTCTCTGTCCTGATGGTTGAATGAGAATTTCAAAAGCTTTTGAATGTGGCTCCATGAATTTGAAAAGACTTTCAAATTGTTTTTAGAAATTCAGTAAAAATAGACTAAACACCAGCTGTTTTTTCTTACAAAGTTTGCTGTAGTAACATAAATATTTATGAATTCTACCAAGCAAAACCATATTTGTCACATTTTTTTCTGTCAATAGGTGTATCTGTTTTCTTTTTTCCCAAGACAAACTATATGGCTTCTTTGATGCAACATAAGTTAGATATAAATTAGATATGCAGAGCAAAGTGTTATCAAATATTCTGAAAAACAGAAGCAAACACTGGGATGACACAAGATAAATACTATTAAAATTCAAGCATTTTATCATGACCTAAATGCATTTGAAACCATCAAAGTTGTTATTATTTATTAAGACTACCCTTTTCACATGCCTTAGGAATTCTAGAGGTAAACATTTATTTTAATTTTCCTTGAAGCACCCGTCCATTTTCAAGAGTTTGGCTTAATAACTGCATTTAAATTGACATGCCAGGAAACAAGAAGGAATCAATTTTCACTAGTTTTATTTAAAGTTGTTTAAAAGCCCAAAAGAATCAATTGCTCGGTACATACACTTTAAATGCCATCAAATGGGAGGTAAAGTGAATTTTTGATGACATTAGGAAAAACAGCTTTTGTACATTAGTTTTACTAGAAATTCACCTAATAGACCCATTGTACGTTTGCTGTAGAATATATGTGATATATAGACATATAACATATAGAATATAATATATTCTACCAGTGCTTCTAATAGAAATAGTAATATTTCATATACTCCAAATGGCCTCTCTGCAATTTTTTTCTTAAAATTATTTTGAAATGCATTCTCAAATCCAAAGATGAAAAAGCTAAATTCATGGAATTTTTCCATATTCTTCCAGCTAATACTATGCTGTATTATTTTTCACAAGAAGCAGTTGCTGGCATCTAGCATAGGCACAGTGTAATGATATCTAAAATTTAAAAAAAACATCTGCAAAATGTGGTATTCTGAGGGGGGATATGAGACGACATGCAGACACTGCACAGAGAGGACCTGCATTTTTATATAGAAACAACCACATCTACAATCTTTTTTGCAAGAAACTTTAAAGGTTGTTTTTTGGGCCAAAGAGGATTGTCAGCAGATTATCATGGACTCATAAATCAATATGTTCCTTGGGCTGATTTAGGGGTCAGACTGAGTGACTTAGGACAGCTTTCAGATACTCAGAACTAGGGAAAAAAGAACATTTTAATGAAAATATGGATTAAATACAGGCAGAAAAAAATTAAAGGATTTTTTTTTTTTTTTATATTGCTTTGCCATGATCAGAATCCTATCAGAGCCACTGCTTTCTATGGTATTGTTTCCCTTTATATGAACGTGGGCACATTCCTTTTATCTGCAAGTGCATCTTTACATTAATTTGTAGCTAATTTTAGGTCATACATAGATCCTAAATTAATAGTCTGAAACACCTTTTCCTATCAATTCTGATTTTATTTATCCAGACAGCTAAATGGCCAGATGCAAGAACTGTGTGAGAGAAAATACCTATGTTACTGTCAGGACAAAGACTCAAACAAAGCTGTGCTACTGCAGACAGCAATAAAGGGGAAATAATTAGGCCTTGTTATATGGGAGATCTGGGGATCATTATCAAGTTACATTAAAGGCTGCTTTAGTAATCACAGCATGTCATGATACATGTCTTTTATGGTTTTTTATCACCTGGAAGTGTATATGTGAAAGTAGGCTTTTGTTTTATGCAGCAAAATTTAATTC
Organism: Serilophus lunatus; assembly: GCA_013399895.1. Lineage (NCBI taxonomy): Eukaryota > Metazoa > Chordata > Aves > Passeriformes > Eurylaimidae > Serilophus > Serilophus lunatus. Next base: position 1,496,314 of record VXBA01001116.1, read on the forward strand.
AGAGTCTAAGTTGAGTTTAGTGTTCTGTATTCCAGTGGCAACATACTGATGGAAAAATGAAACATCTGTTGTAATTACTTTCATAGCTTCTATTACCGAGAGCCAAAAATCATGATTTTTATATATCAGCGCTGAAACAGGGAGACAAAAAGAACTGTAGCCATGGAGAAATTAAAGGTGTTACAATTCTATTTTAAACTTCCAGCTGTCCAAAAACATCTGTAAGAAAAGCATTCCTTGAGAGTTAAGGGAATGGAGTTGAAGAGGAGATTCACACCTGATTAGGGAAAGAGGGATGTGCAGATTATGGACACAAAACCATGTTTGAGGGTTGAGGGAGCTGGTGGGGCTCAACCACAAGAAAAGGAGGCTCAGAGAGGACCTTATGGCTCTCTACAACTCCCTGGAAAGAGTTTGTAGCCATGTGGGGATTGAACTCTTCTCACAGAGAACAAGTGCCAGGACAACAGGAGAAGGGCTCAGGTTGCACCTGTAAGGTTTAGATTGGATATCAAGGAAATTCCTTCACCAGAATATCTCTAGACATGGTGCTTGGAGACCTGGTTTACTGATGGATTTGACAATGCTGGGGGAACAGCTGGGCTTTATGAACTGAAAGGGCTTTTCCAACCTTGGTGCTTCCATGATTCAATAATACCAGCATTCTTCAACATAGAGCAATTCTCATTGACATAACTGATATTTGGGTTGGTTTTGGCTTTTTCAAGCTGTAATTCTAAGGTGAGAAATCAATGACCCACTGCACAGATCTAACCCACTGGGAAAATGAGTCGTCAGAACTATGTCACAGTAACACTCCAAGAAACATATCCCAGTGGCTCTGCTCCTTTGCCAATGCTCTGCACCCCACAGAAAGCAAGGGAGAGTCACAGAATCTCCCACATGAGCATGTTCTATGATATTTTTTAATTTCAGACAGAGTGGATCAGGTACAAGTGGGATCTGAGAGGCCTGCCTTAGTTTCCTGCTCCTATCACAACTTGTGATGTTGAGCAAACTGGCCAATAATCAGGTCTTTGGTGGAATTTCAGGATAAGGGTTCAGGAGTTTTTCCTCCACCATATACAGGGAAGGATTAAAGGCTTCAAAGTTGGTATCATAAAAAATCAGACTGCAACATAGAACTGCCCTAGTCAGTAAAAAATATGAACATTGCAGAGGAACATTGCATATTTAAAACCCCAGTTTTCTCCAAAGTTGGAGTTAGTCCTTCCTATCTGAGATGGGCAAGGTAGGAACCCATTTGAAGAGTTTGTGATCCCTTCCTGTAACTTAGAAGTTTTCTTCAGGATAAAGTTTTTGCAACTTACTTGGTAACTCGAGAAGAACAAGGGTTGCACAGATTCCTGCAGAGACCAGGGCCTGCAGCCTTTATTCCATCTCATATTGATCAGGTAATTCTATTGATTGCGAAAACATGTGGCTACTAATGTACAGCACAGGAAACCTTTCGTTTTCAACTTTCTGGAATAAATTTTGGTAGTGTACAGCTGTGAAAATCAAAATATTTAATTTATTTAGTTTTAGAATGCTAATAGCTGCATTAAAACTATGCTTTTTAAAATCAGAAATATTTTTTATTTGAAACTAAAAAGAGCAAAACAAATGCTATATTTCCCAACCACTTAACCTGTAGGTAGGTTCATTTCTGATATTTTAGCAAAACTGGGAAGATATTACTTATGGGGAGAAAAAGTATGAATTTTAAAAAACTGTAAGACAACTTAGTGCAATTATAAGCATTTAAAAAACCCAAACAAACCAACAAACCCCAGAACCCCATTCTATTTCTGAGGTAACCATTTAAGAGTAACTGTGATGCTAGCAAGGATTTCACTGTCTTCTTTGAACACTGTAGCAGCTTTTTATATCCCATTATACAGTGGAATGTCTGCCAAAATTAAGCTCTTTACTATTTCCACTCTAGTCAATGAATAATCTCACACAAACCTGAAAACTGGCATACACCTTTGTTTCTGTTTTAAACAGAGGAGGGGAAAAAAAGGATATTATTATAGACAGAGTGTTGTAGGGCAAACAAGAGTGACTTGTAAATTGATTTTTGTTTTAATTACAAAGATCTGCCTGACTTTACAGTGGCTCATAAAGGTATCTCAGTCCATGGAACAGACTCAGTCTTGGTGCTGCAAATTGTCTCTTCTTAATGCTGGACTACAGGCAGGAGACATGGTTGGTAGCAGGAGACATGTGTTGTGTGTCTGCATCATTTTGCACTGGGAATTAACAAAACCATGTTTTTAAAGCAAAACAGGGGAGAAAAACCTGTAAAAACAATTATCAACTTCCTTTCTGCTTTTTAGTAGAATCTACTGAAAATCAGAAATAAAATGCTGCATAAATTTTGATATTGATTGCTTTATTATATCTTTTTGCTTTATTAGTTTCTTCCACATACCATATTTAGTTGGGATTTATATGTAATAATTGACCTTCACTTTCTTAGACATGGTTAGAAAAGTAGTGTTTTTCATTTTAATAATGAAAATAAATTGCAAACACCCCCACCCCTCTTCACATTATGCCACACATTGGTGTTAGATTATATATCTTGCAGAATCTGTGTGAATTTAATAGGACTATACTTTATAGTAGATCCATAGTTTAGGGTTTTTACATAAAATTCACTGTAGATCTTTAACTCTCTTACTTTGTATTAGGTCAGAAGAGAAAGTGCACTGTTTTGTCATGTGTATTGTGTTGAATTATTATTCCTGTAGTTCTTTCTTCCTTAATGTCCTGTTCTCAGTTATGATATAGAATTGGACACAGATTAATGATGTTTTTTTGTATAATTAAATTCCCTTGTATTTGATCTTATTTTTCACCTCTGCATTATGTACAACAAAAACTACTTCTCCTGATTTGGAAACAGGTGTCATACTGAATTATAGATCATTTATTGGTCAATATTGATCCATTTTGTGCTCTCTTGTTTACTTCTTTGTTGTATTTTTGTATTTTTTTTCCCTTTTTGTAATTTTTAAACTGTTTTTTCACCTAACTCTGCTGAAGATCTTCAGCAGGACGCAGAGGTACTATCTTTCAGCTTAGTTTTCAATGCAATGACAGTTTCTGGAGGCTTAGAAATAATTTGAGAGTGTTTTGCCCATTTCCAAGACCTTATTTTGGCATCCAAACTTAGGCTGACTGATAGACTCTCTATGGCTGCTCTCACATTATTATCATTATTTAATATCATGACAAAAATCTCCTTTTTTTGCATATCTTAACATTTTTCTGTATTACTGTTGGTTTTGGTTTTTTTCTTTTTGTTAGTTTGCTTTGGGTTTGTTTTTTTTTCCTACTGAATGACCTAGACATATGTTGCAGTAGAAGTGCTGTGAGATATTAGTGATTTTTTTTTTAATTTTTTTTTGCTTAAAGCTTCATTTAGAATGGAACTTATTTATACATATCACTAATTCACATTATGCCTTCCAGTATGCATTTTTATTCTGCACTCAGTCTATCTAATTTCATTGTGCACTTAAGCCCTTAGAGCCACTCAATACTAAACTAAACTGTTGTCCTCTCATCTGTAAAGTATGACTTTCTTATTTAGCCATTGTCATCCTGTGCTTATTGCTCCTATTCCTATTTTTTCTTTTAAGAACACTGAATTTTAAGAAATATAAATGAATATCAAAAGCAATATGCTCACAAGAATGAAGACTTCAGTGCATTATTTCTCTCTTGGACTGTGACAAAGGTTTGCTTCTGTCCTTAAAAGCCAAGCAAGCGTGCAGGCACAGACAGTTGTAAGTTTATTTGCTGCAGGGAATATTTTTACTCATTTTTGCTCCTCCCCATAGAGCACCACTCTCTGCTGACCTGTAGCTTAAGTGCAGAAAGTCACAGACAAAAGGTTTTCATTCCTTGGCTGTAGTGGGACTTGTTGGAGTTTCTTAGAGTATTAACTTATTTAGTTTCCATTATTTAACTTACTTTAGAGCAATAAGTTGGAAGAAAAAAACAAACAAAAAATAAAATAATAAATAATACTAAACAATAAATTAATTGCAAATAAATAAGACATTAAACTCAATTCATTAATATAAAAATATTATAAATATAATATTAAGTAACATCAGAAAAAAATAATGTCAGCTAGTACTTTTGAGATTTTTTTGTTTGTTTTTTTTTTGTTTGTGTTTGTTTTTCTTTTCATGTGTTTTTGTTTTGTTTTGTTTTGTTTCGGAAAAAGCTTTGGAAAAGTGCTCTTAAAACTTCTGGTGTGTTTCAAATTTTCAAGTTGATTCACACACCCTGAAGTAACTCATGCTTTTTATAAAGAAAATAGGGAAATAGTCCATAAAGTAGAGTTTGTCCTTGATTATAACAACATAGACATGGTTTATTTACACATCCAAAACTAGATAATTTATAAATCCAGTAGCAGCACAAAGTCACTAAGAAACAAGAAACCAAAAAAGTACTAAGATTGCCTTATCAAACCAGAGAATAGACGACCAACTGGTTTCATTTTCAACAGTTCAAGGGTTTCTAAATCCTTCAAAACCAACATGCATGCTTCTAAAATAGTTTAATTTAAATTTTAAATCAGAATTATTTACTTAGAGTAACCATTTGTGTAAGGACTGAAACTCCTTCTGTCAGTCCAACCTACTTGGAACATTGGATTTCTGTGAACATATCCTGCAGAAGAATAGGCTGAACATTATATGTATTTTTTTGGCTGATGGAAATGGTGCCAAGCCAGGATGCAGATGCCTTAGGTCCCTTATCAAACCTAAACTTTGATTCAGGAATGAAAAAATAAAACCAAACCAAACATATTTGATAATAAATTAATTTTTTAAAATCAGGAAAATTTCTTCTCTTTCCTTACCCTTCATTGTTTCTCACACTTTGGAACTCTACAAAATTGGAATTTGTTTCTTTCTTTTTCTTTTTTTTTTTTTTTTCCTTTCAGTTTTCAAAGCCTTCCAGTGCAGAGAAGAAATCAAAATTTGAAGACTGAAAAAATCTTATTTGCTTTAACTGGAGTTGAAGGTTAGAGTCTATAGTTTGTTTAGCTCAACCCCAAATGTCATTAATTCTCTTTTCTAGGTCAAAAAGTTTCTTTGTGAACAATACAGTCAGTTGCTGACACGAAAAATTTAGCAGAAATCCTGTATTTGAAATTTGTCAATCTGGCCCTAAAATAAGTATGTTTCTTACAGCACCTTGCCTGAGTATTATTTTGAAATAATACTCAGAAATCCACTTTGGTAGCAGGAGTGTTTCCACATGGTAGCGCCTGCCTGACCCTGGAATGAAGGTTGATACTCAGACCAGGTAGGAAATAATTCTAACTAAAAATTAAAAGTTAAAAACTCCAAAACAAAACCGAAGGAAACCTAACCTTTCAGCACACACAGCTGTGGAGTTTCTGTGCAGATTTGCTCAAACACATGTCCAATTATCCAGGTTTGCTAAAGGAGATATTTTTATGATTTCACATTTTAAATAATACTGACTTCTTTTCTTTTCTTTTCTTTTCTTTTCTTTTCTTTTCTTTTCTTTTCTTTTCTTTTCTTTTCTTTTCTTTTCTTTTCTTTTCTTTTCTTT
>VXBA01001116.1:1502093-1662132 GCA_013399895.1 Serilophus lunatus
TTTCCCTTTCCCTTTCCCTTTCCCTTTCCCTTTCCCTTTCCCTTTCCCTTTCCCTTTCCTTTCCTTTCCTTTCCTTTCCTTTCCTTTCCTTTCCTTTCCTTTCCTTTCCTTTCCTTTCCTTTCCATTTTCTACTGGAGGTGTAAGAATCTGTTTCTAATTCTCAAGTTTCGACCTAATAATTTCAATTATATCAGACAACAAATGTTGAATGAGAAATTTAGACTTCTAAGGTATTTGCAAACCACTTGGGCCAATAGTATTTGAAAGAGATGAGTAAAAGAACTGCTAGTACAGGAATTGCAAACTGGGGAAGAATTCCCAGGTAAGGCTGGGAACTGTGAGTGTTGAGAGGAGAACGTGTCTGAAGCACATCACAGAAAATTTCAAAAGAACTGCAACTACTGGGCATCATTTCACTTTTCCATTGAGACTGGCACACACACTGGAGATTTTATAGATAAACTGTGCAGTGGCACAGAACTGGGAGGAACTGTCCATGCAGGAGTTTAATGGTTTAGGAAAAGGGGAAATAAAATGTGGTGGTATTTAGTAATAGAAAGTAAAATGATCTTGTACTTGAAGGATAATAAAGGTGTTTTTCTGCAGAATGAAGGACTATTAGGAACAAAAAAGAAAAAAAAAAAGTGATTTCTAGCTGACTCCAACGTTAAAAACCAACAGATATGTGTTGTTGCACATGTGTTTTCTTCAGTTACAGTGACTGTTGTTTGGTGACATTGCTCTGAAAAACCTTAAAACTTTAGCTGTGTGACTGAATTGTTATGACCACATTAGCTAAAATTATTCATTTCAAAAATTTAGCCATGTGAAATACAGTGGTTTCATGTTAAAGCTACCACTAATTATATTTTGATGAATTCTAAGGTGAGTATATTCTTCTGAAAATATAATGTTTAAAGCACCTTCTTTTTTTTTTAAATGACACATAGTATGATATCTGTGCAAAGGCCAGGTCAGAACTTAAATACTTTTTGTTTTTGTTTTTTTGTATAAAGTCTCTAGAAGCATAAATAGTTACTGCAGGAGATCTCAGATTAACATGAAATGGTACTTTTCTGTCGTGTAACTAAAACATTCTTCTCAATGTTATGATTTTTTTCCCCTACCATTACCATAAATTACAGCACTATAAAACAAGGACTAAAATGCCCACAGTCCCCTTTAAAATGCAGCATTGCAACTATTCTCTATTACTGTTTTAAATAAGTGTCAAAATTATAAATTTATGTATTATTTTAAAGTAGATGGATAAAAGAAGAGTGAGGTGGTTGGGTGCAGAATCGAAGAAAGCAGCTGTGGCAAGGCAAGGGTATTGCCTGCACAAATCCCAGCACAACCTAAATGTCAGTAGGTGCTTCTCTGCTCAGCCTGCTCAAATTTCCTCTGTCTCTGGGTGTCAGTATTTAAGTCAGGCCTAGAATCCCCAAAGGATACAGTGACTATATAAAATTAGTACCTATGGATTTTTCCTGTCAAATATATAGTCATGTCTATGAAGGAGACACTATAAATAAAGACACACTTCACATTTTCTGTTGTTTACACTGAGAATGTCTTGTCACTTCTTTATTTCTATGATTAGGGAAACTAGGACCAAAGTCACAGGCTATACAAAAGATAACAGGGCTTGGAGACTAACTCTGGATCTAGTTAACAGCCCTGCACTTTCCATCCTGAAGCAACACCTAGACAAGCAATGGCACATCACACTCTCCTGAATATGGAAAACAAAACCAAAATCAACACAAGGCTCCAAAAACTCTGTGTGTTGGTGTGCAGGCTGGAGGAGAGCCATGACAAGCTCTGCCACCAGTTCTGGTGGAAATATCTCAGAAATCAGGAGTATGAAAGCAAGAGCCACACTATAGAGTCCTCCCACATGACATCAAGCAATGCAGTTTATTAATAATAGCGATGGACACATTGGAGCCAATAGAATGACAAACATATCTGCTGGATCAAGCATCAGGAGAAAACAATGCAGAGGAGATGGAAAACATTTATATATTCATGTAATAGTTGCACATACCAGTCAGCAATAAAATACATCAATTTTAATATATGTGTGTAGATGTGTGTTTCTGTAGGTGTATATACACACAGGCATACACAGAGCCCCAGTGGAGCTTATTGCTATAGTTTGAGCCCCTCATACATATTAATGAATTTAGCCTCAAAATACCCTCAGGAAGTAGAGAATTATTATTATCATATAAAAAGAAGGAATGTAATACATTGCAGCATGAAGCAAGGAGCAGAAAAGAATAATGCTACAAAAAAAAAAAAATCAAAAAAAAAAAATCAGTAGAGGTAACCAGAAAAAAGGAACTCCCAGAGACATTAAGGTTAAAACCAGAAATCTTTAAAGTGAGGTAATTGCACTTTATGAAGCTGTGGACTTCTGAAGAAAATGGGAAGGCAATTTTTGACTGTAGGGGATCATTGCCATGTTCAATATCCTTTACATAGCTATTTGCATTTCAGGATTGTCCAGTGTATATAGCTTCAGTATATTTTCTTGCAAGCACGTTGTAAGCTTTAAGTGTCAGTAGGAAACACAGGAATAAATATTTGCAATGGTATCAAGTTTATAAATTGACTCCTTCCCAGCACAAAGATGTTGTAAATCTGGCTACTGAGAGCCTCCCATCTAGAAATTTTCATCTTGCTAAAAACTCCATGCCCTCCTACACCAATCCAAAACTTGGACAATTCACTTAAAAGTCCAAGAACTGTAAAAACTGAGTCAGTTTAAGAAATAAATAAAAAAACCCCAAATAATACTTACTACGTTGAAAGATTTTAGAGGTACCTCAAAATATCTGAATTGTTTCATAAATTTTTCTAGGTGTGTGCATTACTTTGATCATTTTATATCCATGATTCTGTTGAATTTGTTTCTAGTGTGAGACTTTTCTGGTCTCTGCATCCTTTTACTCCAATAATAAGATTCAAGGAACATAATTTTTAGCCCTGTTGTCTGTCTAAAGCAAAAATATCAAAAAATAAAAACCACATCACTTTTCCATGCTTGTTACACTCCAGGTTACTTCTTCAATTTTCAATTTCCATCTAGACCATTACAAAACCTTGTAGCTTTAAACCTGTATACATACACTTTGAGAATTTATGGACATACCCTTGCAGAAATACTCTACTCTTATATTTATCACATATCTAAAACCACAGAAACTTCACAGAGTATTTTTTGTGATATTATAGTTGCTTTATTTCTGTTCCCACCCCAGCATAGAAAGCGGATTTTCAGATTTCTTACTGTGACATTGCAAAAAAACCCCCCAAAAAACAAACAAACAAACAAAAAGTAAAAACAGCATTAAAACTGTTTTTATATATGTTAATAATGTGAGCATGAGCTGGGTTATAGACACTACCTGTATAATTTTAGACTTGGCTATTTATTAATTTCTAATATACCTCATGTTGTCCTACTCAAGTCTAAATCTGTCAGATATTGCCACTTATCTGGAAAAAAAACCTTTTGTGGGCTGAATTTCTGGTAGAATGGCAGTCACCTTGTCATTTGTCATATGCTAAAAGAAATGGAGTGAAAACTTTATACCTTGTGAAACAGATTAGAGACAAAAACAACACAGAGGTACTACAGGAAAGACAGAAGTAGTTGTTATTCCAGGGAGCTGAGCATCAGGACTGTACTTCCTGACATATAATTTAGTATAATTTTCAAGCCTTTTGTGTTTCCTACCCAGTTTTATTTACAGGTATGCTAAGCAGCAATTTAATTTCTTTTCACTGATCTTTTTATTTCAAAGCAGTGAAATGTGAATTCCTGAATCTAGTTCTAGCAGTTTTGGGGTGTAGGAGTAGGGGACATTTATTCAGCAAGAAAGGTAGAAAGGAAAGTTAAACTGCTTGCATGAATTAACTTAATAAATACAATAGATGTAAAAATAATATAAATTAAGAAGACTGTTAAAAAAATAAAATTACTCCACCCAACAATAAAAATAAATGTGGTAGTAAATCTACAAAGTGAAAGACTGTTCATTAAGGAGGTGGAGTGACCACTTGAAGGAAAAATCCACCTCCTCACTGCTCACTCTCAACAAAATTCTTTATTACCAAAAAGCCTCTGGTCCCCTTGAATTGATGCTGGCCGTGCCCTCCCCTCAGCAGGCAGCTTGCTCTCTCTGCTCCTTGACATTTTTCAGTTTCATCTTGCTCATATTTGGCAAAATCCAGCAATTAAATTATTTTTACTCCATTTGGTAGAAAAGAGCTGTGACCCATTTAACCATGCTTAACTCACAGAAAGGACAGAGTGGAATAGCTTAGGCCATCTGGGTGTTATTTTGAAACGGCACTTCATTGTTTAAAATACCCTTAGTTACCTTTAATAAAATTTTCGCTGTAAAGTGCCTGTATCTGAGGGAATTCAAAATTAACCAATAATTCCAGCTGTTAGCACTGAGCTGTAAAAACAACAAGAGATTAGTTTTAGAGGAGATATTGGGAAGGAATTGTTGGCTGTGAGAGAGGGGAGGGCCTGGCACAGGGTGCCCAGAGAAGCTGTGGCTGCCCCATCCCTGGAATTGTCCCAGGCCAGGTTGGAGACACCTGGGATAGTGGGAGGTGTCCCTGCCCAGGGCAGCAGACACTCTATGATTCCATGATTTTATGATTATTTAAGGAATGTAGCTACAGAAATCTGAGCTGTTTTTGCCTAGAAACCAACCACACGAACTGGCTCAAATTTTTCAAATAAATTACATATTATTATGAATAGAATGTAATTTCTTTTAGTCCCTTCTGTGTGAGCTGTGCAATTACCTCTTTGAAAAGGCTCATAGGATATGATGGCTCCAGATCTGTAGGGAACTACCCCAAGGTACAAATTTATTTTTCATGTTCAAGACCCTTTTAAGACAAATTTTGTATATGTGTTTGTGCATCTCTCTAAATATGTAGAACTTAATTCTTTATCTTAATTTATTCAATTATCAGAAACAGTTCTTCTTCTTAAGATGACAGCTAATGAATCTAGAATTCTGTTCTTACCTCATTAATATATCTAGGGACTCATGAAAAAGTGGTAGTTTTAATACAGAAGAATGGTACCACTTATATCTCTTTGAGAAAAGTGGAAAACAAGATAGCAGATTAGTTCTTAACCATGGTGAATACTTATAATATCAATATTAAACTTGTGTGTTTCAGGAAGCTTCTCTGGTTTTGTGTTTCATTTTATTTCCACACATACATATAAATGTTCATATAAAATAGTATATAGTGTTAATTAAAAAACATTGATTTTTGAGACATGTTTGAGGATTAAGAGCTTTGGAATACCATTTGCTAAACTCTCTCTCTGATAAGGTACTTAACTAAGCACTAATAATTCTAATAGCTTATTAATATTTACCTTATGCTAAAATTTTTTCATAGCCAGTGGTTACCATAGGTAGAAACCTTAAAGTAACACATACAAAGCTTGTTCATATGACTCTGTGTTCTTGCTGCTCCTTGTGAGACGTTTATGATGTTCATGAGAAACAAAAAAGAAAATGTTAGGGTTTTTTTCATGTTCTGGGGAGTTTATTCTGCATGATAAAGCAGCTCAGCTGCTTTATCTGACCTGCCAGTCAGTCCTGAGCTATGAGTAATAGCATCCAAGCCTGTGCTTTAGCTGAGGAACAGAGGTCAAAAATAAGCATATACGGGAAACAGGGAATATTTCTCCCTTCTTTGTTATATCAGCATCCTATGTACCACATTTTCTGAAAATATATAGCTATGTAATCCCTTTCCAGATGCCCAGTGAGGATCTTTAACCTCATAATGGCTCCTTTCCTATGATGCTGCAATGGTCCTGAACCAGCACCGTATTTTCCATGTCTAGGGGAAATTTTGTCTCCTCACTCCAACATTTCCCTAAAAAATACTGCAAATGACTCCATCAGGTTGAATATTGAATAAGAGTGTGAACTGAACATAGATAACTTCAAGTAAGTGAAGAACTACACAGTCTTAGCAGGTAGTGGATGCACATTTAGGAACATAAGAATGTCTGCAATGGAATTGAGTTCATGTAGAGGGTTAAGAGAGCAAATAATACACCAATAAGTTATAAACACAAATCATATTTTCAAACAATTTAAGGGGAAAAAATGGGATATAATAAACTTTGAAGGTGCAAAGATTCTTTGTTGAGACTGTAGGACATATGTATTTCCAAATCTGCACTTCCGAACTGAAAATCTTAAAAGACCCTGAAATAAATGAGATATTTGAAATTAGTGCTTGTATGTGGATTTCATGTCACAGTATTAACAGAGGAGCCAAACATAATTTCTGCACTCCCAACAGCCACTTTCATTTGGTAAGCACATCACAGCAACTTCTCTGAGAGAAAACATAGATAAGTAAATTCTGAAATATTGCAACAGTGTTTTTTCATAAATTTTGAGATTTGAATCGACCTGTTCAATAGTTGACTTATTAACTATGGTTTCAGGGGTCTTTCCTGTGCTCAGAATGGACAAAATCTGTTCTGTCCAGTGCTAGTCCCATGTTATTTTGGTAACTGAGGTATTGATGACACTGGAAGGAAACTGTCTCCAAAAAGCAGCAGAGATAGTTACCTAAAGATATTAGTGAATTATCCATGCTATAATTCTAAACATCAAAACAACAATTTTTATGATGCTATTCAATATGAAAAGTAACTAATGACCTGTTTTGAATCTACTTAATCTGGATCTGTTCAGCAATACGAAGAATATGTTGCATCTTGGTCTTACAGGTCGTCCTTAAATTGCCCACTTCAAGCATATGTTGTCTGGAATTGTTAACTGCAAATTTCTGCTCTGTGTGACACTGTTTGCACCCCAGGACTAGATGATTATAACTTTTTAACCTAGGGATGAATGGAAAATAATGAATATTGTACTTTCAGCGCAAGCTGTTGCACATACAATAATTTATTACATCATTTGTAAGGCCTGAAGGATTTGCATTTTTGTCAACAGCCCGAGGCAAACTTAAATGTACACCTACAAAGCAAGCTATGCTTCTCATATTTCCAGAGTATTAAAAATTATTCTGACAACTCCATCTTTCCTGTCATCCCTTAGTGACAGTCCAGGCTGTTTGAGAAGAGCATATCCACTCCTCCCTGCCTTGAGGGACATTTGGCATCCTGTGGAAGAGGGCAGAGTAATTGGAAAAGATTTTGATCTGCAGGAAGACAACATAGCATATTGCTAAAAATCTGTAGCCTGCAGTGGTCCCTTCTGATTCCAATCCAGTGGGAGCCGCAGGGAAGGGAAAGGGTCAGTACCTCCAGGTATGTAATGTCAGGTGTGCCTGACCTCTGCCATAACTCAGAAATGTGTGGTGACATGCCTACCTGTTCCTCAGCCTTTTGAGGGGTTTGTAGTTTCAGCCCACAGAGGCTCTATCATGAATAAAGGATTATTCTTGTATAGAAGAAAGGTAGTTTGTTATCCTTTTTTTTTTTTTCTTTTTTTTTCTCATTCTGTCACAATGAGTGGGAAAAAAGTGTCTCATGTCTAGAAATACATAGAATTGTTTAAAATTAGGATTATTTTTAATGAATATCACTAATATAACTGATGTTATATCTTCTTTATACAGGAGTGAAAGTAGTTAAAACCATGCATTTTTTCAGATTTGATTAATTTGACACATTTATTACATATATCAGCTTTAACACTGACATGGCTTGAAAGTTACTAATATGCCATTATTTCAGTTTTTCTACCTGAGACTTCACAACAGGTGAAGATATTTCATTCCCACTGTCACATGTGAAGGCTTTAATTTATCTGTATAGCTTTGAATTACTGAATTCTTATAAATAATTACTTCCAAATCTTTACTGACATTATGTCTTTATATCAGAAGAAGATTCTTTCTGCATGAGGTCATTAACTTTCTTTAAGAATATTTCTGCTTTTAGGAAGCCATAGTAAAAATAGATGCATATGAACAAACTTAATTTTATTATGGGAGCATAAAATTATCACTGAATAGCTACTGTTATAGTCAGTAATAATCACAAAAAAAAAAAAAAGATATTTTGCGATTATAATATAAGATGTGAGGTTATTCTGGAGTCTTATATTTGAGTTTTGAGTCAGAGTGGTAAATTAACACAAAGAAGTTACTTTATTAAATGAATAAAATGACACTAAACTTTTCCAAATATAAACGTGGGACAACATCAGCTGAAATCTTAGGGGAATTTGTATTATGTTTGTGATTTAGAAAACCATAAAAATCAAACGGTGGCATCCAAAGTTTTCCCTTCTCCATTGGTTTAATGATACACATATGTGGAGAGAAATATTATTAATGCACTTTTAAATATCTATTTTTTGAGATATATATACTTTGCAACATTTTTAAACCAGCTGAGGCTTACAGCTGTTGAGACATAATGATGCTGGTCGAGTTAGCAAACGGATGATAATCTAAAGAGCTTTTTATTTTCATTTTGGTTCTACTTAGCCACACATTTGTTACTGACAGATATGTGATGAGCTGGACATGCTATTCAAATATCTTTGATATTTAGCTTGTTAGTAGGTTTAATGGCAGTTCTCTGAGCAATGATGGAAAAACTGTGTGACCTCTGTTGCTGAAGTGGGCGAGACAAGGACATAAGAGTGTTGGTCAGGAGTGCACATTTCAATTAAAGAGAGTCTGTCTGTATTTAATGAGGCTGCTGTGAACACCCCCACTCCAAATTCCTGAAATCCAGTCCCAGCAGCAGAGGGTGAAAAATGTGGGAATCTGGGAACCATTAAATCAGTGCTGCAGCAAAATAATTGGCCTTAAGTGGTGTTATCCTGACACTTTGTTCTATCAGTCAAGTGTAACAAATCTCTAATAAGAGAGTCAATGGGGACAGAGCTCCACTGAATATAGGCATTTTCTTAGCTTATAACTGCTACAGATCTGCTGCAATAATTGAAAGTGAGGTACATCATCTTGCAAAGATGTTTTAATCATCATTTTCCTTCTTCCTTCCTGGTTTTGGGCGAGCTAGCTACTGCCATGTAATTTGTGAAGGATCACTGATATGCCAGAGAGCGAAAATGCTCTGGATTATCTTCATATCAGCTATTGAATCTCCAGATTAACAGCAGTGCTCATTAGGTGGATGAATGCAATGAAGCAAGGGCAGTCCTAATGGTGTGAGAGGATCCTCAGCTGGGATTCAGCAGAGATGCCTTACATTTTGGAGAGAGACAGGAGAAGATTGAGTCTTGCTTTCATGATAAATGATAACCTGCATTCCAAAAATTCGCTTAAAACTAAGAGCAAACCACTCAGTGCTGTAAATCCTGCCATCACTAATTTCAGCAAGGGTATCCCAGCACAAAGCCAGCGAAGCCACAGCCATCCACAGCACCGTGGATGGAAGAAGGAAAGGGCTCACTGCTGCTTCCCAAGCAAGCACTGCAAGGCATGAACCCTCCCATTCATCTTGTGAATGCCATTAACTCTGGATCTCAGTTGTGCCAGATGATCTGTTAAACACAGCTATCTCTTTGGTGACCAAGCATATGTGGAAACAAAAGGATTACCCCAGCTCAGAACATGCTATTCAGGGCATTAATGTAAGGAATGATCAGTCATAAAGACTTGCACACTCCAGTGCATATTTCATTATATTAGTGATGAATTGTGATGATCTCTTGAGCAGCACATGGTTTATGAGGGAGCCTGGTTGGTTAGAAACGCCAGAAAAAACACCTTTTTCTTTTTTTATTTCCTCTCTACATTTGTCACTTGCTGCCACACAGTTCATCACAGGAATGAACTGTCTGCCAAGGTCCAGGTGGTTCATTTCTGCTTTTGTGGTGGCAGAAACTTTTCACTTTTGATAAACCATGGAGTCTTTGGGCCATAGGCTGACCAGCAAAACAGGATTTTGAACCTGAGTGTTTCAATCACACAATATTGACTTGGCATGTTTTTCATTCGATCACCCAATCGTATTTATTGTTTACTTTTTTTTTGGTTTTTTTTTTGTTTTGTTTTGTTTTGTTTTGTTTTGTTTTGTTTTTTAACACAGCTCACATATTTGGTTTTCTGTTTCAGGCATTGTTGTCTTTAATAAGACTCATCAACCTGATCTGTAGTTTTATATATTTAGCTTTACTCCATAACAACATGGGGATGCATACCCAGCATTTTTTCAACTCACAATCATTTAATTTGTAAGGAGGATTTCACCCCTAGGAAAATCCAATTGCTTGTGGGATGAATGTTCCTCAAAAACAAGGTTGACTAAGCAGAAAAAGAAGCAACTTACAGGGATGCCAGTCTCACTATAGACAAAATAATAATGATTGGAGCTGGCTCTTGTGAATTAGTCATTTTGTGAGATGCATGTTTTTCATCATGACTATTACCACAGAAGGGGAAAAACAAAATCATACTTCTTTCTTACCCTCACTAAGACTCGTGCCTCCAGCAGGGATGCATTATAACTCATTTTTTCTTATAATCTTCAAAATTAATGCGAGGAAGCTGAAGAGGCTGGAGCTGTGGAGAAATTGCTTTCTTCTGTTGGTAAATTAATTTTGTGATAGCTTGTTGCTGCGGACAGATCTCTTTTTCATTTGCACTGAAGATTAGGCTTCAGAACTTTGTCACTGTCTCGTGAAATGTCACTGAACAGATGGTGCTTTCCACTGTTTTCTTGATCAGAACACAATCTGTCAAAGTGCTTACACACATGCTTAACTTAAGCACAGTAGAACTCCCATTCGTATCAGTTTTGCAATCAACGCTTCAGGGACTTTGGCTTTTAAATAGCCCTACCAGCCAAGGAAATGTTCCCTTAAAATGTAGTACTCAGTTACATCTAAGTTTAACTAGAAAACTTATTGGAACCTCTGCCAAGAAGGCATTGTCAGAATCCCTCATTTGTGAATATGCTTCAATGTGTGTGACTGCAGACTGTGGGAACAGGTGAGCAGAATAAAGCAAGAACTGCATGAAATGTGAGTCAATGATAATAACAGTCTTCCCATAAATGATTAAGGTTTTAGTAAGCATATGTAAGATATATGGTGATTCCATCATTTTCTGAGTAGGCAAAAATGTAGAAGCATTTTGCAGTCTTTTATAAAACTTGGCTTTCTGTCCAGAACAAGTACTGCTTTTGTATGTGTTTATTATTTTTTTTTTTTTCATTTTCCCCCATATATTCTGGACTACATTCTTAAGACAACATTTGAAACAAACAGACTAGGGAATGAAGCCACAGGTCTTACTATGATCTAGTAAGTTCATGATACAAGGGAATTCTTAGCTGAAACCTGAAATCAGCACCCAAAATAAGGAAGGACACATTTTTTGGCATATATTTTCATAACAGTCATGGGAATAAACTAATTTCATCTCAACCTAACTTTGCTTTAAACATTGGTCTCATCCTTTTTTTCACCATAATCACTGTTTTAGGTAAGTTATATTAGCATAGAATTTAAATTACCTCCTCCAATACTGCTTTCCTCTTTTTCAATATATTCTTTGTAATTCCCCTTGATTACAAGACTTGGAAAGGAAAATCGTTTATGAAGATAAACACACATTTACAGCAGTAAGAAACAGTCACAGAGTCACATTTTTTAATGAAAAAAAGAGAAGCAATGCAGCAGTGAAATTATTTTACTTCAAGGCAGAAGATTTATCAGAATAATTCTTGCAGTGGATGCCAGTTCATCCATTATAATGTATATACTATTCTCTGGATTGTATCATTAAACAAGGAGATTAGTTGCCTGCTGTCCAGCATTAGTCAAAACATCACAAAATACTGGATGTTCTGATGGACAAAACATTCTGTAATATTGTGTGTTCAAATGACACATGTTTTTCAACAAAATAAACACTATTGGTGTCTTCTGTTACAGGTCTTGTTTCATTATAATCTCTTAATTGTAATTTTTTTTATCCTTCATGTCATACTCCCCATTATTGTTTTTTTAGCCCAGTCTGTTGCCACACAAGATCTTTGAGGTAAGGAATGTGTTATTTTGTGCTTTTTCATTACAAGCATTAAGTGCCCTGTATGTTGTAGCTCAAACCTCCGCAAAGAGTTGCAAGTGAAATATTGCAACTCTTAGATGAAATGGCTGAAGGGATTACATGCAGAAAATGTGCAAAAATGCTGGTCCAGTTCCATGAACAATCATAAACTGAAAAAGCCTAAATTGCTGCAGCTCACTCCTTGTTCCTGAATAGGACACGAGGTAGGATTGTCTTTAAGAGGGCATGGAAAAGGACTTAAAAGATGGCATGGGATTTCAAGAAAATGCTGATATTTTGGCAATTTCCACTAATCAAATCCGATAAGACCCTTTTTTTCCTGGAAGCAGTTTTAAGTATGCTCAAATTTCTCAACATAAACAAAATTTTGTCTGCATTGCCATGCTTAGTGATTTTTAAGAGGCAGGTACTCCAGAAGTTTCTTTGTGTTCTCATATCCTGAAGGTTTTCTGTATTGTCACAGTAAATCCTGGAAGAATCCCTCTTGTGTTTTCTTTTTTATTTTTGTATGGGTTTTTAAAATTATTTTTGTTGGTCTTTTGTTTGGTTGGTTTTAGTTTGTTGTTGGGGTTTTTTTTTGTGTTCCTTGCTTGGGTTTCTTTGGGGTTTTTTGACTCTTTGAGGTTGCTGCTGTGTTTATATAGGAACCATATGTGTGTGAAATGTAAGATTCCCCAAAGTATTCCCATAATTCCACAGAAGGAAAAGCATTAAAAAATGTTCATCTTAGACTAAATGGCTCAAAATTTGGATTATAAATGAAATTGTCTATCAAATGAGTATATATATACTAAATATTTATATATATACACAATATATTTATATACTAAATATTTACCATCTCCAATTACTGAAAGAATTATTCTTACCTGAGTAAGAGTGAGTTTTGGTGGTGAATAATCCAAGATCTACTTCAGATCTCTCTGTTCACTTGCACATGCTCCAGGTATGCAAATGTTGAAATTTTTCATTAAAATGACTGAAGAAAGTTGACAAATGGACAGAAAGGGTAATTTTTCTCTTAAATGCATTATCAGCCAATAAAAAGTGATTACAGGGAAAAACTCTTTAGAGGATTAAGCCTCAGTATATGTAGGTTTCTTCATTAGGTGTTGATGTGTTGTTTTCAAGTGGGATGAAACCCTCAGTTTTTTTGGCTTGAATAATCATCTCATCACTCATCAAGAAAGGCTTTTACCAAGTGTCTGAAATAACATAATGTTTTGGTATATTTTTTTCAATTTCTTCTTTTTTTTTTTTTTCATATGAAGAAAGCACTAATTAGTATTATGTCTCACTTTTGCACCAACGAAATTTCAGCAAATTCAACAAATGAGTTTTAATTTGAACTGATGGGAGGAGGGTAGAATCTTCTGCCACGAATCTCCACAGATGTAGCCCAATCTTTAAACAGACTAATATAATATCGAAATAAAGTTGTAATTGCACATATTGTATTTGAAAGTTTGGAAAACTGGTCTCTGGGATGTTAAGATGTGATTGCAGTGGAATGAGAGGAACTGTGTATCCAACAGGTCACATGCCTGTGGAGAAAAAGCCAGGACAGACTATAAGTGTTAGAGGGAAAGACAAAGTGAGACTGCTTTACAAATTATAATTCCTTCAGCAGAGCCAGACCAATTAGTACCAGTACACAGAGAAACACTTCTAATGGAAACTGAAAGTCGTATTTTGTGTTCAAAGGCAGAGCAG
Source organism: Serilophus lunatus (assembly GCA_013399895.1). NCBI lineage: Eukaryota > Metazoa > Chordata > Aves > Passeriformes > Eurylaimidae > Serilophus > Serilophus lunatus. The sequence continues at coordinate 1,515,901 of VXBA01001116.1, forward strand.
ACCTTTGTCAAGTATTACTTTCTACCCATGTTTAATGATATGCTGATGTATTCACTTGCCTGAAGATCTGGCAAGTGATGGCATCAAGATATCCATTAAGCCAAAGAGAGTAACTTTATGTTGGTTTTCCGTGACAAAAGCACAAGCTAGAACACACTTTTCCAGTTTAAACCTTCCAGATGTTGTGAAATAAAAAGTTCATTTTGGGTCTGCACCCAGAAGAGCTACTGGATGAACAGGAGAAGCTTTGGGTGCACTGAGCAGTGGTTAACACAGGATATTTTGATGACTTTTAGGGTTTTTTTACAACATCAGTGGATGAGTGAGAGAGTAGATTGTCCCACTCTGCTCTGCACTGATGTATCCCCAGCTCGAGTGCTAGGGACAGTTTTGAGCACCACAGTATAAAAACGACATGAAGCTTTTAGAGAGCATCCAAAGCGGGACACGAGGATGGGGAAGGGTCTAGATAAGCCATCCAAAGAGCAGCTGAGGCCACTTGGTGTGTTCAGGTGGAGAAAGGCAGACCTCCTTGCAGGGACAACTCCCTGGGCAGGGGCAGAGGAGGGGCAGGGACTGAGCTCTGCTCTGTGGGACCAGGGCCAGGAGCCCAGGGAATGGGCTGGAGCTGTGTCAGGGCAGGGGCAGGGGGGATCTCAGGCCAAGGCTCTCCTTTGCCCCGAGGGGTTGGGCACAGCCTCAAGGCTGCCAGAGCTGCAGGAGGGGTGGGATGATCCTCTGGGGACAGGGGGGGACTCTTGGAGATGGGTGGGCTGAGGGTTGGACTGGATGGTCCTTGTGGTCCCTCCCCGCTCAGGGGATTCCATGACTCTAACTCCTTAATGTAGCACAGCAGTCACCCTTCCATCTCACCATCTTTCCTCACAAAGGCCCTCTGGGGAAGGGAGAGAATTGCCTAATAGAGTCTTACGACCTAATGATAGATTTATCTGTTTTTAAGGAACACTTTGTTGCCAGATTCCTTCCCTGAGGAGGCTTGTGCATACTGAGCACAACGGGAACGCCTCCGAGGGGCAGGACCTGTAGCTGCCACTACCTGAGGGCTGTAAACAGACTTTTGCCTGCATTTCACCCAGTCTTCCTTCTTGCTAAGACTTGACAGAGCTACTGCATCAGAAACCTGCTATGAGGACATTGCACCACAGTTTATGAATAAAATCTCTATACCAAGCCACATTTTAAACAGGGTAGCTTAGCCTTCCCCACCTCCAGCTATTATTTTACTATGCCACCCTTCACTTTTTCCTGAAATATATGTTTTGTAGTCAATTACAAATAAAAAGTGCCTTACCAATAATGTTTTGCAGCTTATTGCAGACAATAAACTACAGCAGAGAATGTTTTGATGTCTTCCAAATATGAGCTATGACACATTAATATGAAATCTATTTTTTCATTTCCCATTCCCAAAAGTTTACAGACAGTTCTTTTCCCTCACCCTACAGTTAAACCTGTTTCTGGTGGTGATTTAGCCAGGCATATAGCCATGGTAACATAGCCTCCTAAGTGACAATAAAACACAAATCCGAGCAATAGTGACATTTCTCTACACAATGTCTCTGTTATTTTGATTATACAAGAGTAACACTGGTTATAAAATGCATCTTTGCTACTCAACAGCAAGCTGTTTTTCTGCTTTTATCTCCTATAATTGATCTAATCATGACCCAAAAGTACAGAAAAAATAATGGGCTCTTGAGTTACTTTTGTGTGTTACTGGAGAAAGTTAAATATTCAAGGTACTAATGGTTATGGTGCAATTATTCTCAGCAAGACTAAATGGCTGCACTTTGCTTTAATTCACAATTATTTTGTGATAATAGAAACATCATAGTGTATATAATCACACACCTACCAGAACAACTTTCCCCTGTGTATTTACAAGGAAATACACCTTTGTGTGCTTCCTGGAGTGGTTTTTTTAACAAAATGGTTTTATTAGCATTTTTTTAATAGAATATTTTTTGGTAGAGTGTTCCAAGTGAAATGATTAGAAAAATCACAGGAAATGAACTATGAATTTAGAATTTCAAGGCAAAAATAATAAAGTCTGGCACAGGACAGACTTTAATCCTCTAATGGTTGAACGAAGAAATATCTTTTCTTACCATGATAAGAAACAGTAATTTACAAATCTGAAATTGCAAAGTAATTTTTAGACGTGATTCTGATAAATATTTTAAATTACTAACGAAGTTAAAATTGTTTTGGAAAAAAAAAATTGTCTTTATTATAGAAAATTTTCTTTTCTCCTGTAAGATATTCATGACTTGCTCCCTTCTCTTATTTAGAAAAATATAATTATATGATTTAGATATCTGCACTTTTTTTCAAAATATTATTGTCAAATAAAATGAGACTTGGAGATATATCAATGTCACTATAGCTCTGAAGGTTTTTGCAATTTTAGGAGATTTATATCTATAATTACAGGCTTATCCAGTGTCCCCTTTTCTCCTAAATGTGACAATTTTTACAAGTTTTTCTCTGTTTCTCTTGCAGACCTGGAAACTGTATTGTGTTCCTGATAAAACACTTCAAAGAATTTACACATTTTGTGGCTTTGGTTCTCTCTTTGTTTGGTATAAAAAGCCTAAGAATGAGTTCAAAAGGTAGATGAACAGAAAAAAAACCCTACTCCAACAGATAGATCTCATTCAAAGGTTACCTTTCATTGTACATAGAAATCTGGAATTGACCATCTTCTTTTTTTTTTTTTTTTATAGTTTTGTTTGTCTCACATAACTTTGTCATTGCCAGTTCAGAGGTTTTCTTTTGATCTTTTTCTTTTCTTCTTTCTTTTTAATTATTATTCAAGTATAGAAACATTTTCATATATTCTGCCTTTTAGAGCCTTTTTTTTTTTTTTTTTTTTTTAGATTAAGGCAAGATAAAATTCCTGGGTTGTCTAAGAAGTCTGGCTGGAAGCTGACTCTCTTTGGTTTTGCTTTACCAACTAATTTATCAGATGCATTTCTAAACAGGATCCAGTTTTCCTCTGAACCCAATGGAAAAGTTGTTTAGTTTTGAGGTGGATCAAGCCAACGGGTGACTAACAAGGATTCCTTAGAGAGGAAAGGGCCGAGTTTCTGCTGTGGCATGGTCAAAACCTCAGCTCTCACTTTGCCCATGAGCCCTCCAGAGAAGATAAAATTGTGTAGCTGCTACTCCCATGGAAATATGTATGCATAAAAGCAAGGGTGTTACCCTCTTAGTGTCCTTTAGAAGCTGAGCTATGGAGTATTCACCTTTCCACACAAGAAAACCTTGATGAACGGATGAAGTTTTGCTTTTCCATGCAGTAACAGCAGCATATGGTATAAAAGTGTGGGGTTTTAGCTCAATACTAAATAGAAATGTAGGTTAAACTTCTGTCTGAATCCTCATGCTGCTTTGACTACAATATGTACTTAGGGCAGAACAGCTTTGCTTTTCATAAGAACAAAACCTGAAGTCTTTATGCTATGTAGATTGGAGTTTTCCAGGTGTTTTAATTTATTATAAGAGGCCAAAATGGGTCTCAATAAACTTGAAACCAACAGTTTTTAATATTGTGTTACACAGAAAAAGATATTTTTCCCAAAAAAACATGAGGAGCAACTACTCTGCTGTTTCTGTTTCGCCATATTTTCTTGGATTAGAAATACATAAAATATCCCAGACCAATCCAAGCATATTCTGATCTTGTGTCCTGTCTCCAAAACTGAAAATTTGACATCATAACTCGATCTTAGGAGAAATTTTCTATTGGTATTTGCTTTGTGTTCTGAAGGGAAATAACTTTGTTCCTCTTAGAAGTATAAACTAGCCAATGTTCAAAGAAGCTGTTCTGACACCTAATACAACTAAAAAAAATGACATAAAATTTGTATTTTTAAATTTAAACAACAGCAAATTTAAATTTTTATGTTATAGTTTATTTCTAGTCTCAAGAACTTAACTTGTGCTGGAAAGTTCTACAGTTTAATGGCAAAGTAAGTATATTTTCCAGCCAAGTTCTCTCTGTTTGTTATTCTATACTTATGGACTTTAAATTTCACTGTAAGAGTTGTTGCTTGGTTGATGTGAACACAAAGGATTAGCTGACCTTTTGAATGCTGCTCATTATGGATGAAGCACAACAGGTTTGTATCAGATTCCTTCAGAATTTCAAAAAAGAGATTTTAAAAATGCCTAGTTTAAATTTTAAATATGGGCCAAGAGTGAGAAGGTCTTTGTTTTACCTAATGTCATTCCAGCCTCTGCAAGGATAGGACGTCTGCAGAAATATTTAACCAGATTCTAAGAAGATATGTAAATTTTCCTGGGTATGACAGAAAAGAAATCCTGACAGACCACAAAGCTGAGGGAAGCAGATGACAACTTTCTGCAACTATGAATTACAGGCATTTGTTTACTTCTATTTAGTGTTTCCACTGTTGGCTGCATGCTGATGATGTGAATTCGATGGATAGATGTTGACTAATCTGCAAACAGTTTAATTGGCTTCTGAAATGCAAGAAAATCGAATGCCAGGGTTTTATCCAAAATTAAGTCAAGTTTTATGCACTTAATTCCTCACTATTGTTTGCTGCCAAAACAGAATTTTCAAAGCCTCTGCTCGTTGACATGTCGTGAACAATTACAGGGCTGTTGACGAGCCCTGGTTTGGAATTTTGGGATAAAACAGCCCGTGCTGAAAGGGCTGTTTTGCGGTATCACGCTGCATTTTGACAGCATTTTCCTTAGGAAAGTGTCTTAGGTCTGAGCGCTGCAAGTTTGTAAGTTTCACTTAATTTCTGTTATTTTTGAGGAGCGAGTGCGAAAATCCACGGGCTAAAGAAATTAAAGATTATGGCAGGCTTCCTCTCACTTTCTGCTGTGCAGAATCACAGTGCAGATGCAGACAGGATATTTCTCAGACTGCTTTGTTTGCAACTGGCAGTGGCTTTTACTACATCTGGTGTGAGATCAACAACAGCCAACATTCTGCTGCATCCTTTCAGTTTTTTTGGGGGGAGTCTGCTTTTGTTAGTTATATCTAACAAAATGAGTTACAGCAAAATTTGCCCAGTGTCCAGTGAGATTAGCTCCTAAAATTAGATGTAGAGAGGTAGGCTAATGGTCAAGGTGATCACATGTTCATATCTGCAATTACTGAGACATCATATTTAGTTAAAAATAGTAGGTATGCATTAATATGGCAGTGGAATAAGAAGGGGGAAAATTAGCCTTTCAAGATTAGGCATCTGCCTTTTTCAACATCCATCCGTCCCTCCTCCAGATTGCCTTTGCCATTTTGCAATATGCTCCCTTCTATTTTCTCTTTGCTTACAAAGATGGCAAGTTTACAGCAGATAAAATCATCTATGAAGTCTGTTCTGAGGAAAGGGGATAAGTTGTCAGAGGAAGTATAAGCTGATTTTGATTTTTTAATAAGGATGTTAAGTTGAACATAATTTGAGTTCCATAATAACTTTTTCTTTAGAAGAATAACTTTTTGTCAAAGATATCAAGCAAGAAAATATTGCTAAAGGTACCACAAAAACTTTGCTATTGATGTTCAATGACTAAGGGGTCTGAAGAAACACACTGAATCTGCTTCACAGACGTGTTTTACATGTAGTAATTTAAATTTCTGATCTGCTAAGTACATTTTAATTCTGTGTTTTACATGTTTACTTTGGAATATTATTTTTTAAGTGCAAAAAGTATACTAATAACAGGCATCTTTCCTTACATTAGCTGAAAAGAAAAACTTCCTATGTTAGCATGAGTTTAAAGAAAAGGGGAAAGTACATGTGCAAAATCCACTTTACCTGCATTATTTCTGCATATCTATCAGGTGCATATGAAATTCGTTCTATCTAGTGTGGGGCTTCTTCACTCTAATAAAATACACTTACAGTAATTTAAATTTGTTGTATTTGAGAAGGTTAAATTCTTCAAAAGATAGAAACATTTTGCAAGCCTCTTATGATGATTATTTTCCCTGTATTTATATATTTCTTTTCAATCTATTGGCTTTTCTTAGAGTTTTTGGTGGTTATTTGTTTGTTTGCTTGTTTTTCCTTTTTTGGTTTGGGATTTTTTTCCCTAAAGCTCCTTATTCTTGCTCTGCTCTATTCCCTGTCAGGCCCTTTAGATAAATCTCTATTACATCTTGATTAATTAAGTTCCCTGTTAAGAAATATCTGAGTGAAGACAATGATATTTTTAAGTAGTAAGTGGAAGAAAGTTTCTAATCTTTTACATAAAAATGCTCCCCTACTTTTGAACAAACCAAATTTCATCCAGGAAAAGCATCTCAAAGTTCTAACTGATCTTATAATGTATAATAGCAAGCAGAGCTGGCTCTGTGTCCATCCTGGAGCTTTTCTGTAGAAAATGAAAGAGATAGATAGTTTTTCTTCATCCTTCTGATGTGCCTTTTGTACAGATTTGAGTGTTTCTCTCTGTTGGGATATAGAAGATGATGGATAAGAAGAAGAAACTGTCTTGAGCTTCCAATTGCACAATGAATTGGTGCACTTTTCACAGATCACCATCATTAATAAAATAATACCACCCCTAAAATTTGAGAATTACTTCATTTCAGGCTGGTGTAATGGTCCTTTTGTGAACAATTCCAGGTTTTTCAGTCCTAAAAGCAGCAGAAGCAGGCTCTGATTTTCCATTTTTTTTTTCTTAATGCCTAGAACATGATTCTTGTTAAAGCATATTCTCAACCCTTACAAAACTGCACTTCATTGAAATGTAGTAAGCTCTGTCACCCAGTCCACTGTCTGAAATTGGTATGGATTTATTTTGGGGGCTGATTATCCCTTCTGGGGATTAATTTCAGTTGTGACACTTCTTCGTCTCTGACTGTCCTGGAAGGGACTGCGGCAATTTTGGTCATGGTTAATATTGCTCTAATGGGAAATGAAGAAGTTAATAAGGATTTGTCATACATCATCTGGTGTTGCTCTTTCATTTCTGTGTTTTCTAGCAACAGATCTCATTAACCAGAGAAATTTCTGGTTTAAGTGATCTAGAAGCTAATTTTGTTGTTCGTGCTTGTTGATGTGCCCGTAAGTAGGTATTGCATTTTACTTCTTAATTTCTATACATGCCTGTGGATATATTTTATGGAGAGAACTTCAGGCAGTACCTAATAGCACTGGTTTTCATGTTTCACAGCAGATCTCAGCTTTTTATTTAACATTTAGCAGTCAAAGTTATGAAAAATTGGACTCTTAGTTCTTAAAAAAGATTCCGTGTGCATGCCTACAAAAACAGTTATGAGAAATGCAAATTTTCATTCAATGTACCAAAAAGTAGAAGACACATTCAAGACAAAGATAACTGATATTTGCATAGAAGATAAACTGATTATATTGCATAAATGATTCGGAGGCTTGAATTCTGGGGAAGGTTAATGAAGGTGCTGTGTAGAAACCCATTCCTGATTATTGTAGGACTGCTTAAATCTGTGAATGTGAATAAGCTTAATATATGGATGTGAGTAAGCATGTGAATTTTAAGGTTAATGAAATAAGCAGAAACTAGGAGCAAATCAGAGGAGAATTTTGAACATTTCAGTAGTTATTTCCTTTCAGAAAATGTAAAGTAAGAACAGGTTGAGGGAAATTTAAGATAATTGCAAATTTGTTTTAACTCAGCCATCTTGTAGTCCTCTGTCTGTTATGATTCCTGTGCTTGTTTTGTCTTCTCTTTCTTAGCATTTTGAGGATTTCAATCGCAATAAAGAAATTTTATCAGTGTATCCTCTTGATCTTCCAGACTGACATTTGGAATGTCTTTCTTTATATAAATAAACAAGGGAATACATGTTTGGGATATTTCAGCAGATCTGCTTTCAGAAGTAATAGATAAAGAGTCTAAATGTGAATTCTTGTGACCATAAAATATTATCTATATCATTACAAATCAACTCTTTCTTGGTTTTGAAATGCAAGCAAAAAAAAAACAAACCAAAAAACCAAACAAACCCAGATGCACATTATATTTATCGTGTACAAGGGAACAAACATGGATATAAATAACTTATATTCTAAAACAGATCACTGAGTTATGTTACATCTGTATTTGTAATTAGAGGGCAGAACAGATGATGAAGGCTTAGGGTAAAGCAATGTGTCTATTAAAGTAATGCCTGCTGTCAAGTGATGGTTCCAAACCATGAAATGTCCAATTCACCCTGTTTGCAAAAGAAACTGACAATCTGAGAGGCAACGACTTCTCAAGGAGAGTTTAACAACAACAACAAAATCAATCTAACAAACAACCCAAACCAAACAAAAAAAAAACCCCACAAGACAACACCAAAACAAAAACACAACCAAAAAAAAGCCCAGAAAAAAAATCAAAGAGGGCTTATAAAAAATAAGTTGGTAATAAAATACAAAGTTAAGGGTATTAACTATTTTCCATAAAAGAAACAAAAACTTAATACATCAAGATATTTTAGTTACTCGTGGAATTCTTGCATGGGTGGGGCGAAGAGAAAAATCAAGGTGTGTGTAATGTTTACATTAAATAACTATACTTGTGCATGTGAACAACGTTAAGTTCTGATTTGCACTAAAACTGCTGGATGGTTCCCTGGTTTAGGAACAGTTCTCAGCAAAATTTCACCTCCTGGACCGAAGTTGCCACCACAAGGACTCAAGAGAGAAATCACAGAGGTGTCAGACAGGTTTGGAGGGTACACTTCATTTCATCCCCATTATCAGATTACCTTTTTCAGACTATACTCAATACACATCAATAAGCCATTGTCAGGCACATAACTAACGAGACCTGTTAGATATTCACGTGTTTTCTCCCCTCTCCAAGAGCATCCACAGAGTTTTTAATGGGATTTTTGCAGGGGTTTTCTGGAAAGTTGTGTCTATTTTAATCTGTTTTTTCCGGTACTAACAAATATGTGGTCTCCACCCGAGCCTAGATTCTTGTTTTATTTTGTCTTAATTTGCCCCAGAAAAATACCATGTATATGTTTCTGGGGAGAAGAATATCAAACAAAACAAACAAAAAACCCCAAAGAATGACAACCAAACCAAACCAAGCTAATCCAAACTAACTGGCATTGAAAATCCTTTTAGGATTTGATCACAAAGTTTAAAAGAACACCTTGGATCTTTGAATTCAAATTAGTAGAGGGTAGTTTTGTCATAAACATCAACATTTTTATATTTTTTTTCCTGTCAATTCAGAATGTAATTTTACCCTCTTATTTCTATATCTGTATCTATATCTGTATATCTATATCTATATTTCTGTTTCTACATCTGCAATGAGCTCTGGAGATTACGGTTTCATAGATGACCATGACTGTTATTCAGACAAAGTAAAGGCAAGCAAAAATGTGTGTAGCTCAAAAGAAAGTTTCCTCAGCCAGGGACAATTAATACATTACATACTGGTGTTAATTTACTGCAGTTCATGATTTCTGTTTTTCAGCAAGACCTCACAGCCTAAAATGAAATGCTCTTGTCATTTTTATTCCAACTTGGCAGACAGCCTTTTCTTACTTGATGACATATTTTTGTTTGCTAGGTCTCCTGCTTTATTCATGTGCAGGAGGGGCATGAGTAAGACAAATGGGAGAGAAAAGAGTGTTTATGTTTAAAGTCTGGGTTGCAGTGTATGAAAGATGGGTTTTTTTCCTGGATGTGACAGACTTCCAGCCAAGCTCAAAATTGTAAAACAATTGTATCTCAGGTACTTAAAAGATGTTTGCCTCTGTGTCTCCAAATTTAAATTATGACACCTTTAATTCTGAATATGGATAATTTTCTTCTGAATTTTTATAAATAATGTATCTCCTGTTAGTACTGCTTTTCATGAGGCACAAATACAAAATGATATCCCATTGCTCTCTTACAAAACCCCTAAAATACCCTTGAGAAGACTGCAAAGCAGAATTGTGGAAACAATTGTAACTCAAAGAGAAAATAAGATATCTGTGAATGTTTGAAAAGGCAGAAGCAGAGGTTCTTGCTGATGCTTTTAAAAATGGCAAATTAAAGCCTTTCATGGCTTTTAATATGCATTTTTCTTTCCTATTCTTCTAGCCTGACATTTGTCACAGAGGTAAAAACACTAATTAGGAGTAGGTGTGCGTTTGAAATGCTGGCTTTCCCACATAGTTTATTTTCATTTAAAATTTTCAGTATTATTCAAAGGCCTGAGAGAATTAAATTTAGTGAAAACACAGTGATGTTTAAGCTGCAGACTAAGGCTGCTTTCACTAGAAATTTAGCTGAGCTCATGGACCAGATCCTAAAGTAATTGCTAAATTCCAAATAAAAGTTTGAGCAGAATTGCAGATTCTGAACTCTAAATTCGATACCAAAAACCTACTCATTGCTATTCAGTTAATCTTGGAAATAAACGTGTCACAAGATGGCAAAGCCTTTTTGAATTCCAAACCCTAAGTCAGACTGAGGTTAGGTGTTAGCAAAATAAAAACCACAAACCCTTGTTCACACATATTTAACAAACAAAACATCTAGACAATGTTTTTGAGCATTTGTACATTTTTGCTTTGAGATCTTACAATCACAGATTGCTTTGGGTTTGAAAGGATCTTAATGATCATCTTGAGTTCCTCCTCCCTGCCATGGGCAGGGACATCTTCCACTAGACCAGGTTGCTTGAAGCTTCAGGAACAATCCCACATAATTAAGGTTTTAGTTAAGCCTTTGGACAAAAGATGAAACCTGATTTTTTTAAAAAAAAATATATATTTAAATACCCCAAAGTAGATGATATATCTATTATTAAGCAGGGCCTAATAATAGAAAATGTACATTTATAATCTAAACTTGTTGGCTGGGCAAAGGGACAAACACATATTTTATTATTTTATGAAGTTTTTTTTTAGAAAATCAGTGCATTCTGCTTAAACCCTTCCCTGTAAGGGTGGGCAGGCTCTGGCACAGGGTGCCCAGAGAAGCTGTGGCTGCCCCATCCCTGGGAGTGTCCCAGGCCAGGTTGGAGCCACCTGGGATAACCTTAACCCTGCCCATGGCAGGGGGATGGAATTTGCAAAGAATTAAAAATGCATAACACTGCGTAGGAGAGAATTCAGATCCTGAGGTGTTCTTAGTCTCCTTCTTTGTAATTTCCTACTGCTCCAAATCAAACACTTGTCTATTTCCACAAGTAAATAGAAAATATCCTACAGCAAAAGTGACACTGTAGAGTTGGACTGAAGGGTAAAGGCCTGTTTACTTTTCTGTTCCCCTTTCCATCAGGAAAGGACTTCATTCAGAGCAGATGGGGTGTCGAGTGTTTTCACACCTGAGATTCCTTGTCACTGGCATAAATGTGCAGGGAATTATGCCCGTCATTTACTGTGCATCTTATTTCCCTAAGCTGTGTTCACCTGGACCCTGTTCTGTCTGCCCTTCACTTTCATGGACAACAAAATCTTCCTGAACATATGCTGGGGAGAAAAGAACTAACCTGTATAAAAAATACCAAAACCTCCTTGATCTGTCAATGCAGATAATTCATCTTAAGAATTTCTAATACAAAGAACACCTTCCCTTGAAAGCTTTGTGTCTGAGGTGATTGCATCTGTCTCGCTTAACCCCATGCCAGAGACACTTAGGGAAATAAATCACTTTGTAATGAACAGTGTTGCTGCCTATATTTAAACAAATTCTTGGCCAAATCTCTCTTTCAATATCTCTTCTGTCACTAGAGCTGCATGCCATTAGGGTAGCAGGCATTCCTGCTTACGGACACCAGTGAGCCAGAATCCTGAAAACGTCATGTTGTCTCCATGACCGCTAGAAAGGTGATTTCATTTTAGAAATCTCTTGGAATAACTGCTGTCCTTGATATCGATTTTACCAAGAAAAGGCATTTCCTGCCTCATGTAACAAAATCATATATGGCCATTTCATTCCTTCCAGAGTTCATGCTCTGTGATAAGTGAACTGTCTTTGAAAGACCAGCAGGTTAAACACTGACAAGAGCAAGATGGATCATTGCCCTGCTGTTCTGCTTCTATCATCCTGACTGGAGATTTCTAAAACTTTTTCAATGGTGTGTTTTTCCTCTAAAACTTTCAATTTAATTTTGTGCCTATTTCTGCTTACAAGTTGGCAAAGACTAAACTTGTATCTTGTATGGACAGAGGGTAGATTCCTTGCCAAACAAAAGAAAATGTTTTTCAGGGCATAAACGCTTATGTTTTGCCATTACATCCACGTGATCTTCTAGTATTATTACTTTATACATGATTTTGTGCATTTTAATGCTCTCCCTGTCTGTCAAAAAGTACACATGGTTGCCCTAAGAATTTGGCTTCCCAAATTATGTAAGCATTTACTCTTGAGCTTCAAATTCACATCAAGTTTGTTCTGTTTTCTGCAGATGTTTTTTCACTGATTCCAGTTTAATTACACTGTTATTGTTTTTTTTTTAAATGATACCAAACCCCTCATTAGAATTAATACAATCCAATCCAATTCAATATACTTCAATATAATTACTTTTTTGTTGTTTTGGTTTTTTTTTTCTTTTTTTTGTGGGACCATGAAATAACACAGATAATTTCTAACTTTTCAGTTTTTGAAAGATAATTTGGATCCAAAGCCGTAACTTTTGATATACTGCCCAGGAGGTCCCTTCAGCAACTTGCTTTTGAAAAACGAGATGAAAAGGATTTACAACTCTAAAATTGCCTACATGACTCTAAAACATTATATTTATTTATACTTACAGGTGTATTTGATTTTACTGTGCACGGTTCTTGCAGTTTATTGCCTCAAGTTCTATGCAGGAATTAAAAACTCCTTTTCTGAAAGCTGGGTTCATCAGATGTCAGGAGCTGGAAGCAGTATTTCCCTGTCAAAGGGGAATCCTAGAGGAATAAATTTAAGTAAAAATCTGTTGGAAGAAAATATTTTAAATGAACATAGAAGATAGATCAATAAACAAATATTCTGAGTAAGGCTGTGCTCAGACTTCATACTGATTCCAAACAATGGGGAAGGTAAGAGCTGCCAGGAAATAGCTTGATATACACGACTTTCGCCATCAATTACAATCATTTTCTTTACAATAAAGTACTTAAAGGATTTTTCCTTGCTACTGAGTTGCTTGACTGAGAGGAAGCTGTAGTGGCTTGAACCCAGGGCTGTACATCAGCAAAGTGACAGTACAGAACTTATTATTCTCAGTTTTTACCAGGCAGCACTTGAAGTGATGCAGCCCAGTCATGAGGACAAACGATGCACTTCACAGAACAACCTTGTGCTTTCAGCAACAGGTTCAGCACCACCATCATTCATCACCCTCCGCCGTCCTGGCTTAGTTGTTATTGCATTATCAAACAGATACTTGCTTTTTGTTTCTTTCTTTCTTTTTTTTTTCCTCCTACCTTTGTATTCAACAAAANTTTTTTTTTTTTTTTTTCCTTGTGGGTCTGTCAAGATTTTTATCAGACATATAAGCCCCGCCAAACAACATTTTCAAGCTCAAGATCTTGAGGTGGTGTTACTGCCACAGCACAAAGACCTTTGTCCTCCAGGCTCACAACACGGAGAGGGATCCCCTCACCCCCCCCAGTCTCTGCAGGGATGGGGGCAGAGGATGGGGCCACCCTCTGGGCAGTGGTGCCCAGGGACAGCCCCAGGAGCAGTGGCCACAAACTGAACCCCCCCAGTTGCCCCTCAGCACGAGGAAGGGCTTGTTGGCACGGAGGGGGCAGAGCCCTGGCCCGGCTGCCCAGGGAGGGTGTGGAGTGTCCCTGTCTGAGGACATCCCAAGCCCTGGAGGTGTCCCTGTGTCCCCTGCTCCAGGGCGGGCACTGGGGGATCTCCAGAGGGCCCTTCCCACCCCAAATATCTTGGGATTCTGTAGTCATAAATGCAGCAAATGCCAAGTATCCATATATAATTATTTTTTCATTATTTTTATCACAGTATTGAACTACTGTGTCTCACTTTCTTTCTCTTTCTTTTTTAGGAGAAACAGAAGTGCAGCAATTTGAGGCCTGGCTGAAACAGATGTGAAAGCACTGATTAAAAAGTAATTCTATTGTGTGCACACCCTGGAAGAACAAGACATTAATTAATTAGACTACCTACTCAGTGAGAGATAGGTAATCAAGACCACAATTATCTTTTCATTCCATGTCTTGCACCTGGACAGTATACTGTGTTATAATGCACATAAGCAATGATATTAATTAGTAATCACTAATAAAATGTTGCTCTAATTCTGCTCTCATAAGCATGAATAACTTTATCAATAGTTTTTGGGATTTTCTAAAGACCCAACAAATTCCCATCTCATCAAAACCACGTGATTTACATTTTCTGATTTGCTTGCTGTTTTCAGAGGAGATAAGGAAGCTTTCCAAGAGAAGGTATTCTCCAGAAATGCATTCAGAACTTGGAGATTCCTTTTTTATTTCAACTTTAGAAAGCCCTATTCCCCCAAACTGTCTGAATAAAGCAAATGAAAGGCAGTGGCTCTTTCAAGTGAGGCAATCACGTGCTACAAATTCTCACTTTCAAGTTTGTGTAACTTTCTTCTTCTTATCAAGTGGCTGATTAAAGAGATATGATTTCTTGAGCTTTGCCTGATTCTTAGGTACAAAATACACTGAATAACTGGGTTTTTTAGCTGAGGGCAGAGAAGAAGCTCTTGTAATACTTTGCTCTTTTGACTTCCCCCATCCTTGAGGTCTTCTGTGATAAGAGGAAGAGATGCCAAAACCTTCTAACTTATAAAACTCCATCACAGCCCTGCTGAGGAATTCACACTCTTGGGCTGGGAAATACAGATAATGATGTTTTGTTCAGCGCACATGCTGATTAATGCAGATTTACCTCTCCATCATTAGCTTTAATCTACTGGTCTGCTGCTCCCAGACGTTCTGTAAAGATGCCCCATAATTTCTGTGCAAACATCACAAAAAATCATGTTCATTGGCAGTGAACTAGCTGATAAAATCCAATCGGCAAGGGACACCATTTTAAGCCTGCCTGCCACCCTGTCATGGCTCAGGAGTGTGTCTACCTCTGAGGGCATAGAAGAAAAAGACTCTCCCTTTCTCAAGCATCCCTTAAATATTATCCTCTGTGCAAAGCTAGGAATGCCAAAACACCATTACTAGGCACTTATCCTAACTATTTAGATTAACTCTAAGTATTATTTGGGGTTATTAACTATTAACTGTTATTACTATTATTATTAACTATTATTAACTTTTTAGTTTAACCTTAATTATTTAGGTTATTTTATAAATATAATTAATATTATATATAATAAACACTTTTAAATAGAAGAATACAACACTATTGTAAATTATAGCTGGATTATAAATTTGTTAGGAATATGGAGGTCCAAGACACAGATGAACTGTTGCCTCTAGCAATATTTGTAGATGATGAAAAATGATCTGTGACTTTGATAATAAAAAGGAGCTCTTAAAATCAGCTGTGTTTTGTTTTAGTTTCTTTTTGGTGGTTTTATTTCCCACCCACTCCCTCCCTCTAATATTTGTTAAGTAACAATTTGTTTCTGAAATGTTCAGTTATTAACTATCATTAATAGTGGTCATTAATGGTCATAAGAGTGGCATAATAATGATCATTATTTGTGTTGTCTAGTGACAGAAACCTAATTCATAGTGAAATTTTATCAGACGATGTCCACTAGGTAAAACAGGTAGGTTAATATTTTTCCTCTGCTGAAGCTTTTGTCTCATCAAAAGAGCGGTGTGGAAGGGAGTTAAATCCAGCTGGAATGTGGTCACAAGTAGCTCAGTGTTGGGGTCTGTTGTGTTCAAATATGTGAGAAATACCAATGGGAAGAGCCAAAGTTTGGGAACAAGCTCCTTCTGCCCGGACAATGAGACAAACAGGAAGTTTTTCACAGCTTAGGGCAAACGCAGAACACCACAGTGCAACACTGTTGTTGCAGAGATAAGACTCAAGAAATGGTCCATTTTATTCCAAACACTGCGGAAAGGCAAAAGAAGAGAAATAGTGCTGTGTGCCAAATAGAGAAATACCGAATTGTTGTGAGCCAGAAAGATTGCTTTACTTGTTTTGTTCCTTTTTTCCTTTCTAGCATCACAGGGATTGAATTAACTAATTAAGCCTCCTCCCCTTAAGCTTAATTGTTCCTTGGAAACTTTTTATTTTCTTTTTCTAAAAGTGAGAAGTCACCAGCTAGGAGTTTTATAGGTCTCATAATTTTTTCCTTAATATGTTTACTACTGATTAAAAATTTTAAAAAAGAGGAAAATGTAACCCTTTCAGGACAAATCTCCAAATTCAAATGGGTTAACAATGAAAGAATTATTTTTTAATGTTCTTTTTTGTTTTCATAAAACCACTAGTTGTGGTCAAATATCATATTTTATGGGGATCACAACTGTAGGAGAAAAAGTGGATTTTCTATTCAAACAGTTCCTATATGATTCTTTCCACATAAATCAAATATATGTAGTTTATGACTCAAATATTTTAAATAGGTGCTGGTCCAGAACCTACTTAGTGCTTCAGCAACACTAGCAACTAGAAGAACTTCAGAGCAGTGTGATGATGAAAAGATGACTTCAGTGGATGAAACCAACAAATCAAGGTGTTTTGTTTTATTTTTTTCTTTCAAAAGTACAGCTCAGCACTTGAAGATTAATCTAAAAGTTGAATAACATGCAGAGCAGTGAAGAGAAGGTGCTTGGCCCAGTGCTAGAGGCAGGACATGGTGATCATGTGTATAATTTGTTTTACTGTTAATATAGTATAAAAACAATGCCCATTTCTAAATAACAAGTCTAACATCTACTAAAATGGATTATTGTATCTAAGGGTTTTAGTGTCAGCCGGTTCATCTGGAAACCTACAGGTTTACAGCCCTTGGTCTCACAGATTTCAAAATTGCAAAGTAGCAAAGTGCCTTAGGAGCTATTTTAGGATTTGCAGGATCTCTGTATTTGATGGGTTCTTAAAACTTTTACTCTCAAGTAACACAAAGAAATTTTTAAAATGTCATCATAGCTTTAAAGAACAGTCAAACACCTCTATTAATAATGGAAATTCTAGATTTTTTCTGCATATACATTGAAAGGGCCTAATTTTTCTTTTAGTAAATTCTCTTTCTTGAAATTTTAGCTTATTTTTTTTTTTTTGGTGGAATATTCCCTGTCCGTGAAATTTTTCAAATTCTAACTGTTACTCCTTGAAATGTAAATGGTCCTTGAATCAGAGAATTCTGAGAATTCTTTTGTCAGAAAGCATTCTCTGGACCTAAGGTGTTTTCAAAACAAATGTTTTCACTCTAGAGAAAACCCAAACAACTTTCATCTTTACAGATAAATTGTTCCCATAAGAGCTGCTACAAAACATACATTAATAATGTAAAAATACTATATTATTTCAATTTTATGAAATTTATTGGTCATAAAATTAAGAAAGAGAGATATTCTGATTTATATATACATTACCACTGAAGAATGTATTACAATATTTTTTCCTATTCTTTGGTTCTTTATTTTTCTGGGGCAAGCACTTTTGTTTAGGCTGCCTTTTTCTGGTTCCTTGTTTAGCTTCATCTTAACTTTGCATTTCTGAAATGAACCTCACTGTGATGTGTCAAAATCTGGGTCATTACACTAACTCCAGGAGCCTATGCAAATTCCTGTCCCTCTACTTGAAGTAAACTGGGAGAATGTAAATCAAGATCAGATAAGACTTTAATTGAGCAGTCAGAAAGTGGTAAACTTAGTAACAAACGAAACCAGCCTTTCTTACTCACACTGTGGTACAGCATGGGCACTTGGTAAACTCTTTGTAGAGCCTTGCAAAGCCTCCAGTTTACATTTAGGATCAGCCCTGCATCCCACTGTGTCACAGACAAGGATGTACATTCTGGCAGGTGTGTTTTTTAACCTTTATGGTCACCCTCAAATTGTGGTGAGCCAAATATTTCGCTATTAGGTCTAAGTCTATAGTTCTTTCCAAGCTAACTAAAACCTAACAATCGAGGTGAGAACATCTACGAGGGCTGTGACCATTCATTCTTAATTCTTCCCCAATCTCAGTGAATTCTCTGAGAGCTCAAAACCACTCCATGATACAGCAACATAAAGAGAACATCATTAAGCGTGTCAGAGTGTTATGCCATATCCTGTAAAAGAACTGCACTCTTTGAAGGAAAATCAAGAATCAAGCTTCTCGGTATCCTTCAAGTGCCCACCAGCCCTTCCCTCTCCTCAGCTGTGTGTCTTACCAAAAGTTCCTGTGTATAAACTACATGATCCCATCAGTCCAGCTGCTGGTTATCCTTCTTCATCCTTTCATTGCCAGGTGTCTGGGTGTATTGAATATTAACTGCATCATCCACTCAACTGGGAAAGGACATTACCTGCAAGATTTGCTGCTTCCTCTCAAATCCAGCCCCCTGCTCCTGGCTGCGCTGACAGAGCACGTTACCCACTTGGCATTTGTCATAGTTTAACTTCAGATTATCAAGAGAAAGATAGACATAATGAAAGCCTGAAACTTTCTTATTAATACCTGTAGAATGGGAGTTCACCTCCTGGGAGAAAAGGCCATTTGTGTGGTTGGATGCACTGCAGATAAATTGGAAGTTGGATGTTGAATTTATGTTCCTCACTTATACTCCAAGGTTTGATAGGTATTTATATTTTAAAATAAGGTCTTATGGAGAAATGAAATTGAAACACAGAAATATATATTTCAAAACAATGACAGAAAAGGTATTTTAAATAGATAAAAGCAGATTGTGTCTATTTCTAAAATTGCCTTTTTGATATCTATTTTCTCACAGTAGTAGCAGTATGCATTTGCTAAGGCAGACGTGGTGTACAGAGTTTAACCCAGAATTCATTTCTGTAGAATTTGGTAGTTTTATGTCTCTCTGCCTCTGTCTTGGAAGTGATATAAAGCCATTCTTAGTCTCCAATACTGAGAAAAATTGGTTCAGTTTTGTAGCCTCCTTAATCCCCCGGTATCTGAATGTGTATTAGATGGCAGATCTCAAGTAACATTTAGCAATGCTTTAGTTCTTTACAGAAAGCAGAGCTGAATTCCAAGACATCCAAAAATGTAATAAGGTACTCACACAGACAGATAGCACTGTAGAAACATGGTGAATGTGTGGCTTCACTGTGCTGTGATAAGTGCAATCCCCTTTCCATTACCAGCAGCATAAGAATGTGAGATCACCTGCTGCAACCCAAAAAAGATTGACTGAATGAGCTTTTTCTGGAGAGCATGTAACACAGAAAAAAAAAATAAATATGGAAAGCAGTGGCAGTTTGAATATTCAACACATTGACATTGCAACCTGTAAGGGGAAAAATGGGAGAAGGTAAGATCAAGGTCTGAATACAATAATGCTGTGAAAAAAAGACATGAATAAAGTGGAGAATTGTTTATTCATGCATGAAGGTGTTATAGTGACTCAGCCTTCTGACATGCTCTATTTTCAGGGACAGTTTCTAACCCCAGAGGAATTTCAGGGCTGTAACTCGAAGACTTGCTGCTCATCTTGTCTGTATAAAGAGCTTTTAACCTTTTTTTTTTTTTTAGTTACAAGAATAATAGATAGATCTAAAATTAAGAAAATGTCCCTTGGTCTCTTTGAAGACACACCAGTAACTACTGGTGCATATGTAGGGGTTCTGCTGATTCCTGGAAATTGGTTTCCTACTTTTAAAATTACTGTGAGCAGCTGAAAATAATACCCTCTTACTAATTTTGCCAGCTATTCCCCCAGTCTGTGCAACATCTCGTCAGGATTTCATGTCACCTGTGTATAGAAACTGGAGTCTGTGGTTATTAACAGGGTCTTATATGAAAGACATTAGTGCAATAACAAATGCTCAACTAAGCAAATGTTAAGGTATGTTTATAGTAGGCACTGTAAGATCTAATTAGCAGCAGAATTAGGGTCTCATTGAGCAAAATGTCGAGAACATATCACAAAGGACGAGTCTTATCTGAAACACCTGAGATGCTGCACTAAGAACCCAAAGGTTAAAGTGCATCTGGAGAAGGGCATAATATAGTTACTAGCCAGAAACCTTCAAGAAGAAATTAAAATATGAAATTTCTATGTCTATTTAGTTTCCTCTGTCAGCTATATATGGTAAATTAACTCTTTTACCTCCATTTATGCCTCTGTTTGTGAGGTGTCTTCTACAGTATATTTAATGTGCAAGTGATGATGTGCACAAACGTAGCTCAAATGTATAATGTGAGTACTGAAAAGGGGGAGAAAAAATATATTCTGTTGGAACATAAGACAGAGAGGTCATAGATATTTTCAGAATCTTGAAACTCTTGTTTGGGATGTGAAATTAACTTTTTGGATGATCTTGCATAAATACGTATTTCTATATCTTTTTATAGAGAGTCTGTGTTGTTCCACCAGTGACATACATGAGTTTATTAAATATATCAAGTATTTGTAGAGTATATAAAGTATATAATGTATATAAAATACATAACTGGGAAGGAGAATAAATCACATTGTCTACCTGTTAAAAATATTTTGAGAAACAATGCAAAATGTCAAACCCATCACCACACCCATTTTCATCCTTTTTTGGTTTGTTTCTCTTTTCAACTAGATCTCTGTTGAATTAATACCACATTATCAGTCTGACTTACACGTGGAACTCATTCCTGACCCCAGATTATTTAGTTGCCAGCCTCAGTCATTTATTTAGAGGTGATGAGAAAAGAAGTCTGTTGCTGCTCTGGTGTCCAGGAGTAACAGCTGGTATTTCCTCCTCTTGGAAGGGTTGCCAAGGACAGAAATACACGAGGCACTCATGGCACAAAAGGCTGAGAAACCTGTCTGAGCAGCTGTCACTGTGATGAACACAGGGAAAATATGCAAAACATTACTTCTGTTTGCCAAAACCCTCAGTAGTTTTGGTGTTTTCCCGCTGTAAAATGGGGTGTTCTGTGGGTGGTGACAGTGAGGGCACCTCTGCAGCAAGGAGGGAGATGCAAGGTCTTTTATCCTGTGTGTCACTGAGATGCTTCCAATGGGATAACAGAGGCAATGCAGGTACCAGTGTGCTTCAGTGGCTTCATATATGGGGTGCTCTGTAAATTAATTTTAGTTTTGCAGTCAAACGAATGCAAAAAATGAGGTTTTTGCAGGAGGGTGGCAGGACAGAGAGGTTCTAAGATGTTTTCAGATCCAGGAAGAGACACTCAGAGGAGAGGCTTAGGAAAAGAGGACAGGAAAGGCAAAACAGAGCTGGGGTTTGCACAGCTACTGTGTAAATTAAGCTGTTATTAGGAAATGGGCCACTCTAGAAATAAGGATTTATTTTTCTTTTGCTTCTTTCAAGTTCATGTGAGTGCAGGATTCATAAAGGAAATTCCTTGAAAAACCTCCATGCCTAAGCTTTGCCATTATCTTTAATGGAATAATATTTCCTTAAGTGAGTTGAAGGCAACTCACTCCACTTGCAGATTCCAGTTTATAGTGGGAAGGAATTACCTCTGCCTTGTCTTCTTACCTTGCATGCTGAAATAGGGAGAAAAATCTCTTCTGATTGTTTCGTATCAGAGCAATCATTTCAATATCTTGGTAATACAGTAGCTAAAGCATGACCCAGGTGGATTTCTCTGCTATAGAACTTGAGCTAAAGATCAAATTTTTTTTGTTGTTGTTTGTTTTTTCATTTTTGAAGTCCTTGCCCTTAGTCACCAATTAATATTGAAAATCCATTGACAGTAGTGGGAAAGCTCTGCAGCTTTTCGTTTTTGACTGCATTTTAACAGGTTTACTGCCAGGTATACAGACAGAAGATAAACTTCTAGGATACATTAGAATAAAAAAAAAATCAAATTATTGGGCAAAAATCTTATCACTTGTCAACACTTTTTCAATTTTCCATTTCAGGGGAAAAACATGACTGAAAACAGATACAACACACAGGTCATACTCTGTATATTTGAAAAGAAAACTTATCTCAAAGCCAAATAAAGTTTTGCTGCTTTAGTAGGAAGATACTTTTCCATAAGAAAGATAAAGGATATTTTGTGGGTTCAAGGACAAAAGCTTGGAGTAGGAAAAAAGAACAAACTGCCCTAAAAAGATGGTCAAAATGGCAAAACCAGCAAGCTGTACCATCATATACAAACAGAAATGCCAGTCTGTGTTCCTGAGGTTGAAATCAAAACTAATGAATAGCAAACAGGTCATTGGTTCTAATTTTGCAAATAATTTCTCTACAATTGTGTTCAAATGGGCTACTACAGTGTTTTTGAATCTGTTCTGATTTTTGATTTTGATCTTAAGGAGCAGAAATTTAAAGACTGTTTCTTCTAAGCTATTTATGCTACTATTTCTTTATAATTCAAATAGAGATTAAAAAGTCTTTCCAATGGAGATGTTTTAAAGCTTATAGAATTTGCAAAATGTTCTATGAAACTTGAACAGATCTGGTGTGCAAAGTTGAAATGTGTTATCATCCTAAGTGAGTTTTTGTAAATACACAAAGAAAAGATGCACAGTTTCATTTGATTGCAAAGGCTTTTGCAGGTGTGGCTTGCTCTTAAAAGAAGCCACCCTGCAATATTCAATATTCACAGCCTTTCAATGAAAGGAATACAATATACTCCAACAGAGATCTTCATCTGTCTCAGTAGTGCACATATGATGCATTAGTGTAATGAAAATTAAACTTTTCTTACAGCCAGATTCTATTTCTTGTCCTCTACTTTCCTTTTTTAAGAGACATTTGCAGTTTACAGTACGTTACAAATGTTAACAAGGAATTACTGTGCTCAAAACAAAGAACAATTATTAAAAACAAATTTGTCCTTAAAAGAGAATGGTCTATATTAACAATTTTGAAGACACCATTTGTTTTTAATGTGCACTTTGAAGGATGAGAGTAGTTTTACTTTTGTATCTATGAGTATATGACTTTTTTTTTTTTTTCATATTAGTAGTGATTTCAATTAAAATTTGACTTTCATGTCCTTGGTTTAATGAATCTTGCATAAACTCTGTTTATGTAAACCAGACTATCACAAAAAAATAAAGTGTTTGTCGTTAGTTGCTCATAAAAAATAATTTCCTGGTCATTGGTCCACTTGAAATTATGCCTAATGTACTGTGTACCCTTCTTCCCTTCTTCTCCCATCATATTTAAATTTTGTCATGTTTTCACTTTTCCATTGGACAAATCTATCCCTCTTTTTCCAACCCTAGCATATGAAAAACATGATTGACTGCAATACCTGAATGGCTACTGCTCTGCTCCCAGTGCTCCAGGTATAAACTGGGAGAATTAGATGAATTAAGATTTTTGAGGGGTTTTTATCTCAGCCCTTATATGTTGAGTTTTGAGGCCTTTCTTTTTAAACAAACACATATTTGATGAACAGATATGGGGAACCCAATTGGTTGATGGTAAATGATCATTTTTCTTTCTGAGAAAGGTCACAGCGGGCATTGTTTTTAAAAAACATTTAAAAATTCCTTTGAACTGCAAAACCATGAGAATTCAATTTAAAAAAAACAACTTATTTGTCTATAATTTCAATAGCCTTAAAATGAGTTCCTTTCTGTCACTCTTTATAGATTTCTTTTCTTTTTTTTTTAAATTCTGAAATCAAGGAAATGAGACAACTCAAATTTTACAGTTATGTTAAAAATTGAAAGCATATGTAATGCCAGGAAAGAATAATAAAGACAAGTAATTAATGAAAAGAGGAAAAACTTGCCAAGAGATGTAAGACAGAAGAATCTGACTTCAGAAACTCAAGTGAGAACAAAAATTTTGTTGGGGAAATGTTGGTTCACAACAGAGGACAAAGGAACAAAGTGTTCTGTAGCGTTCATGATAAAACCCACAAAATTTCTATACAATGCCAAAACAAATTAAAAATTCTTTAAGCAGGAGTAAGCTGGAAAATTATTCTTTAAAGAAAAGAAAAACAGTGAGTGAGGAATTTTCTCATTACCTTGTTTTTAATTAAGAATAAAACAATAAAAAGTGGGAGTGTTTGATTTATTTTTGATTCTGCTTTAATTATTTTGCATTGTTTTTACTTACTTGCTTTGCTTTGGTTACAGTTGACTGAGGAGAGCTTTGAGTATATATCAGGAAAAAGGAGAGGGAGAAGTCCTTGTTAGAACTACTAATCATTCAATTATTACTCAATAAATATTCTCATATTTATTGCAATCATTATCTCCTGTGCTTACAACCCATGCAGTGTCTCAGGCCTCGGTGTCATTTCTGCAGTCAAAAATCAGAAATACCTTTTCTGGGATTTTGTCATTTTGAAACAGACTATGTAATTTCCCACAAATTCTACAGCTGATGATGAATGCACTTTTTACCTAAATATGCTGAATAGCTAGAATTATCATAAAAGCATTAATTTTGTCTTTTGGAAACATAAAAAGCTGTCAAGAAAAAGTCATGTTTTAGTGAGCTACTTGGTATTCAGGCTCCTAGTGTAGTCAATTTAAGTAGAATATGATACTTTGTTGGCAAAAAAATAGAATATTACCAGTTTAGCATTCTTCCTGCTTTTCATGAGATGATTACAGGTCACAGCTTTATTTGCACTGCTGGTGGTTTGAATTCTAATATTCTTATATTTGGCAGAAAAAAGTGATTATAGAATAGTCTACAGATATAGAAATTTGAACTCAATTTCTCTTTTGTCTCTCCTAGTAAATTGTTTGGCTACTCGTTGAATGAGTGATTTATTTTTTTATCCCACACACATTTTAGTTTTATATCTCCCTGGAAAAAAGGTGGGGCCTTGTATAATCCAAATTGAAGAGCTGTGATACGACTGTCATATCATTTACTGAGCAGAGGTGGGAAATAAGTTCATTAAGTCATGAATAGCTGCTGCTGAATGTTTGGAGGGATAAAACATCCTTTCTCCTACATTGTGGGATCACTCTCAACCTAAATAATCTCATCACTATGCAGATTACATGCAGATTATCCTCAGAGTGTTCAAGATCTTTGATTGCTTCTTGCTACTGCTGATAACAATGATTTTCAGAAACATAAGAGGAAACAAGGCTTTTTTTCTTTTTTCTTTTCAGTATTTATTCCCCACCCCCACCCCCACCCCCATTATTTTTTGCTGCATTCATAGGGTATTGAATTTCTAACCACTGATTTATAAGGTGCACCCACATTTTCCTTTGCCCATAAGAGAGGATGAGAGCCTCTGACCATTATCTTAGTGGTGCCATTGTTCTAGAATATAGCAAAAAGCCTTTCTGGAACAATTTCTAACCCTGTAAGTGTGGGTTTAATGTTCAGGAATGCAGAGCTCCTGTGCAATCAGTTGCTTTATCCCCATAATATTTTTAGGAACACCTTGCTTTAAGTGCACTGATGAGAGCTTGCCATGCCAGGGAAAGCCTAGAGGAAATGGAATAGCTGCTTTGAGACGTGTCTTTATTAAAAATGAATGCTTTTTTTTAATTGTTATAAACATATGCTAACTCTGAAGATCCTTTTTTTTTAGGTGGATGAAAGCAATTTGAAACGAATCACTAAGTGCCAGTCCTTTCTCAATTGTGCAACATCACAAAGATGTTGGTCTGTGGGACCATCTATATGAATCCCACCACAAATTTTGACATAGATAAGGAATGGCTTTTGTTGGGAGTAATTTATTGAACAATAAACAGCGGGGGGGGGGGGGGGGGGGGGGACAAAANNGGGGGGGGGTGGGGTGTAAATAGTAACTTTTGAACTAGTAGTTGACATAGGCTCTGTACTCAGTGCAATTCTAGCTCCCCAAGGAGGGACATGAAGCCCACACCACCTCAGCAGCTGAAAATCCTCAAGGTACAACCTCTTGCCCCCCAACTCCTTCCAGCTCTTTGTCATGGCATAGAGAAATAATTTATTTAGATCATTTCCTGGTCAAGTGAACATAGTTAAAACACAGCTACTTGAACTTTAAGATGAAAAATGGGTTGGTTTTTATTTTTGTTTAAATATTTAAATGGACAACTCTGATATCAAGAAAAAGCATCTAAAGCAACACAGAGGTCCAGGTGTGCAGAAACAGGGTCAGTAAGAAAGCAAAATTAACCCTTCAGGTTTTTGTTTGGCTTCATTGGCTCTAGTGAGTCTGGAAAGAGATTTGTAACGTTTTTCTTTGGAGAAATCTCCCTATAAAGGTGCTAACTACATTTTATGTCACGTACCATTTATTTGAATAGTGTTTATTTTCAAATTTAAAAAAAAAAAATCATCAAATTGAAAAGGGTTCACTAAAATCGCCACTTGCTTATTTCCAGTAAGGTTTTTCCTAGAAGAGAAGTTCTAAAATGCACAGATGTGTAGGTGTGCTTTTTTTAAAGGAAAACAAATAGTTAAAGTGGATGAAATGCTCAAAATTACAAACTTGGCAAAGATGTTTCATCAGGTGAACCACCAATAAGCTGCAGCTTAAAGTCTTAAAAGGTCATTTGCAATTCATACACAAACCTGTAACTGTGCTGCATGTACTTTAAAAGGTTGTGTTCAACAAAGCAGAAAAAGAAATTATTTCAATCTTCTAAATACAACCTTCTGAGACAAAAATTTAATTTAGCACCTGCAGCATTCAGTGTTCTGTTCTTGCAATTATTTGTGTACTTTACAGGGTCACCCACATTAGGTGTTTTTATGGTAGAGGTATAGGAGAAAAGCAGGTAATTTGATTTTATAGTGAAAATTTCTGCAGAGGTATGCTCTATTATTCTGTTGAAAATGAGTGTACTTTAAGCACAATAATATATTCCTTTTTCTTTTTGAGAGTCAGTGGAGGTAAGAGTCATAAATACCTTGCTAATGTAAGTAAATTATTTGAACATCCCGAAGTAGAGGATATCTAAACTGAACAGATTTAGGGGGAGAGGGGCAGAAATAGAACCTGAAATCACAAAACAGCTGGTCCCAGCCTTAGTGTGAAACCACTTCCTGTTAGAAGGTGTAAATTATTAGAAGGTTCCCTAAAATAAAGAAAAAAACCCAAACAAACCAGAAAACAAACAAACAAAAAACCCACAACAAAACCTTAGTCACACACTAGAGGGTTTTAAAGAGAGAAAATTTGCAACCTCTGCAAGAATGCGTGTCATATTTCATTTAACATGATAATGTGGTTTCATTACTTTTTAATTGAATTATACTTTGCTAAATACTTGACAACTAAGACCCCTATTTCTTCAGGAAGCTGTTTCACAATGCAAGAAGCCTTAAGTGATCGACTAATTGGAAGGGCTTTCTGAATGTCAAGCATTATGTAAATGAAATTCGTAGCCTATTTCACCTGCCCTTCCAATGTAATTTTGTGAGCTGTGTCCAAAGAGTTCTGTAGAGTTACTGCAGTAATACAGAGAGTAAGATTACTCTAATGAAAAATCTTTTGTTCTTCTATCATTAGTTACTGTAGTCTTGAAAATCATTAGAATTCCACCGTTCTACACAGTTTGAAAACTTTATCCACAATTTTATTCAGCTGAATTACTTTTTATACAATGGAAGTTATCCTTTGAAACTTGTGGTTCTGTGGATGTGATAATTTTTTTTGTTCCAATGGTATTAATATTCCCACTTGGATTTCTTCATTCCCCCCCTCAACCTGGACCAGTAAGAGTTGCATCTTTCTGTCATTTTTTACAAGTCTGCCTTTCAGCTTAGATCTCTCTCTACTTTTTTTAATAAATATATAAATACATATTGGATAAGTAAATATTTATATAATATATATTGGTGCTGCAAGGACTGATTGGAGCCAGAAAAGTGTCTCAGGGGCAGTCAGGTACTCCAGAATGTTCCCTTTAACTTGGTTTTAAAAGTTTCCATCACAAAGTGTTTTATGGCAATTTCAGTCACAACATTCTTCTCCCAGTGTTTTTGGTTGTGCTTTATTTCCATTTCTACTTGTCTTATCCTTGTTGAAGGCAGGGAAGAGTCTGAAAGTTTTAGCCACTTTCTTGCCACCCATGACAGATCACTCTTTGTCACAAATTAAAACTACTGGGTGTTTACAGCTTGACTTTCCCCTCCACCAAGCGAAAAAATGACCCTCAATCCACAGTAGTATGGAGGAGGCTGTTGTGAAAACTAAATATAGAAGATTGAATGTTGAGCATTCAAGTTTTTCCAGCAGTTCAGGAAAGAATCATTTATTAAATTAAAAAAAAAAAAATGTAATTGTCTCCTGGCCTATTAAAGCAATAAACACCTGATTTTTTTTCTGTAAAGGGCAGCTACATCTCCCAATGCCTTCAATTAGTGTGGAACATTATCTGCACCTCAAAATGTCAAACTCTAATACATGTCCAGGACCTTTTACTTCATGAAATCAGCAATCACAGGCAAACGGCATCTGAAGTCCTAGCCCAAGCTTTATCCTTACAGTGGGTTTAAGCCTGGGCTTCCATGACTAAATGTGACAAAACTGGTTGCTTTATTTCTCTTTTTTTACCTCATAGCCTACACAGCTCAATACCTTTCCCCATCTCCTCCTTCCCCCATGTTTTGGCTACATTTCTCATGAGTTCTGTTCTCTCAGTGTCTCTGTTCAACTCTGCATATGACTCTAAGGGAAAACTGAAACATCTGTACTCCTGTGACTCCAACGGGATCATTTATTTAGCCTGAGCAAGGACAACACGGGAAAGTTGAATCAAAAATGAGCTGAATTGTACACATATAGAAAATTCATGAAAATACAGTATAGTCATTCTCTACCTATAATCAGAAGTCACAAAAGGATTTCAGGGTTTTTTTGTCACAAGTGACATTCAGGTCCAAAGTTTGTCCTTCTCCTTGTTCCTGTGTCAATGCAATCCAGTACAGTAATGAGGTTACTTGTGCCTCTGTAAATATTTATGGGAATAAATTTGCTTTCATAAGTGTTCTAAATTTTCTCGTCTCTCTAATATTCAGTGTCAAAGTTTGAAGGTAACTTTTTAAATTGAATTTTCACTTTGCAATGAAATATAAAAAAGGTTTTTGCACTTGACACAATACTGTCCTTGATTGTGAAAAGATAAGATATCCAGTAAGGTGACATTTGCTGATAGCTTTTTTTCACGTATATTTTGGGAGAAGGAAAATCCTGAAACCACCACAAAATTATCCTCCACAGCAGAATTTCCTTACTCAGACTCTTAGAGTTGTGTTTTTGTGTACTTGTGAACCATTTGGGAATAGAAGAACCTGTTGCTTCTACCAAGTAAAATTTATGATGTTCTACTGAACTACTGAGGTTTTTTTTTTTAAAATTATCATACTGCCTTGAAGAACCAACCCATTGGCATATAAAGCAATTCTTCTCAAATATCCTTCCTGTCTTTTCACTGTCACAAAGGCACATTTGAGTGTTCAAAACATGTTAAGTCTAGACTTTAAAACATATTAATGTGTTATAAACATACATGTGTTTACACTTTTGTGTTACATATATATTAACATACACACTTGTGAAAGCTGAGTTTGCCTGTCTGCACGAAAAATGTCAAAAGCTAAAATCACGTGGTTTGTGAAGAAAGTTTTTGTATCTTATTAAACAGCCAAAAGCTGCTGACATGATATCATGAACTTTTGGTCATTTATTCACTATACATTTTATTATGAAAAAAAAAAAAAATTAAAAGAAATAAATAACTGCCTAATATGCTAATATGCATTTCAGGAGGCAACTTGTATGTTAATGTGTTGGAATTGTCATATCTTTCAGCTGAACTGAAAATAAAATACAATCTCATCCTGGATTTCAGAGTACTCGTTAAAGGCTCATTAAGTATGACACCATCTTCTTTTAGCAGCACTCTGGTGTGTGACCATCCAGTTCCTCAAATACTAAAGACAAATAGTAAAACAAGTTTTTTATCTTTTCTTTGTTTGCTATGTGAGACTGGCCCATGGAGCAATCAATCAATAAATCATTTAACTTAAACATTCCCTTTTGGTGAAAGGATTTTTCTTTTAACCGTGTTTTGTTTGACAAGGACATGCTCAAAAGAAGATATCAATTTAGACATATAATTTAGGTGGAAAAAATTTCAATGGAAATTTCTGTGGGTAATTAATGGATTAATATATAATCCAGTGAGCAGTGTGTGTAGTTGTTGCTATTTGTAAAAAAAGTATGCCTTTTAAATAAGCATGGACTTTTTTCTAAAAAGAAAAAGCAAAAAGTTTTGTCTTAGAGTTTATTTTTTTAATATTTATTTCATTTTCAGAGTGTAAATAATGTGTGGCTCACACGTTGTTTAAATTTTAGGCAGGTGTTTGTGGCAGTTGAATATGCAGCTCACTCTTTCTAAAAATTGTGTTAACAAGAATTATGAGCAATTATTTGCTAATATACTTCAAATACTCTCCAAAAGTGGCAAACTGCTCATGTCCTTTTATTCCTGATCCTGACTTGTTTAACATCAGTAGTATGGAAAAGAAATAACAGCCTAATGATATAAGCCCCACTGATTTCACTGTGAACCTTCAGTTAAATAGCATCTGAGATGATAAAATAAATCCCTATATAAATGATCTACGTGCTTACATATTTGGTCACACAAAGAATGTTTGAGTAGGCTCATGGTTCAGTGAATCTTTCTGGTCCTGTCTTGCTGGACTACAGCAGACCCTTCTCAGTTTTTTAGTATTTTAGTTCTATGGAGAAATTAATATGATTTTATATTGTCTTTTTTTTTAAAGCAGCTTGGTAGCCGTGAAAAAACTGCTTTCAAATCTATGTCAGTTCCTCCACTATGTGCCTTAAATAACTCTCACTCAAGGATTTCTCTGCACCTGTGGCTGTTCAATATTTACATGTTGTACCTGACAGGTTAAAGCTGTGCTCAGATCTCAAGATCTAGCATTGTTAATTATTGAAACAGGTGGATTAGAAGAAGCTGATAACAGAGATAAAACGTGTTGATGCTTGTGTTAGC
This sequence comes from Serilophus lunatus, assembly GCA_013399895.1. Lineage (NCBI taxonomy): Eukaryota > Metazoa > Chordata > Aves > Passeriformes > Eurylaimidae > Serilophus > Serilophus lunatus. The sequence continues at coordinate 1,546,876 of VXBA01001116.1, forward strand.
ATGGTAATTCAGAATATGCAGTAACTGTAACTTAGTTAACTTTTCAATGAATATTGACTACAGCACATAGTTCTTCAGTACTTTCAAACTTGGGTGTTCACATGGATTTCAAAGACAATTCTCAATGTCCCCACATTCTTTTATTTCCCATTATTTCCTAGTATGTTATTCCTCCCCCCTTCCCCCCCCCCCAGCTTTGTGTACTTTAATCCCGTCTCTCAGCAAAAGAAGGTCCTTCAACCCCCTGCTGTTACTGATGGATTCTGGACGTTGCTACCCATTTTATTTTTAGTTTTTGGTCCAATGATGGGGTAAATATGAAAAATGAGAGATGGATGACAGGGTGCACCTGACAATACACCATTTTGTTATACAGTGTCAGCTGATTGAGCTACATAACAAAACTTTGCTTTTCAGTGAAAAAGTATTTTGAAAAGCAATTTTTTTTTCTTTTTATTCCTAAACGATTTAAGCATTCCATACTTCCTCCACTCAGACTTCCCTGTTGGCCATCTGAAGCCTGGAGCAACTCCAGCACAGCCTGATTTTCTTGGTAGACAGGGAGAAATCGTGAACTGCCATAAGTTAAAAATTATGTGACAAGAAGCAGAGACTTTAACAGCTGTATCATTCACCCTTGTACCCCTCCCCTCCTTCCTGAAGTTTCAGCTTTGAGACTAGGAAAGCAATGAAAAAAGATTCAAGAAGTTCTTATCTTGACCAAATTAATTTGCTTGATGTGACACAAAATGCAATCAACTTTAATACATAACTTTAAAGGTTAGCTTGAAGGATTACAGCAGTTTGATTGTGAAGTGTGCCCGGAAATCTTGATCTGAGAGAGGATGATGAATTTCTTCAAATTATTACTGGAGCAATAAAAAGCACAAGGTTGAAATGTTTGAAAATTAGGTGTGCTCACATAATTTCCAACTCATTGGTTTCCCATCTAGACAGGGAGAAAATGGCCTGGGGAATTCTTTGAGGACGTGAATCATGAAAAACTCTCATCTAAAGGCTGCTGTAGGTTCAGCTCTCTGCAGAATTGGTTATTAAAGTGCCTTGAGGAGATTCAAAGGCAGCTGCAGTGCTGCAGGATATGCCTTCAGATGGTAGGAAAAGTTCATCCAGGTAGATGTATTCCCATACAAACTCAACTTTTCTCCTCCCCTGGATTCTTGTGGAGGGTTTGGTGCTGTGATGCAGGACAATGGAGGACTGCTGAGAACATTCCAAAGGCAGAGCGCCCCTTCTACTGATTCCAAGGGGAGAAGCTGGGGAAACCTTACCCTGCCACAGTGAGAAGAAACAGCCTTTGTCTCTGCAAAACATTGACCTTTTCAAGCTAGAGAAAGGAGGACAAATGCTCCATTTGTGGCATTTTTGTGCTGTTTGATTATATCCAAAACCGGCACTGTGTGTCTTGGGTCTCAACATAAAGATGTTGAAGAGGATACTGATGAATAGTGGCTAAAAGTCTGTCTTATTTGCAATCTAATTTAATCCTCTGGGAAAATGCTTTGGTTCCAAATATCTACTTACATGTCTTTAAAATCTCAAAAATGAAAGGTGAATCTGAATGAGAATGTATTCTCTTCAATAAGTATATTTATTTTTATATTTTTTTGCACCTACTCTGATATTCTTTTTCCTGCTTATATCAGAAGCCGTGCTATTGCTTCCAAAACTGCAATGGGAGTCTGATGTTGGAGTCCTATTCCACCTTATTTTACCAGAAAGATATGGTAAAGTGCATGATTTTTTATTTTCTTTTCCCTTTGAGTTAAGAAGTAGATGCACACCAAGCTAAAACTATGGCTAGCACAGCCCTTCCCTCCTATACATCTGCAACAGCTTTGAAAAATTAAATAGGTGCAGCAAGGCCAAGAAACCTCCCAAGAAATTAAGAATTTAGAAATAAAAATTAGTTTTGCTTTCAGATTGATTGAATATTTTGTGCATTTTGAAGCTTCTTATATGATGCTCAGCATTAGAGTTCAACCTCAGCACTGCTGACAGATGAAAGCAGGTTGAGGAGTTTTGTTCAGGCAACTGCTTCCCTGAACAAAGTATTTTGGGGCACTGCTAGGCACAACACATAAATGAGATAGAGGAATGTTACCACCACCTGTTCAGTCAATAATCTGAAAGTCAATAATCTGAAAAAGTAATATGTGTGCCCTACGCATAATTTTGTTTACAGCCAAGGAGATAGACCTTGTTTCCCATACAGAGAAGGGCAGTAATATTTCCTCTCATACTTCAAAGTGCTCTGAGCCACGGCTAAAGTTAATAACCAACCTTACTTGTTGAATAATGATGTTCCTACCTGGTTGATAGGGCACGTTCAATATACAGAACAAACAATCGAAAGTTTAATATTTACACTTTGTAAACAGAAAGAATAATTTGTCTACTCATATGATTCTTATCAAAAGCCATAATATTTTTCAGATACTATTTCTGAGGAAACAGTTAAAGCTCCTGGGTAATGATATGATTCTGATGAACTGTGAAGTACTTTGGATTTCCAAGAGCAAATACATGAAATCAGCAGATTCTATTACCTTGGACTGAAGGATTACACAAGATAAAAAGTAAAATAAAATAATGCAGCAGCTACTCTACTGAGAAGTAAAGCAAAATCAGCAACTTCCTGCCATGTCCTCCATGCCTAATTCCTTGTGGTTTCCAACTGATTTACACCAACGTGCACAGGGCTCAACTGAGAGAGATTAGATTTAAACATCTTGGAGCTGTCAGTCCCAATGAAAAAAAATCAACCTGAACAAGAAGGAATATTTTATGATGCATCAAAATAGCTAAGTACTTCCATTGTTTTTACAGTACAAGAGTGTGGAGCCTCCTTAATGCCATTCAATCTGTTGAACATCCCAAGGTCATATGAAATATGGAACAGATGTTGCTCTTTCTAAAGTAACAGAATTTTGAAAATGATGCAATCACTACCCACTGGAAATAAGATCGATGATGTTAAAACTTCAAACCTGAAGAATCTTGTACTGTTATAAGTCTTAGACTTATCTGTCAGCCAGAGAAAAGCAAAACCCAGTAACAGTCACACATTAATCACATGGATCCATGCCTTTAATTTTGAAAAAGAGCCAGGGGTACAGATATATGAACTTAGAGGGAAAGGTTAGTCTATGAGCTGATTATGGTATTAAACCATGAGAACTGCATGGAAATCACCACGTTGATGGGGATGCTTTGTGTCAGAAAAGCTTTTGGGTTGTCAGACCATTGCAAATGAGAGTGGAAGTACAAGACCTCTGCTGAGTTAAATCACAGAATGGTCAACTTTTGTATTTGCAGCTGGCTAAGAGCTTAACAAGAGCTTGACTTTTATTTTTTAACACTTATATTTAAAAATTCTAAATTGGGTGAGACATAATACTAATTTAGAGGTCTGCTGGAGGTTTATAAACAGCCTGTTGCCATACTTCCCAGCCTTTTTAGAATTTAGTAATTACCATAAGAAATAAGAGAGTGGAAATAATAGGAAAAATGTCGTGAGAAGAAACGAATAAGAGACAGACATCAAGATTTTGCTTTCTGTAAATAAGGAATATTGTAGAACATACATGTAAGAGTCCATGCTACTTTCTTGGTAATGACTAGGTATGCTATTAATGAAAATTGCATTTTCTCTTCAGCAGAGGCATCTAAAGTTCCTGTATTTTGTCAAATTTTGTTCACCAACATCTGCAAATCTAAGTAACTGAAATTTTTTAAAAAAACCCATGCAGTTAAATAGCACCATGTTTTCCAAACTTACACATGCCTTATAGGTGAGTACTGCAGAATGCTTTCATTGGGTGTAAACGAGGTGTGGCTGTGGAGAAGGAGAGGATATGCTTGAGAATTCAAATACTTCTTTCAAATTGAGTTGAAAAGAAGTAATTGACTAAATTAAGAATAATCCAGACCCTTTACTTGTTGAAACAAACACACCTGATGCTAGTCTATGAAATAACAGCTCTTTTATACCATGGTTTAAAAGAATGTGCCCCATCTTATACAGAATGGAGTGGTGTATGTATTCAGGATTTCTATAGACTGTCTTGTGAATTCCAAGTGGGACTAAGGAGAATCCCCTTCCCACGTCCAGAGGGCAGAGTTAGATGGGATATGGGGAAGGAATCCTTCCCTGGGAGAGTGGGGAGGCCCTGGCACAGGGTGTCCAGAGAAGCCGTGGCTGCCCCATCCCTGGGAGTGTCCAAGGCCAGGTTGGAGCCACCTGGGACAGTGGGGGGTGTCCCTGTCTATGACATGGGGTGGGACTGGAAGATTTTTAAGGTCCCTTTCAGCCCAGGCTTTCTATGACTCTGCAAGTCCTATGTGTAAGGCACCCACCTTTCTGCACTGCTGAAAACTGGGCTCAATCAATCTTTTTCAGGTTTAATTTCCTGAGGAGGTGTTAAAGAGTGTGGCAGAGCATGTGGAAAACTGGATTTCTCCCTGCCCTAATTTTGGGCAAAGACACAAGTGCCTGCACTTGGTGCCTGACACGTGTAGGTGTCAGTTTTACAAGACAGATATAGTAGCTGTCCAGACTTCAGCAGCTGGTCGCTACCAGAAGCCAGTATGAGGTACCCAGCTCCACTTAGATAACTCTTGTTATACAAGGAGTCAGAAACCCAAAGTCTCTCTCAATCCATATTTGTAGCCATGTTCTGTTTCATAGAACCTGACTCCTGAGCCATTTCTTCCTTATCTAGTTATCTGCCCAATCTGTTAATTAACAGTTATATTCAATCTTCTACATAATTTCCAAATACTTTATTACCCTACAGAGTATCTTCTCCCTCAGAAAGTCTGAAATCATGGAAGAAAAAAACGTATGCTGCTTTTTTTTAGACTTAATTCCCTGGAGTGTCTGAGATTGTATTTACTACTTCTTGAAGAACACCCAATCTGAGGTTAGTTTGACAAAATTAAAGCAGAATTAATTCACTCTTTGGGAGGAAGTTGTTTTGATATAGTCACAGGATTCCAGGCTGCAGAATTTTGGACAAGTGATAGCAATTTTCAAGGGAGATACAGAAATAGAATTCTTTGTGTTATCACTAAGAGTGGTTGTTTTAAGAATTTTGATTCACTTTATGACAGCTGTATATACTATAAAAAGAAAAAAAAAAGTTTTATTAAGAACATACATTTCTTTATTACTTCCTTTCCTCATAGCAGAAGGAACCATCCAAACAGAGAGAAAAGGCAATAAAATTGCAGAAAGATAATGTGGTGCAGAATTATAATGCCTGACAAAGCTCTAGCAATGAACAGGGAATAAAACCAACACCCTTCAGAAGACATACAAAGGGACATATCCTATTTATGCAAATTAGGATCATGTAAGGAATGATCAAACTAGCCTTCCTACAGAGTGCCAATTTGTTAAATGGAACAGATTGAAAATAACAGAGCATTTCAGACAGGCACAGGGTGTGCAGGCTTATTCCAAGCTAAATGGGATCACAAGAAGTAATTTGAAAATGGCATGTCATACATTTTGTCACCCTGGCACATACACCTATAACCAAGGTACTGGGAGTGTTAACCCAGTGTAAAAGCTCTCAATTTTCCTGCTTAATACAGATGATCTTATATTCCTAGAGAAAAGAGGTCTTTGTTTCCAATCACCAGGAAAGTTGTCACATAATTTGGAAAGCTCCCAGCACTTTGTAATGGTGCCAATTTTGTAGAAAAAGGAATAAATTGCACCATGTGTTATTTACAAAAATAATTCCAACTTCGCCTGGGTTCTTTTCTGAACCAGGTTTAGCACCTCAGGAAAATAAATGAAGTAACATAAAATTGCCTATGTATAATTTGTCAGAGAGAAATGTTCTTTATAAATGAAAAAGTTCTGGCTGTTCCTCCTCCAGAGAGAAAACTAATGCCTACTCCTTATGTCCTTTGAACTGTTTCATATGATGTGTTTTGATTATCAAGGCAAAGATTTGACACATCAAGTAAATGCTGATAATATTGATCTTTAGTCAGTCGCTTTTTTGGCTCTTAATTTGTTTGCAGAAAAGTACTTTTTTTTTAATTGGGCACACATTGCTGAGCCTAGCAAGAAATCTCCCTGAGATATATCAAATAATTCATGAGTTTCTTTATAACTGTCCTCCTTTCCACTCCCAAGATAAGCCACCCCTTTATCCTCATCCTGGGGTCAAGAGGGTTTTTCTTAGAGTTGCCAGGAATTCTGCGATCTCATCACAGCCACAGGTTTGGCAGCTCAGTTTCCTACCACCTCAGAAACTGCCCTTGCTCTCCCACATGAGCAGGGCTCACAGGGTGAGCTCTGGCCGGTAGGGTTTATCTGTTACAAGCCCTCCTTTAGAAGCAGTTGAATTTCCCCCTCCTTGGCGTCTCCATAACAATCTGACAACTGATGTGGCAGAAACATTTGTTCTGCTGGCTCGAGGTCACCACCTTTGTCATGTCAGGTTTTGTCAAGCATTGACATGAAAAACAGAAGATCAACCCCCAACATCAACCAACCTTGAAAACTCCTCATGCCGATCTCAAGACCTTCCCTTGCCTAAAATCTTCTGGTTCTTTCACAGTAGAGGTTGATGAATGGTGTTATCTTGGTTTGGTCTTAAGGCAGAACCTCTGTATCTTTTCTTTCTTAATGTAGTGATTGCTAATTCCAGGCCCAAGGGTAAAGTTAGAAGGAGGAAAATAAAAAAACATAAAGGCTCAATAATCCATTTATCTTTCACTAAGGGATATACTAAACTCGCTTCCTCACTTCACCTTTTATTTACTACAGGACACCCTTGGGAATAGTCCATTCTCTAAGACCTTCTGTCTGTCTTTCATGACATTCCCTACACAGGAGATCAGCCTTTTGTGACATGAACACGTAATAAGGTAAAAAAGCAATCTAGGAGATGGAATTTTAGACCTTCTAAATGCAGAAGATTGGAGGGATGAGGGAGAAGAGACCTGTTATCTCTGCAGAACGTGAGCTTTTGTGAGTTTTGATTGAAGCAACTTCCCTCATTCAAATAAGATTTTTTTTGGCATCTGATGTACAGAGGTCTCCTGATGTGCTCAAGTCTGTTTAGCTTTCTGTCTACAAGTGAAGTGCATGATGAACTGTCTTGGATTACTGTGAAAAGAGATAAAACTTTATTATTTTGCATCTAAAGTTGGTTAGGAAAGTCTGTCACATCAAACAGAGGGGAAGACTGAAGTTAATGAACTGCTTCAGTGTGATGGGTTTCTCAGAAAGAAGCTGTGTTTTTACATAGTGAAGAAAAACTATCACAGGATCAGTGAGAGGCCTCATAATTAATAAGGCACAAGTGCTGCTTAATGTAACATAACAATTCTGAACTGCAGACAGTGTCAGCATGGGCCTTGATTTACAAAAACTCATTCACTGTCCATGGAAAATCAGGAATTACCGGTCTGATCAGGACCTGAAGTGGTACACACATAGAATTGCTTCATTACCATGCAGTTAGGAAAGCAATGCTGTTACTGTTTGTGGCTATGCTCTGCCCTTTCAATTACTTTAAGATTAATTGCATAGATGCATCTGCTTGGTACACCAAGTTGGGACTAGACACATACAACAGTCAGCCAAAGAGTCAGCACAAAAGTAAGAGCTTAAAGGCATCCCAAATGTAGAAACTGCTTAGAATTATAGTCCACATACTCCAAGCAAGCAGGGGAGCAGACATGTTTGGTTGAGGAACTGCTTTTAATCAGCAAGAGCTTTATTTGCTCTTTTATTTCATCCTTAATGCTGATGTCTGCACCCAATGGTTTTAGCAGACTGAGCAGTTACTCAGAGAATATCAGATTTCCTGAAGGAAAGAAGCAGCATATTAAAACCATTAATTAAAAGGATATTCTGTTCATGTCTTGCAGTAATGGCTCTTTCACTATACATATGTGAAACAAGGTCATAAAAACAAACTTGAATGCTTAAAGATCCAAACCCTCGTTTTTTCACCATTACTGTTTCTCCCCATCACACACATGGCATTGCACAGTACAACACCAGCTTGGAACCTAGAAAGGTGAGGTAACTCTTTAGCACCTAAAGAGGTAATTCTGAAGAAATAAGTCAGGCTCTAATATTGAATTAATTTTTTTAGACTCATGAAAAAAGAATTTTAACTCCAGGTGCATCTGAGAATATGGAAGTTCTGGAGTCCCTCAGAAAATGTCTTGAATAAAAACTTAAAATATTATCTGCAATATTGGGATGCTTTTCAACACATGAGCAAGGCTGGTTAGAAATATTATGTGTACACGCTAAGGAATGTATTTTAGATCTAAAGATGTTGGTAAGATCCACCCATGGAGACATCACTTGCATGAAAGGATGAGAAAAAGCAATTTTAAAACCAGTCAAATGAAAGGTATGCTTTTAATCCTTTCATAAGGCATTGAAGTTGGTATGATAAGAGTTGTTCTCTTCCTAATGCTGAGCTTAAATTTCCCAAACATTGTTCCCATTTCTGTAAGTAAATAGCAAATGGGAAAATATATTGCACAGAGGCAAAAAGCCTCTCATGCAGAAGACATCATTAAGTAAAGTAGTATTTTGGAACAGTGATAAAATCAATTTGGCAGATTATCTTTTTTATTCATAGCTTGTGATCTAACATTAGAAAATGTGAATTTAAACTCAAAAAACTTAAACAGTTTTCTGTGAAATGACATATTTAAACCTTTATCTCCAAAAATTTCTCTTCAGTTCAGAACAGAATTCAGGGTCTTGCAGAAACCTGTGGGTTTGACACAGCATTTTCCTTCTCCTGAAACATCTGCTACTGGAATGATAAATACTCATGATCTTAGGGAGGTCAGAATTTGCTTTGTGTGTGCCAGAGGGAATTGTAAGTTGATCAGTTCAATTTCTGGTATTCTTGCTGGGAATTTCATTATTTCATTCTTATCTTAAACTGGTTAAAAAGTGAAAAAATAAAACCCAACCAAACAACAACAAAAATAACAACAAAATGTATCTGAGTCCATTCCTTTCTGAATGTCTTTACTTACCACGAATTCTTGGCTTTGTAAAAAGAGTTTGACTCTCTGACATTAATGAATCTAAAGGCTCAAATCCTGAGAAAGAGATCTGAGTAGGAAACCAAAGGCAAAATCCTCAGACTCTATGTTCCAATACACACAAAATTTCAACTACTGAATTCTGCAGGCTACTTTATTAATACAATGAACAATTGTCTTTGGGTAAATGTAGAAATCTGACTAGTTTAACATTTGTTGAGCTGAATATTTTTGAATAGGCTTTAAATATTTCTTTTCCTGAATTATTTGTTGAGGTTCTAAGTTTTTTTCCATTGCTCTCACAAGTTAAACACTAATATAAGGTTTAATCAAAATCCTTAAAAAATTTCAGTGGAAAGAAAGATAAGTGTGTACTTTGATGGTCTGCTGGAAGAATTCAATGTTGATAAAACTGAAAACCAATAGATAAGGAATTCTTGTTAAAAAGATTTTAACATATTTTGTACATTGTGAATCTTCAACCAAAATTTGTTATCAAAACAAATTTTATTATGCAGGATTACTAATGTTTAATAAAGGCAATGTTATATCACTCAATTTTTTTTTGGGTGGCAACATGATGAAACTTATAATCATCTTTACTGTAATAAAATTCAAAGCTAAAAACCTTAATCCAAGGCTTTCATGGTGTAAGGATTTATTCTTCATTATTTTGTGATGGAAATCTTCTTCTCCCCTTTCTGTTAATGCCCATACTCCTCAAGGCCCTTTTCCCTCTTTACCATGCACTGCAACAGCTTTGGTTCTGGAATCTCAGTAAAGAAACATGAAACCTATGCTTTATATAGTCTATGGCATTGCCTTAACATCTTCACCATTTAAAAATAATTTTCAGGAAAAAAACCTACCTCGTATATATTTCAAAAGTAGTGCAAATCACTATTGGAATAAAACATAGAACACTACAAAAAAAAAAAAAATTCTTCTTCTGAGAAAAAAGAAAGAAAATTTAATTCTCAAAGAATTTAATTAGTTTCTAATTCCAAATCTGTCCAGTCACTATGACCTATAATTCCAAAACAATTTCTACTTATAATAATTGCATTTTACAAGACTGCATTTTCTTAAGAAAGTATAACTGAAGTTAAAAATTCAGAATAAATGCTTTTAATTCAGTCACTTTTCCTATTTAGGATTAATAGCAATATACAAATATGGTTATTGACACAAGTAAGTGTTACATATGAAATGTCAATTTTTTATTAGCAAACTGTACACTTTAAAGCATGCTGAGTGGTTTCTGTAAAAATAGTCTCACATTCTTTTTACATAAATCTTTTAAATTGTGGGTAGAAATTCGTGACATCAATCTGACAATCTGCATATTAAATCTCCTGTACATATATAACACTGTGTTAAACTGTTTCTGATTCCTTGAAGTTTGTATTTTCACAGGCTGCAGTGAACTTTCCAGAATGGAAATCAGTGATTTTTCCATTAATTATTCCAGGTACTCTTGTCAGAAACATTACAAAAATAATCCTTTTTTTATTTTTTATTTTTTTTTTGATAGCATTTATTCTTTTATCTTCATCCAAGACTTGAGGGGGTCTAGCCAGAAGAATGGAGGCAGAAGAAAATTGTTGCCTAAGCTTGGACATGAATACAGTGTAGAAGAATTTATCAAATAAAATTATTTCTTGGTTTTGATTTAGATAGATTTGATAAGAGAAGATAACAAATAAAAATAGAAAAATAGAGGATAGATAAATAAGAGGAAGAAATTGTATGTCTTAAATCTACTTCCCGTGTTGGTCTAAAATTCCAGTGAGCCCATTTGCTTAGTATAAGCAGGTCTAGGCCACATCTCCTTGGGATTCTGCTCTCTTCAGATGCTGGAATGGGGAAAAGACCCTGTAACTCAGACTGTGAACCAGCCAAAGCCCAAGTCCTGCTTAGTTTGATCAGAATCTTGAGAGACCATCGTTGCTTTTCATCCCTCTTCAATACATTGTTCCTTCTTTATGTCTGAAAAATTGCATTAGTCTTCTAGTTTAAATTTTGAATAACAGTTAAATTGTGCATATTCTGAAAATTGGACAAAATAACCCCCCTCAAAAAACTGAATGTGAAGGAGACATTGTTTTATTCTAGGGTTGTTGTCCCTGTTGGTCTTGTGAGGCCGTTGTTAAAGTTTCGCGAGTGATGATTTGCTTTTCTTTTCAAATATTTACACAAATGTTTTAATTCTCACTCTTTCCATCATCTTCCTCAGGAAGAGATTTGACCTGTTTTCCACCACACACATTTTCCTTAATTTTACCCTTCCTCTGAATAGTGTTCCTCAACACCCAACTGCACATTTCTCCTTGGCATATACAATTTATAGAAGGTTCAGGCATATCCATTAACTGGCTTAGTTGATCAGAAATGCAAATTCCTCTGATAAAAATTCAGTGCTTACTTTGTTTCCTCATGGCTTATATATAAAATATATATATATATTTATAATTTATATAAATAAAAATATATATATTTTATATATAAAATATTTTACTATTCTTTTCCCTTATGTATCATGCACAGCTGTCTTCATCTTGTGTCACACACTTAGAAGGATTTTTGCTCAGCAAGTGTAGCCACCATGGAGTCATAGAATGATACAATGGAATTCTGAGACACAAGAATATTTTGAAACATATTGGTTTACAAAACATATTGTTTTACAAAAAGTCCAGAAAAGAATAGGACTGGATAAGTTTGCTAGCAATGAATAGGGTTTCTGGGCTGGGCCATGTCCAGCCTCTCCTCCCCAGCACCTCCAGGACCTTCTCCCAGGGCTGCTCCATCTGCTCATACCCAGCCTGGATTGGTCCTGGGGGTTTTCATGACCCAGGGGCAGAACCATCAGCACCTTCCTCTGCATTGTTTGTCAGATCTGATGATGAAGAAGGGACACACATTGCTCTGCATGGAATATAAACAGGAAACAGTCTTAGCTGGCAAGGTTTTAAGTGGAAGCAACCAGAAATTAAAATTCCAGTCAAATACAAAGGAAATCACAAAATTAAGAATGTGATCACCACTCATCATTTGGCTGCTTATAATACGATAAAAAAGAAGTTATTTTATTCCAGCTGCAATAATTGATGACAGCACCTCATAGATGCTTAAAAATTTGAAGTGAGAACACAGAACAGAAAAGTGAAAATGCCCAAATCAAAGCATTTTCTCATTACCTCGCTCAGGAATTCATTATAAGCTGTAGACACATTTCCATGCACTTGCAGGAAGAGGAACATTGAGTTTGTTACTGTCAGCCACTCATCCCTCATAAATATGCAAATTTTAGTCATTATGCTTGTGAAGAACAATAACAGGCAGGTACCCCCAAAAATGCCAGGCAGCGGAAACAAAATTTACTTCCAGAGGCAAAACCACTACAATTAAAAAACATTAAACCTAACAGTGTTAGAAACAGCAGGCTTGGGGAAAAGACATGTCTCCCATTCTTGTCAAGGCTTCTATTGCTTTTCCTGGACCCCCCGTGCTGCAAGAGCCTTCTGAAAAGTCTGCATAACTTATCTTCATCCCAGGGCAGGGAGCCAACCCCTGTGGAACCCAGGAGGAGAGAAAACACACCAAAACACACACCCAGGTTTCCTGTCACGTGGGAAAATTCCTCTGAGTGAATGTAAACCCTTATCTCCTAGAAATAGTCCTTCCAAAAATAATTTTTTTTTTGCACCTACAATTCTTCTCAGTTCCCTTCTGTTGGAGTTTGAGGGCACAATTTCCTGTCTTAGTCTGATACTACAGATTAAGACCAGGATGGGAAAGAACGAGAACTGCAAAGTTTGTGTGAGCTGACCCTCCTTGTTCTTTGAAGTTCTTAATCCTTACCATGATTTTAAAATATGTTAACTTTATTGTCACACCCTTCTGAGAGGAACTGAGTGATAAGGAACCTCTCCTATCTTTCTTTTCATTATCACCACCATGGTGTGAGTGAAGGCATCAGTTTCCACCAAATGCTGTGTTTTCTTAATCAGGAATAAAACCTTCAAACTTCAAAGACAAGAGGACCTCGTTTGACCAAGAATGGATGCAGAATTTAATATACTCTGCTGCAGTCTCAGGTAAGAAAAAAAAAGCTGATTTTCTGCATTTCAGGGAAAATAAGAAAGTATGTAAAACATTTGGGAGGCAAGGTATCTTTCTAGGACTTTACCTTGATACTTGTACATAATTCCAAACATGACTGATACTATTAAATGCTCTTTATATACTAAAATGTGATTTAAGCAAATAAAATGCTTAATCTTAGGCTTGTCTTGGAAGATAGAGGTCAGAGACACTGGAAAAAGATAATTTACTTTTTCAGAGCTTCACTTCTGGTTGATGACTCCAGATGTTATGGTGTACCTTTGATAAAGATCACTTGTGAGCTGAAGAAGTGCTGCTTAGATGAAGATATAGAATCAGAATAGCTTCAATAAGTGTTAAAACCTATGACAACTTTAACAATGCAATTCATTACTGCAGTTAGCATCACATCTGGGCGTACAGCAGAAAAAATATAAGAGCTGCAAGTAAAACAGAAAGGTTGCTAACCAGCCATATCTCCAGGGATATATTTGAAAACGTGTACAAATACAGACATTCAGCTGCCTGAAACTGCAATGCATCAGGATTCAAGGGGGGGAAATCTCAAGATAAAACACATTTGCCAATGTACAAGGTAATAAAGATCATATATGCATAGTTCTACTCCTTCACCTGAGTATATCCAGGGTTATTAAAATGTTGCAGTATTTTAGGAATAATATGAATGTGGTCTGTGCAAGCCTGTGCAAGCAGAGTCACCAAAACAGATCAGAAACACCATCAAGGCCAGTTCTTTATCTGGTCATTCTGAAACCACAGACAGTCCTATCTCCATGTAATCTTTTCATATATTCAGAAAAGGAAGGAGACAAGGAAGAAATGTTCCAGAAGACACCACATCCTGTAATGCTCATCAGACTATTCCCATACAAAGGTGTGAAGTCCTCCACAGCAAGAATGTGTTGTGAATTCCTTACCTTTTTGCAGGGTAACTGCAAATGATAATGATAAACTTCTTATAAAGCAATTTTTACAAATGTTCCACTTAAACAAAGTCCCTTCCACTTTATAATATGGATCTGCCACAAGCACCAGTGTAAAAACTAAACTGACTGGTGAAGAAGCTGTGCAGAAATCAAAGTTGAGCATCATCAAGATGTGCACAGATATTGAAGTTGAAACAGAAATTGAGGTCTTTGTTCTTTTTCTTTTTCACACCCTTGATATTAACTCTTGAGATTACTTTTCAAAGCTCTGTCTTTGCACTCTTGTAAGGGGAGGAGAAAGGGAAAGGGAAAGGGAAAGGGAAAGGGAAAGGGAAAGGGAAAGGGAAAAGGAAAGGGAAAGGGAAAGGGAAAGGGAAAGGGAAAGGGAAAGGGAAAGGGAAAGGGAAAGGGAAGGTTTGGGAAGGGAAGGTTTGGGATGGGAAGGTTTGGGAAGGGAAGGGATGGGAAGGTTTGGGAAAGGAAAGGAAGGGCAGTGGAAAGGGGAAAGGGGAGAGGGGAAAGGAGAAAGGGGAGAGGGAAAGGAAAGGGAAAAAAAGGGAAAGGGGGAAGTGAAGGATGTTTCAGCTCCATGCATGGGCGTTATTACAAAGCTGTGTGTCTCTGTAGTTATTTGGAAATCTCTTATCCACTCCACTAGATTCCTATTAACACTTCCAAAGGCAGGAAATTGTTTTACAAAATGATGCTGCAAAAATACTTGTAAACTTATATTTCTAGAATGCTTTAATTATTACATTAAATCACAAATTTTTGTTTCTAAACTTATGACTGAGTAAAGATCTTAGTTTGCAGAATTTCAGCATTTCAATAAAGATCTCATCCTCCCTCAGTCCAGCCTCAGAGAGGGTCTTTACCAGATAAATATAACAGAATAAGTTACAGTTTTCCATTTTCCAGCTCTTTTTTTCTGAACAAGGACAAAACTCATCCTTATTATAGGTATGGCTGCTGTGTTGTTTGTCTCTAATTACACCACAGGGGCCAGAATAGTGGGAGTTCCCTAAAAGGTATTTCATCAAAGTCGAGGTAGAATAGAAATTGCAGTTTAAGACCTGAAAAGGAATGGCAGCCTGAAGGTTGTTGCTACCATCTTTGTGGATAAATACATCTCTTGGCTAGTAAAGGATAATTCCCATTGAACACCTTCTCTTTAAATTTACAGCAAACAAAGGGTGAATTAAAGAACATATTAGAAAATATGATTTTGACAAAGTGACCCTCACAGCCCAATCTGACCATTATACAGTAGCACTGAGAAACATATGGAGTCACACTTCTCCAAATTTTCCTTCTTAGACCCTCCAAAGAGCTGTAGCATCATCTCCACTCAAATGTACAGAAAACTGAACAAGAATAATAGAATGTTTAGCTATATTTTTGATAATCATACATTAAACATTGCAATAACAAAGTGGCTCAAAACCTTTTATGCTTAGGAGTTAAGATTAAAGTTTAAGGGTAAATGGCAAGAAAACAGAAATCAACTTTAAATATTAGTTACCACGTATATATTTCCAGAAATTATGCATTTTAGATGCAAACTTATTCTCTTTGATCTACACAATTTTAGAAACACCATCGATTGATGAAAATATTATCATCAAATTGTACTTTATTACTGTAAGTGAAGTGATTTTTGGGATTTCTTTTATTCGAATGTTGTGGGGAGGAGAGCAAATTGAGTTGTGCATGTGCCAACAGACCTTTCTGTTGCTTTCTCACAATGTCCCAACACAGCACACAGAGAGGAAAACAGTAATCAGGTGCTGCCAGAACTTCCTATCCCTTCCACAAGGAAGCAGGAGGCTGCAGTGAGTTGTTTTTTTAACCCTCATGGTCATTTTCCATAGGATGGGGAAGAGTAAAGCAAGAAAACAGTAACAATATGTTCTGAAATTGCACAAACAAATGTTATTCCATGAGCAATAACCAGACTGAAAGCTTGCCTTCCAATGTTTCAAAAGTTGTGTATAAACTTTTGTCTTTTTTTTTTTTCAGAAACATACCTACAAAAAATTCACTAATTCCTACAACTGCTCATTTATAAAATAAGCCCTCAAATGCTCATTTCCTAAAGCACATTAGATCCATATCTTTTTTACACAGGCTTTTCCTCACTGTTTCCCTAGAAACTTCCATCCTTTCTGGGAGGCAAAGTATTTTTTTTTTTTTTTGAGTGTGGGGTGATTTTTTCCGATTAAATGAAGTCTGTCAGCAAGACAATTCCCTCATCTCTACCACACTCTCCTTAAACAGGAGGCATCTGTGCAAATAGAAATTACATTTAACTAAACACTTAGGGGACAGTAGTTGAGATTGCAGAAGTCTGGTGTTAGGTAGAGAAGTGTGTGTGTGTTTTCTGGATGATCTCCTTTCTAATGTGTACAGGGTGTTTATTTGAGGGGTGAAAGGGGGATGGTGCAAATAATTTAAACAGAAGCAAAATGTGTTATTTTATTATGGCATCTACCTTCTCCCTTTTATAAGAAGACACAAAGATTCAATGTAAAAATATTTTTTAAGAACTTTAAAAGTAAAAGCGAAGTGAGTAGAGGCTGCAATGAAAAATCAGTCGAGTCATAAATAACAAAAGTGATATCAGAAGTTTAGACATACTGTGATCCTGTTTCCCATTTGATGCAAGGATGTTAATTTAAAGCTTATTTGGAAACTATATACCTTTACTGTTCTTTCCTTTTGTAATAAAATTATGGTTATTGAATTGTGAAATGCTGCACTGCAGATATGGGAACTATTAATCTAATTTTATTGTTAGAAACCTACTATTTGTCTTTTCCATAACCCTACATTTTGTGTATTTCCATAGTTACATAAATGTTCACAGAGCCCAAAATCTTCTATTGATTTTGCAACAGCTTTTTTTTTTGGAGGAGAATCCATCAAGCAAAGAAATAAGTAAAGTAGTTCAGTTGTGAAAGTACAAAAACACTGAAGCAAGCAGGAAAAGACTTTTGCTCTGAAGTATAAAATTATCAGTCACTTCTGAAAATTTGGCCTTCATAGTTCTTTTGTTCCTTTATTAATAATTCTCTCTCCCATTTTTTTTTTCTGGGCGCTGCAGGTCTCTATATTGAAATAAAATGAAAGATGTGTGTGCATATAGGCCCAATCTCTTAATTCCACTGAGGCTTGTGAATGTATCCAGGCAGTGATTCCTGCTCCTGAAAATCACAACACTCATTCCTTAATTCTAAACATGCTGGAAATGAGCAATATCAGGGATCATAAGGGCTGTGAAAAAAGTGCTCCTAATTTTAGGGCTTGTATTTCACTTTGAAGCAAGTTCTCATTGTTTAAATAAGCATTTTATTTTTATTTTTTTGCTCCCTGGATGTGAGTCTTCTTATTTGTTTTTTATAATTAAATGCCAGGCTCTCTAGCTCTGTTTGTCTGTTTACACAGATGGAGTACTGTGTGTTAACAGGAAATCTCTTCAGGGATTTTTCTGCTTCTTCTGTAAAGAAAGAACAAAGAATTTATTAATCTCCCTGCTTAGAAGTGACCCTGCATTTACTCTCCAAATTAATTAATGGCAGTTTGAAACAAAATGGCATTTCTAGTGCTGCCTTGCTGTCATTTGTATTGTGTGCTCTGCTATCACATATTGCTGCATTTAGGACCTTCTAGTGTTGTCACAATTTTCTAACCAAGCCTTATCTCTTTGATCTCCAATATTTGTAGGTTAACAAATATTTGTGCAAAGTACAAGTATGAACCATCACTGTTTTCAAAATCACAAGGAAGGAAGATAACATTTTTCTCTGCATGAAGATTAACATTTTTTGTTCCAGTGGAAAGAAGTGCAAGTTACATTTCTAGATGATAAATTAACATTGAAGTCAAACTAATTGATTTTATGGTCCATTTTAGAATTGCTAAAGACATGAGTTTCAAGTAGTCTCAGCACTTTTCCTGTTAAAAAGCATAATTTATTCTACATATATTTCTTTTTAAAAGATGTCAGTTTACAAATAATAAACTAAGCTTTTCAAATGTCCTCATGTTCTAAGGTTACTACAAAATATATTCATTGCAAATGCATTTTAAAATAAAAATAATAATTGGTTAATAAAAATTCATCAGAATTATTATTTAACATTTGAATCAATATTGCTTTAGGTAAGCTTCAACAACTCCAAGTTACTGAGCACTAAAACTCTGCAAGCTTAGAAATGGAAAACTGATCACAAGGTCAGCTTTTTCTTTACCTGTTAAATTACAGTGAAATCTATATCCAACTGTGAGGTCAAAATTGTTTGACATTTTAAGAAAATCAAAACAAAACCACAAGCTATTCACATTTTCCTAAAATTTAGTATTAATATCTAGAGTTCTACCTGTAATTCCAAGGAAAAACTGCAGTAAACCTGGAGTTTTGATCAGGACTACAGGCTAAAGATTTGGGATACCATGCATTCACAGCGTGTTGGGATTTTTTTGCACCTTTTCCTTGTTTTTCATTGTGATAGTTGTCGCTGAATTTCCATTACAAAAACATTTAGAGAACCTCTGGATATGCTGTTCAAGTTTTCTGAAGTTTCAAAGTAAAATCGATATTTTTATCATTCAGATTTTCTTCAACTTCTTCAATCTGTTTGGAAAGATACTTAAAAATAGAAGTGATTTAAGGCAGCTGACTTTTGCATTAAACTACATGTTTATTTTCCCTGTATTCAACCATCCTTCATCAGAATCCTTGTTGATGACGAACACACAAAGATATCACTCTCAAGAGCAGCCATGTGCATTCTTTGCCTGAGACAGGAAATGATGGGATTTTTATTAAAACTTTCTATTTTATTAGAACTTAAACATTACAAGTCACACGTGAAGAAAACCTAAAGAGATATTTCTGTTGACCTCAGCTTGACCTGAGAAACAAAGGCATCCAACCTTGTCAAAAACTATTAAAAACAAACAAACAAAAATCCAACCATTGTCTTGCATCTTAGGTGTCAATAACAAGAATTTTTGAGACACCACATAAAATGCACTATCACTGACAGAACCTTAAGGGGTGGAAGAGAAAACCTAAAATTCTGGTCTCCCTGGACTGAATGTGAGCCTTACCACTGACTTCCAGTGTGTCCAAATTTACTGTTGATTATCATGTGTGTATTTGAAATAAGATGAACCTAAAAGTTTGTGTTCAATCACCTTCTCCTGTCTAAGGAATAGGTAAGAAATATCAGAATCTGGCATTAGAAAAACTGTGGTTTGCTCAAGTTCTCTAAAAATCCCTCAATTTGGTTTCAGGTGAAATGATGCACGGGCAGAGATAAAACTGTGGTGTGTCTTTGATGACAGGTACACAATGATGCCATGAACATGGAGCCTTATACTTATTTCTTTTATCAAAATACTTTGCATACAACATTGGGCATATCAGGGGTTATATCTTCACATGAGCTGTAAGAACTAGTCAAACATCAAGCTCCATGTAGCCTGTGAGGTAAGATTTCTGAAATACCAACAATTAGCTCAGTGTGTCCATCGCATGTGAAATCTTGTTCTTGGCTTGGAGAGGCTGATTTGAGTCAATACTCTGACAGTGAGATGGCATTTATTCAATTCAAATGGCACCCGTCACGCTGACTTTTGTTCTAAAACTCTGAGAGGTTAATTGAACGGATATGAAGGATAAGCCAGGGTAAAATTGCCTCTGCTCTACCTCAGAAGTACTAAAGCCTCTGGACTTAATTTTAGACTCCTCACTTTTTGTGCGTTAGACTGAATCATGTAGGAGGTTTAAAAGAGTACATGTCAATAAAAGACAACTTAATTTTAAAATTTGCATATGGTGGGGAATCCCAGTACAGCAGAATTTAATGGTATTTTTACCTATCAGTGAGACTCTTTTTTTCCCACATAATATATTCATGTCAATACTAGACAGGCTGGAGAGTTGGGCAGAGAGAAACCTAATGAGGAGCAACAAGGGCAAGGGCAGGTCCTGCAGCTGGGGGGGATAACCCCCAGTGCCAGCACAGGCCGGGGCTGATGCAGCAGGGAGCAGCTCTGTGGAGAAGGACCTGGGGGTCCTGGTGGTGACCAGCTGGCCATGAGCCAGGCCTGTGCCCTGGGGGACAGGAGGGACAGTGGGATCCTGGGGGGCATCAGGAATCGTGGGCAGGAGGTCAGGGAGAGGATCCTGCCCCTCTGCTCAGCCCCAGTGAATTCACATCTGGAGTATTGTGTCCAGTTCTGGGCTCCGGGGTTCCAGGAGCTGCTGGAGAGGGTCCAGCAGAGGCCACAGAGGGGGTTTGGGGTGTGGAGCATCTCTGTGAGGAGCTTTCCTTCCAAACTGTAGCAGACTTGTGATAAAGACAACATAAGAAAAAAGTGTAAAGTACCCTGTCAAACAAAAAAATTGTCTTAGTTGGAAACTATGCTCAGATGATTTTGCAGGGAGTAGGGCTGTAATCTTACCCAAGATTGCTTCATGTTTACTGCAAGAACCTTTCTGATTTATTATGTTTTAGCAGTTTTCAGTTGTAAGAAATTTCTTATTACTCTTGTTTCTAAGATGACAGGGAGTATAACTTTCTGCAGTAGTTATAAGCTGCAGAAGTATTTATCTTTTGTTTTTTTTTCTTCTATTGACACAAAATATATTGTGTACAGCTCTCGTGTTTCTTGACAATAAAAAAATTAAAATAGAGTTTATAACACTTCCATTAATTTTCCTTATTTAGAGAATTTCTACAATGTACAGAAAATCATCATAGGGCCTTATTCCTTAAGTTACTTTTATTTTTCATATTTTTCAGTCAACAGTCCTGAGTATTTCTATTTCACTGGAAGTAAAGCTGAAGGTCTCTCTGGAAAGCTATTCATATTGCGATCAGTGTTCAAGTATTCACTGGTCAAATGTATTGATACATCTTTGTTTCTGAGATTATTGTAATTTTATTTACCTGGCCTTAAATATGTTTCAGCATAAAAAATACATAGGTTTTACAAGTTAACATTTCTAAACCAAGCATTCACCTATTTTTGTCATGCAGTCCCTCTGATTTAGACTCAGGTCCTCTGCAATAAAATCAAAGTTTCTTATCTCTCACCAACCTTTGGAAGTTTGCTCCAATATTTTAGTTTCTGGATATAGTTTTGTTTTAAATTGGCACTTTATATTTGCCTTAAAATGTTTCTGAAGGTTGTTTTTTTAAACAATGTCACCTTTACTTGTTTCACTTTCTTGGATTTCTCATTTATTGACAACAAAATTAATGGTGAAGACCTGATATAAAAAAGGCAATGAGGTTTTGATTTTTTTTATTTCATTAGGTTTTCGGCATCTGATATTCCTACATGAGTTAATTACCATTTCCAGCTAAAAAGTATAAGTGTAAAGGGTTTGAAGTTTTTACCTGGACCATCAGGTTCAACCTTTGCCCTCAGATTCATCCACTTAAATAATCATGTTTATAAATGTCAAGTTTTTCTGAAAAGCAGTAGCATTTCTATCTACTCTTGCTCTTCCAAGGTACTGAAATATTTTCCTCAACATAAAAAACATCTTTTAAAATAAATTAATTATGAGCTTATGTTTGATACTGCTTTATTGCTAACGAAAATTGAGAGACAGGAGATTAATTTTCTGGTATAATAATTGAGCTGTGCTAATTATTCTTGTATACTAATGCAATTAATTGTGCTTCAAAATTGATACATTTTGAGAATTCATAATAGAGAAAGGTGATGAGAATTAGAACCCTTTCTATATACTTGAGTATTGAGGACAAAGTACTGTTAGATTATAAAACAGGAAAGATTTTAAACCTTTCACATTGCAGTTAGTTTATGTACATATTCAGACAGTTTAGGTACTTCTTACACAAAATGATGCAGTCTGCTTTCAAGATCAGAATTATGGTATAAATCAAATGATTTTCCTGGAATGACCTCTGGGACAAGTCGACTGACAAGATGCATCAACTCACAGGAGAGTTGTAGTGTTGTAATTCCAGTAATGTATAAAAAAATAAAAATATCCCAATATACTCATTCACTGAGAATACTAGAGGCTAATTAGCTGAGGTAAATATTTACCCAATTCAATCCCAATTAATTAAACCAGAATTAATCACAATTAATTAAATAATAATTAATCCCAATTCAAATGTGCAGTATCAGACTTTATTATTGGACATGCCAATGTGCTTGTTGAGGCTTGTAAAACTAAATGCAACATAAAATAGAGTCATAGAAGAGAAATTATTTAGTAAGATTTTAAGAGGTTGGCTTTTCAAAACAATACATTTTCAGTTCTATCTTCTGCCTGTATTTTCTTACAGCAGCTTTATATGCTGGACAAATACCTGAAGGTCCCACTTGCAGTTTTTGTAGGGGTTATGTAGGAACTGAATTTAGGCCAAAGCTTATAAACAAGGAATTTTTAATTTTTTTTGCAACTACTAAAAATTAATTCAATCAAAAGTAGGTTCTCACACACAAATTAGGTTTTCAATTTTAAAATTATAGGAAACTGTGGACCTTCATCACAACAAATATTATCCTGAATTTCATTCAGTTAAGTTTTTCACCATTTTTTATTAGGACACAGGTATAAAGCCTTGCTTCTTGATCTTGGTATAATAATGACTGCAATCAGAATCCTCCGATTTTTAAAAGCAAACACAAACCAAGATTTTCTTAAAAAATTTTAATACAAATTTCTACAAAAACTATTGACAGAGCACGTGTAATATTTTTATATTTGCTACTAATATTAGTTTTAAAAGTTATTATAAGGAGAGAAACTGTTAAATCTAGTTATGTTTCTACACAAATCTGAAATGAGAAATTTTATTAGTAAAAAACCCCAAAATTGTGTTAGTCTTTCAGATCTCTGCAGTAACACAGGTCATCTATAACAAGTTGTCTTTCACAGAGCAATTTGCAAATTGCTGTCCATGATTGATGATTTTATGGCTGTGTCTTATAATATAGAAATGGTGCACTGCTGAAAGCAAATCAAAGACAGCTAAAAACTTTGATGCCCTTTTTAAAAATATTTGAGATTAGCAACCTACTGTCATGAAAAATGAATATCAGTTTTTCAGTTATTTAACCTGATTGTCGTTATTATAATTGGTTAAAGTACCTTAAAAAATCAAATATTCCTAAGTAATTTAGAAATACCTGACTTTTCAGGCTCTACTGTTATTCTAAAATGATGAGGTGAGGAAGGTAATATGTCCTTTTTTAGCTTATCCTTTTTTATTATTTTTTCCCCCAATTTTTCCATATCTTACTGAAGCCTATTATTCACGAGAAAGGCAGAGAGATTGGATTAATGATGTCTCTGATACTTCTTGGTGCTCCGAGTCATTGAATTTTTATTATGGAAAAAGTTGCTCAAGGCAGTGAAAGAAGTAAATATTCTGCCCTAATGTGAAAAGATGCTGAACAAATTTTGGAAAGGTACTACACATGAAATGGCAATTTCTGTCTGATTCAGATAAGAGAATGGTGATGGGCAAGGCTGAACAGCTATTTATAATATAAGGACTGAGAAACAGGTTGTTTTACTTTTTCCCAGAAGGCAAATCCCACTTACTGCTCTTCATGACATTATTTTTCTATCCCACACGAGACTTCTGTTTAATGTAAATGTGGCAGATTCTGTTTCTCAGCTTTTGATAACAAAAAGTATTTCCACTGGGTAGATTAAAGAGTTCTGCTCTCATGTTTGAATATTACTTTCAGAGTCCAGGGACTGTGATGGTCCTGTCTGTAACCTGTTCTTTATTTAAAGAGGAATTCTGGCTGTCTGAAATCCTGCTTTAGATCACTGCAGCACTGCAGCAACATTGATTTGCACTTCTGGGTGAGAAATGAAAGACAACATTATACAGCATAATTATGCTGATGCCTCGGCTGGGTTTCAGCACAACTCCTGTGGGGGTTTCCAGTATCAAAAACCAGAGCAGAGCTGGGTTGAAAAATAGCAAGGCTGGTCCCTTTCATTATGAGTTCAATTCGTGATCCTTGCCTCCTCAATACACTGCATCTAATTCAGTCCTTATTTGACATCAGTGGTAATTGCTTACAAAGGCTGAGGATCGTGGAACTGCAGGAGTGCAACTATGAAAGGAGAGAAAATATTAATCCTTAAAGTGATTACTGAGCGTTTCTGTCAGTTGATGGAGAGGCCTGTGGCACAGAGAAGGTCACAGCACCTTGTTGAAGCCACAGAGATCTCCCTTGGATACTTCACTCAGAAAGGTGAAAATAAAAAAATCAAGATAGGTCCAGAAATATATGAAGATGGATTTTCTGTGATGTACTTTCTCTTCAACTTTATAAATGTGGCCAAGAGCTAAGCAATTTTAGTTGTTTGTTTGGGTTTTTTTGTTTGTTTGTTTTTTTAGATCTACTGCATGAATTAAATAGGTTCTACCTGGTAGAACCTCAAAAGTTCGTGAAACTTTGTGGTATGCCTGGCTCCCCACACTGCAATCAAAAGACCATGCTGTATCAATGTGTTCCTTCTGATAGTCAGGTGCAGGAAATTTATTTTCTCTGAGACAGTTCATGAAACACCATTATCCCTTCATGCAATTCAGTGCAAACATTGACAAGATTTAGGTAAAAATATAAAGGAAAAATTGTGCATCTATTATTCAAACTAATTCCATATATAGCTGTTAAAACATACTGGGAAATGTTCACTTCACTTCTCTTCCAGAAGAACTTGTCAGAACCACAGGTGACAAATGCAATCTTATTCTAGTTTGAAGTATACAGAAACTCAGATGTTGAAAAATGCTTTCAATTTCCTTCTGTTTTGTAGCAGAATTCAGTAAGTTACTGCAAGCTCCCACTAGACATGTCTTTTTTTTTGGTGTGAAAGTCACTCAAATTTTTATCAAGTCCCAGTCCCAGTCAGCTATTTTTAAACAATATTACATATTTTAACAGGAGAAGGAATATCCAGTGCTTCCAGCTTTGTCAATAGTTGAAGAATGACTGAAAAAAAAAAAAAAAAAAGGTGAAAGTCTTTTAATTTCCTATTTTTTTGTGCTGATTTGCTTACAATCACCAGAGCAACGTTTCATGTTCATCATGCACCCGAGTGTGTTTGAATTCCCAAAACTACTGAAAATGTTTTGGATCACTTTTTAAAAAGATTTTGGTTCAGCCACAAAACTATAAAAAAATCATAGTGATTATAGTTATTGTTGAACTATCTATTTTGTAAGAAATACTGGAAACATGCTGAGAGTAATTTGAAAACAATTTGAATAAAATATTCTACTGGAGGAAAAGTTTGAAATAATCAGAAAATTCAGTAGAAATTCTCAGCTTCAGAGTTACTGGCTGTGACAGAGAATATGGAGCTGGACTTGGGAACTTAAGAGTTAAAATTTCCAATGTTTCCACACTGCCAGGATTGTGGCAAAGGGCAGTCTAAATATTAAAAGCTTATTTATTTTACTTAACGCTATCAGAACCTCTCTATTATTCTGAGAGGATACAATAAATAAAAGCCAAATAATTCAATGAAAATTCAAGACTTATTTAGGTAAAAACATCCTCATTGATGGACTGAATTCTCTTCTCAGTCTGTCCTAAATAAAAGGGTAGTATAACTATCATAAAATATATTTTATAAAAATATATTAAAAACAATAATTTCAAGACTCCTGAGATGCTGAGCTTTCTGTTTGTCTGCTCCAAAGACCAGATACTAATTGAAAATACTTTTCTTATACAATTACTCTTATATTAAGAACTCTCTCTATAAAATACTGGAGAAAAATTCTCATGCCTTTCCATTTCATACTGATGAATCAGGATTTAGGAAACAGGCCAGAGTTTATTTGCTTTATATTTCAGAAGGATCTATAAACATTTATTAACTTTAATAGGTTAAGTGTCACCTCAGTTTTGACTATCTTATATTAAGGGGGGAAAAAGAAGACTGCACATTTTATGATCTGCCAAGAGTATAGTGGAATATATTATTCATCAGGAGGTCCACAGCAGGATAGAAAAATGACTAGGAAAGAAAAACAGGTTCCAAATTGTGTCTGCATTTCATCAACTACTATAAATAGTTCTCTGACAACAACAAGGACCAGAATCTGTCTCTGGACTGTGAATTCATGCGGAAAATGAGAAAATCAGGGAATTCTCAGAAGAATTTAAAGGACATTAGTCTGGATGAGAACACAGCTTTGAAATGATCAGAGGACACAGAAGCTAAAATAACAAGGCTGTGAGTATTTTGGTGTATTTAAGTTTCAGTGTTAGTGAATTTATTTGAAAATCCAACTGAAAATCATGTTCCAGGTCAAGAATCTGTCAACAGAAGTGCTGGACCTGGAGAGATGGAGTAGAAAATGGGTTGAGTTGCCCTTATTATGTCTATTGCAAGAAAAGTCCAAACTTTAAACAAGAGGAAACCCTCGTTGCAGTCCTGTGTTCACACAGATCTTAGACTTGCCTGAAGAAGCTGACAAAACAGATTTGACAGAACAATTTTATAAATTATGACCTTTCTTTTTATCAGTTGGAGTTCCCACTTTGCTCTTTCCCTGCACCCATAAAGCACTACTGATGCAAAACCTCTGTGTCTTCATCACAGGCATTGACACCATGGGATCCAACACCCAAATCTATTGCTCTTTTTGCAACGGTCCTTGAACCAAACCCTCCTTGCCCTTGCTGGGGAGAAATCTGCTTTTTGGAAGTCTAATTCCCACTCTGAATTGAGGACCTGGTGTAATTGAGGAAAGCAAAACACAAGGGGGAGAGAAGATGTGACTCTTGGTCATGAAAACAAGTTCTGGGTTGGAAAATATAATACCATTGCAGACAGAGCTGTATTTTCATATCTCTGTCAGGGATAAGCTGAGGGACCATTCTTGGAAAACACAGCACTTGATAAGACAGAAACTGGCAAACTGAAAACCAGCAAAATGTCATCTGAGGTGTGTTGGGAAGGCTGTGGATTTACAATGCAGCACCTGTGTCCACAACAAAGCTGTGTTCACACTGTCACTCATACACAGGGTGAATTCCTGAGTCCCCTGGACCTACCAGGAGAGGTTGGGGTTTTTTGCCTCCATCATGTACATTATGCTTCACAATAAATCTGCTTTCAGAAGGCAACACCAGTGACAGGGGGACACGTGTAACTGAAAGGAAAGGAATGTAACTCCCATTCCATCTCTTCTGCTCAATATCTTGGCTGTGAAATTGAAGGGATGAACAGTATGTTTAATCATTGCTGTACAGCACCTTAAACATAACAAAGTCTGTGCTCTTTCATTTTACTCGTAAGGTTGTCTTAAATCAATAAGTATTTAAAAATTTTGGAATGTGACCAGTTTTGAATTCAAATTATTGCTAAGAGGTGTGGCATAAACCACTTCATTTAACTATTTGCACACACATACATATGCATTTTATTCATATAAGAAATAACTCCTTCATAGTAATTTAGTGGCTTTTTTTTTTTTTTTTAATTCCATGTAATAGTTTCAGTGATTTAATCTTACATTATAGCTCTAAAACAGGGTGGCCTCATCTCATGGCAAGGAGATCTAGGTTTATGACATGCTAAAGGTCACTGAACAATTATTGGGGTTACTAATTGACTTTAATTTTTTATAGTTCTGTCAAAAAGTTGTATTGCATGGGTGGCATTCATGCTTTATAAAAGTGATTTAGCTGTTGGATCACTTTCAAAGGCCTTAAAAGAAAACATGGCCTAGTAAAAGAGAGGACTATAAAATGTTCCTGCAAGATTATGGTTAACTTTAAGGTTTAATAATATGCTTTCTAAACAGTATTATAACTGAAAGAAAAGGAAATTAATGGCATAGGTTGCAGTCATGTGTAATGGGAGAAGGGCTTATTACATTTTATATCTAATTGATGTTTTTATTTATTTCTAGGTATATTTATCTCTTAAAATAAATCGATACTGAGCCAAGCACACCTGACATTGTAACAACAATGTGCTACTAGTAATAGTAACTAGAGAAAATACAAAATAATAATAAAAACCCCCCATATGTATTCTTTTAATCTTGAGACTGCTTTTATAATTGCTTGTTTGTTTTCCATTCATGTTTTCTGTTTCTATTACAGCAGATAATAGGATGAAATAAAAAGGGTCCAGATTACAAAGCTGTTATTCAAATAGAATAATTCTTGACTTGAAAAATTGCTGTTTCCTTCAGGGGGATTATTCATGCAATACAGTGTTTGTTAAATGGAACTGCTGCTCCTTACCTCTGCTCTGCTTAGGTTCATGTCCTCAGTTATAAACACACATAATTCCTGATTTTGGTGGGATTCATGGGATTTAGATAACATTACAGTGCTGTCTAAATGCTCTTGAGAGTCTGTCTTTCACTTAAAGGAGACTTAAAGTCTCAGAACCCACAAATTCCTATTGGGTTCACACCAGTTCTCTCACTCACCTGAAGGCTCTGGAATTGCATGTGATAGAATCATGTCAACTAACCCCAAAGGCACCAGCCATTATGCTCAGACTAATGTATTACATTAATATAACACAATTTTTTGTGACCTAAAAGCCCAATAATAGTGACCAGAAATGTGTGTCTGGTCCTTAACAAGGATATTTGCCATGTGTAACTAAATTTATATCATTCTAAATCAAGTAAAATTATTCAGATTTAGCTTCAGTTCTCACAACATTTAATGTTATGTCACTGATCCAAGCTGAGGATGACTGCTCAGAACATCACACAAGGTCTCCTTTTTTTAATATTTTTAAATTAAAATTACTTTAAATACTTTGTTTGTTTGTTTGTTTGTTTTTAAACTCTGAACAGAATCTAGTCTTACTAATGAATCAGTAAATGCTGTTCAATTCAAATACATAGAAGGGTATCACTTTACAGCCTATAAAGCTTCTCCATGTATACAGTGTTCTTGGGTATATCAACATGTGTGAAACGTGGCTTCTACATTAATTATGCATTTTCTGTTTATCCAGAAATGAAAGATCAAGAGTCCAACAGCAGCTACAAATATCTGAAATTCAAATTCACTGCAGTCACTGTTTGGTTTGTTTTTTTTTTTTTTTAATAGATCTGTGCACCATTAACATGTTCATCTTTCAAGTGTTACATGGTGTTGCAGCAATTTCCTTCTGCCTGAAACGAAATTTGAAAGCATTTGGAGTATTTTGCTGTCTTCTACACCTACAGATTACAGAATTTTGGATTTACTGTATTTATTTTTTTTTTAAAGAAAAAAATAATAAAAAAGTTAAACTTTTTAGAAATATGGTCTTAGTCTGTGTCAATATCTCCTTCCACTTTTTCCACCGTGTTTCCAAAAGCTGGAAATGGTGAAAGTGGGAATCTGAATATTGAAAAAGCTTTAAAAAGAGTAATTCTTGAATTATTACAAGTCCTTATTTGTTAATAGGCAGGCACCTTCTTAACCACAAGATTGCTGTCCATCTTAATATTTACCTCTGCCTTCAAAATATTCTAAAAATTAACCTGGATAGCCCATGCAACTTTGGTGAGATCATAAACCAAAGTTTATGTCTATGGTGTCTGTTGGAATAATGAAACATTTTTGAAGGTATAAATTTACATCTGAGGACTAGTGAGTCCAATTTCTTTACACTGTGTCAACCACCTTCTAACACGGGCACAGGAAGAATTATTTAATTCTTCTCTGGTTCTGTGGTTCATCTGGATGTGTCCTAAAGTGTTTTTCAGCAGACCCATTAAAAGCTCTCAAATGTATCACTCTCAGGACTCTACACCAGAAGGAAGAGTGCATCCAGTCTTGCTCCTGTGTCCTGCAAACCTGAAAACATGGCTTGGAAAGAAAACCTTGGCAAGGTCAGCCCGGGGTCACACATGGGGAACCAGTTGCAGAATGTCCATATCGGACTGTACCAGCCCAACACCCTCTGACATGAGACAAATTTGAAACTGGCCAATTCACTCTGGCCTTGCCTGAACAGCCCAGGCTTTATAAAAAAAAAAAAATAAAAAAAAAATAAAAATAAAGGTCCTTTTCTTGCCTTGAGATGGTAGGAAATGTTAAGGACTTGAATAACTGTTTTTGCGTTAAAGTTTTATGATTTTTGCATTCAATAACTTGGGAAAAGGTTCGTCTGCAAAATGTGGCTGAGTATCCTGGAAAAACAGAGCCAAGAAGGGATTGAAAGCGGGAAGGACTTAAAAAAGAAAACTTGAACTTTCAAATAGCTTTAGCTTGATCTGCCAAAAAAAACTACAAACCAAACCAAATCCCCCCAAAAAGGACACACTACAAAATTCAAGTCTATGTATATACAAATACTGTTTCTCTCAAAAAATGTATTTCACAATGTAGGAAACATGAAACAAAACTTTTTACCGCTGTGAATCTCAATTTTGAAGAGACTGTGCTTCCAGCAATGAAAGCTTTGCCTGAAAACCCCACCCAGCTCCCACCTGCAAGTAAATGTTTAACTCAGAGGACTCAGCAGAGACTCAAAAGCCAAAACGAATTCTGAAAACGTGATGAGCCAGGCCAAAATCCTTTAAGCAGTATGAAATGAAGAAATTAAACATTCTGCGCTTTAAATTATACCTGCTGATAAATTTTGTTCTGATAGGATCACTTCTGGGCTGTTACTGGAAGTTTTTGCCACGGGATGGCATGTACTGTGTTTGGAGGTGTGAGGATGAAGTGGCAGCACTCAACAAGTCATGTAGCCTTTGAGGAAGCAGTTTGGGAAATGCAAAGGAAAAAAAAAAAAAAAGCCACTTATCTGTACAGCAGGACAAGCTGTGCCACTTGGCAGACAAAACGTGTGAGTTTCAGGAAAGAAGATATAAATATATAGGCATAAGTAACTTTTAGTGGAAGTGGGGTAATCAGCAATAAGAATTGGCATCCCTAACACAAAATGAATGGCTTCCTATTAATCCTAGCCCATTATCAGTAATATGACAATTTTTAATGCCAAATTCATGTTAATCATAGAGCTTATCACATTTTGATGTATTGCCATTCAGTTTTTATCTTTAATTTAGATTTGCAATCCATTTTGCAAGGAAGACCTCATTTAGAAGTGAGTATAGAAATGCTCTGAAGTAAAAGTTGACACTTCTAAACTAGGAAAAGAGGATTTTTGGACTATTGCTTCAAAATTTTCTCTAGGACTTTGTTGTTTTGTTGTTTTGTTCTGGGGTTTTTTTCCCATTAAAAAAACCAAACTTATTGAAAAGGTTCAAAATTAGAGTGAACTCCTAAAGCATGAAGGAATAAAAAATACATGTATCACTGTAATGCAGGAATAATGAATATTTAAAGGTAGCTCCTTGACTATTGATTTCTTGATATGAATCTTCCTTTAAGGATATGCTGTTATTTTCAGTTCTTGAAATCTGCTGATTAATATTTGTTGCTTGATTGAGCCAGTACAGAAAAATATAAGCTAATAGGATCACAAGCTTTTGGATTTATTTTAAATCATGATTAATAGAAGCTATATACATGCAGAAGAGAATCAATTTTTGAACTCTTAATGTATCATATCCATTTAATCCTAAGTATGTTTTTCTCCTTCAAGGACAAAATATATTAAAGCTGCTTATGGTCAGTTCTGAAGATGTAAGTGTACTTTCAAAGTAGAGAAAATGCCATTTTTCTTCAGGGGAAATTGAGATGCATTGTTGTGGATCCAGATTTAAAATATAATAAAACTTCAAATATCTAGTTCAGTTAAGAAGAGGAAAGAATAAATATATAATGAGCAAAATCAAAATCTCTTTTAAGTTTGTTAAGTTTTTTTGCCTTCACTGTTTGCTCTCACAATCTGACATCAGATATTGAAAAGGTCTAGAACTGGGTCTGATAAAGGAAAAAATCAATAGAAGGCTTCCTGCTTTCTCCCCATATGAGACAGATAATTCAGCTATTCAATTTATAACATTAATGAGACAATTTCTGGATGACTACAGGAAAAGGGGATGATTTGCATTTTTATTTATCCTCTTCAAACACTTTTCCCACTTGACACTATCAACCCTTAATTAAACATGTAGCTAATAACAAAGATAAAATCACACGTAGTGGACTAACATCTTATTGAAATAGGGGAAGCTTACCACCACTACCACTAGATGCTACTAGTCTGACAGTCTGTTTATTAAAACTTATGAAGTCACTTTACAGAAATTCCTTGCAAAAAAGGGGAAGTCAGTTAAAGATGTTAAAGCTCCATCCTTGGTTCTCTTTGCCAACTTTAATAACTGTAAGCAAATTAGTCACTGTTACTGATGATCCAAGGACTGAGGCAGATTTGGGTACCTTAAAGACAAAACTCACCTCGAAAAGTAGTGTCATGTTTCTTAATTGTTCTTATACTTTCCGCTAATTGGTGCAAAAATATTTAATATTTTTGCTTAACAATTCAAAATACTCTGCTGCAACTAGACTTTAAATCAGAAAATAATTTTCTAAAAAAACCAAACAAATTTAATAGAGAACCCATTATATAAAAATTTATATACTGAGATAAACTACGAACTGTAAGGTAATATTTTAAAGATAATTAGCTGCTTCAATTAAACTTTTTAAATGAGAAATCGAGAAAATCAAAAGTGGCAAAGAATTCTCTATTTAAGCACACTGCAATTGCTCATGTTAATTCTTTACACATAAAAATATTGACACTTTCAGAATAAAGAAATTGTATTTTTACTTCTTTTTTAAGTTTAAAGAAACCTTCTTTTTGCTCTTGAACTGCTCTGATCTCTTATTTGAAGTGCAAATTAATTATATATTTACTTAAGGAAGCTGTACAAATACAGGCTGCTGTGGTATGTTGTTGTTTGGGGGCTGGTTTTATTCAGGTGTATCACACCTGCAATAGATCATTATATTTTCCCTGTGTTATTTTTTCCTTTACATTAACAGAAAAGTTTCCATCATATCTCAGAATACGGGATTAACCTACAGCTTCAATGACAGAGACAGCAGTAATATAGGTAGAGATATTTACCTTACAAAAAATGGTCATCAAATGTAAATGAAGACATTTTGCTAATAACTGGATTTACCAATCTAACTTCCTGTCAAGGAATATCATAGTGTTTCAGTAAAATGTGAGATAAAGATACTTATTCTTAAACTCTATACTTTTAATTACGTCACTTTGTCAAGTGCAGCTACAATGCCAAGGATGTTTCACATGTTCAGGTACATAAATTATGCAGGTTGATTTAAAAAAAAAAAAAAAGGCTCAAGGTATGTCAAGGTTAGTTTTTTTTTTTTAATTGTAATTTAATAAGTATTAATTTCTGAGATCAATATCTGCATTTATTTTCTTATTTCACTTTATAGTTTTCCAATTAAATAGAAGGGGAAGAGGAAAATGCTTTGTTTCCAATAACTTTGGAACATTGATTTATTTCTAATTACTTTTTAAAATTAAATTAGATCTTTTTAAAGGAACTGCTTTCAACAAAGAGAAGAGCAAGATAAATAAATATGAAAAAAACCCACAAAAACCCAACCCCAAACTATATATCAGATCCTATATTTTTATATTACTATATTATTATAAACTTTAAATAAGGAAACTGAGTTAGAAATTTCAAAGTCTGATGACTGAGTGGCAAAAAAAGTCTCAGGATGTTGCAGCTGGTTAGTTCACAAGGCTTTTATTTCTGAGACTGAAATTGTCTAAGGAACATTCTCTCTGCTCATTACTTGGCTTTAAATTTGACATATGTGGTATGTACTCACAGCGTGATTTCTCCCTATTTATAATTTGCTCATGTGACTGCAATTGAATCTCTGAAGTGAGCCCAGATCCACTGGAAATGAGTCTATTTATAAGAAGAGTAAGTTTAGCCTTCAAAATCTGTACTGTGGGATGTGACTACAAAATGACTTTCATAGAGTCATTGGCATTTATATTTCCAATAAACTCAGTATGACTCAGTATTTATTTGGCCAATGATATACTATATAAAGCAAGTAAACACATTAATAAGAACTGATTTTAAAATAGTCTTTGGATTTTTTGTCATGTCTAAGAATTGAAAACAAACAAACAAACAAACAAACAAAAAAACCCCAACATTGACATCTCTTTTAAAAGCAAAATTTTAGCTCCTAACTTTGGATAGAGGTAGAATAACTTGAATAACTTGTCAACAATTTTTCCAAGAGAAAAGCTGGGTTTTTTTCTTTCCTGTGGGAGCACCTAGAACGCTATTAATATTTTAAAAGTCTCTTGTATTGAGATCCCATTCACACTTCCATAACGAAGAGAATTAATTTTTTTTCACAATATACCAAGTGGATTTTTGAAATAAAATATTAAATATAATTTATGAAGGCAACATAAAGTAGTACTACAAAGAGCATCTTGTTTTCTGAATTTTAACTGAGTCCATTAATTTTTCTATTTTACTAAAGACAAAACCTGCACTGTTATCTTTCAGACATGGGAGGTTTAGTGACATAATGAATAATTTCTTGGATGTTTCTTCTGGGATTTGTCCTATCTCAGGACAGTCAGTAAAGCCTTCAAAACTGTCTCTCCCAAAGGAAATATGTCATATTATCCCTCCTGACAGACACAAACCCACTTCATTGATGTCCCTAGAAAATAAATTCTAATTTAAAATTTCTTAGTTGCCACTAAACTTCTCGTTGGCTGAGAATCCACCCACATGTCTTAACTGACCATGATTTTGGGTTCTCATCAGGTCTTTCTCATGGGATTTTTTTTCTTTTTCTTTCTGAATTACTAAGGTACTGATTGTCTCTCTTGAAAATCAGGACTTTTTAGCTTTGCTGGAAAATGCTAGATGCCAGAAAAAGAATTCTTCATTAAGATTTTTTTGCTTGTCGCGTTCTTTTGTCATTTATCGCATAAAAAATAACCTCTTAAAAGCTTATGCAGAAAGAAAAATTACTTAAGATGTTTCAAACAAAACTGTTTGAAAGGCCAACTCTGTAAGGTCATAGATGACATCCTAAGAATGCTGAAAAGACAATGACACATTTAAAATTGCTTTCTAGATCATCTGACATAAGGCAGATCCAGCAGTTCGTTCCATTCTAACATCCATCATAGGGAGAGTATCTATATTGTATATATTCAGCAAATCACACCCACCAACATTATGGACTCTGTAAAATTGTACTGGAAGGGATTACTATAAAGGCATAGACTAAAGGGAATTCACATCCAGAGCACCTACACAAAACAAATATTAGCATGTTTGAAGGGAGAAGCAGCATATTGTTATGCCATCTAACATTACACTTTTAAATGTGAATGTGACAATTGCACGTAGTGACATAAATAGGTATCAGCTGTGAAATTGCTCACTCTTTATTATATAAAGAAAGACCATTTCAGGGCATGAAAAAGCAAATTTCAGCCTTTTTTAAACATAATTCTAACAACTAAATGAAAACTTTAAAATTATGGTTAAGCCATACCTAGAGGAATTTTAGACGAGAAAATAAAGGTTTTACACATTAAATATTCCTCTTACATAATAGAAAATATATATGCAGCTTAATTGGCAGATAAAGGTAAAAGATAGAACACTTCTCCACCCCCCACAAAGTATTGTTTTCCCATGGAAAACAGTATTTGTCTCTACTATTTGAAAACACAGAAGCACTGGTCCTTCCTGGAATGGAAAAGGAATGGTGATGGTGATGACACAGGCATTGCTCAAATGCAGTGATTGCAAAAGGAGGAGACATTTCCACTTTAAAATCCCTTTCTCAACATATTTGTGCAAAAAAAGCAGAACTCAGAATGGGGGAAAACCAGACTTAGCTATTTGGATTTGAAAACAACAACTGGGATTGTTGCCTAGAGTTCAGTAAATCACTCTAGAAAAGGGATATGAAAAATTTGGTGTTAGAATAGTTCCCAATAGAGGGTGGTTTTTGTTTCATGACATTTCTTCAGAAGAATAAATCTTATGACTCTATGAGCAATTGCATTTAATAAGACTCAAAAACCAACCAAACACATTTTATTCAATTGAACTTTTTTTACTTGGACAAATATTGCTGAGAACTTGTATTCAAGGTCTGTAGGCTTTCAGAAAAGACCTTCTGAAAGTGATTGTTGATTTTGAGTATGATCATTTCTTATCACCTGAGTTTTATGCCTCTTTAAAAAGCTTGAAGAAGATATGAGAGGTGGATAGGTCTTGTGATGGGACTTTCAAGTACGAGTAAATTTTATTTACAGCTTAAAAAAGTAACTAGCTTCGCTGTATTTATGGATAATCTTACTACTTTTTATGACCCTTGAAAACATAATGCTTTCCAAGAGTCAGTTAGATACAGTCATGATTAATGGCACGAAGGAGATGATGCTCTAGATCACTGCATGACATGGTTTTCAAATTACAAGAATAGCTGAAATATGTCACAAAATTACTTTTGTGGCACTAAAGCCACTGGCTACTTCTCTTGAATGAGGAAATAGGACAGTGGATATCTAAAAGTAGAGGAAGGAATATAATCACATATATGAACACAATGTGCAAAAAATAGTGATGATGTGTGTATGTATGAACTGCAATAAACTACTTTTATTTAACAGTTTTGCCACAAAATCTGGGAAAAAACTTTTGGCAGCAATGTACAGATAATTATCAAGAAAGTTAATCATAGCAAATAATCTGCATTAGATTATCAAAATTGCTGGTATAAATTATGTCTCCTAAATGAAAGATGTATTGGTCTTGTTGTGGATAGGAATACCTTTATTACTTTTAACATGTTGTTCACAAACTAAATATAATTGAATTCATGTTTCAAATTAAAATGATGTGACCATGAAGAACAATTTTAATTTTAAAAATATTAGAAAATACAACAAACAGCCCTGAAATTCCAAGTCCTTTTACTGCAAAAATTCATATCCAAATTTTTCTTTTTCTTTCATAGTTTTTAATTATTGTTCAGAAAAATGATGCTTCAAAAAAAGGGGTTTTGCCTCCTCTGCAACCTTGGGTGAGTGTCAGAACAGGCATTTCCCACATCACTTTCTTCTAAATGACTATTTTTGTATGAAAAAAATCCCTGACCATTAACATCAGAGAAGGGGACAAAAAAGAAGACTAAGAAGGCAAGGCCAATCAATCACTGAAACATATGCAAAAGCAAGGCTTCAGTTTGCTGAGTGGAACAATTCAGCCTGGTTTCCAAGCCACAGGAACCTGGCTGGCAATTTTAATTGTGCTACCTGAAGTGAGAGCAATAAAGAATAAGTGCTAACCCAAAGTTTTCAGGATTATTTCTTGTGTAAAAGTTTATAATACTTTACTTTTTAATTTATTTTTTTTTCCCCCTGGAAAGGAAAGAATGCTTCTGTTTAACCAGAGAATATTATCTGGAGAGTGCAAAATGTTTTCCTGCTCTTAAAATATTCAAGTGCTTTTCAAAGTCATCACAGAAGCTTCTATGCAGTTTTCTGCAGTTACAATTGTGAAATAATAAAGATACATTTTTCAGTGTTGAATCTTTTTAAGTGAATTGTTTTGAACATTAAACCATGCTATTTTACATTTACTTGCTCACATTTTTCACCCATACTGCCAAATTAAAATCTAAATTCAAGCTCTGAAACTTAATCAAATAAACTTGATAAAAAAATTAATTTCAAGAGAATGTGTTAATTTGGAATAGTAAATGTAATAAATTAACCATTTCTTCAAGGTTAATTAGAACAGGTTAATTGATTGTAAGGCCATTTACTCTGACTGCAGAGTCTCTGCTATGATTCACTTAGAAAATACAGCAATGAGGCAGACTTGTAGGAGTAGAAAATGCCACTTCTATCTTTAGTTCCACTATTTGTAAACAACAACTATTCTAATTTTACTAAATGACTCACCTTCAATCCCAACAGATTCTGTAATGTGATTAATGTCAAACTTCAGACAGTTTGCTTCTTCCTCTACTTCTGTCTCTATGGGTCTTATTACTGATTTCTCTAAAAAGAAAAATTGGAAAAATGTAATATTAATTTTTTTTCCCCATCAATATCCTCAGCCACCTCCTCATATCTTGCTTTTTTTGAGTTTTTATTGCACTTCTCTCATCTTTCAACACCAATGAAGTATTTGTCACTTGTGCTTTTTTTGTCTCTTCACTTTTGCTTTTCTGAGTAATTTTATTGGTTATCTGAACGAAGTATTATAAAGTTATATCCTTTCTGCTTTTAAGTGTAGAGGCAAACTAGCAACCTCTTTACACTTTCCATATACCTTTACATCTACCAAATCTGGCCCAAGACAGAAACAGAAGAGCTTTATGGTCCTTATCTGTTCTGATATAATGCACCTGCACAGTAGCCCCATAACACTAATTGCTATTACTGGGTAATGAAAAACAACATTTAGGGGATAATGGCTTTAAACTGGAAGAGGGTGGGCTGGCATTATTATATTTAGTTCAGACATTTACAAAGCAAGTTGTTTTGACACATTTTTCTGCTCTCTGTTCTAAAGGTTTCCCTATGATCAGTGAGTCTGTAGTGGTTTAGTTTCTGCTACCTCCACTCCATCACTCTTAAATTTTTTTATCTGGTGTCCAAAATATTGGCTAGGCATTGTGGATAGATATCTCTCCTGTACATGAGAATTTTCCCTTGAAAAAAAAAATTGGTAAAAATAAATAGATTTTCAATTACAAGAGTTCAATCAATTCACATGCAGCTGGAATTACCTTTATCCACACAAAGGTGTGTGTATGGATATGGATGTGAAAGCCAGAACACGGACACCAGATTTAAAAGGAGGCATTAAGGTTTAATCAATCATTAATTTGCTTACCAAAAACTTCCTCTAAATATTCAAGAATAAAAACTTTAAAATTTCAGATGAAAAACGTAACACTGTATGAAGTCATAAACTCCCCATGAAATTCTGCCCTAACTCCAATCAGGCACCAAAATGTAGTGAGCTTTCCACAGGTCCGTGGGTATGCCATTCCATTTTACCTTTACAAAGACATTTGTCTTTTCCACTGTATACCCCAGCCACAAAAATTACACGCTGCTGTGATATCATGGGTATTTTTTGAGCATTTTAAGACCTGAAATGACATTTTCTCAATGGTCAAGGCAGCAATGGTGGTGCTACTCTCATTGTGCCTCACTCATAGGTTCATACCTCACAGATATAAAGGTATATGTAAAGTACAACACATAGAAATTGTGCCACTCAGGAGCATCCTGTAGCAGGATATCTCTGATTACTTGTTTAAATCTAGACTCATAAACACAGAGGGAAGGTGCTTTTCATACTGTTGTGAAGGGAAGTCCCTCTTGGTCTTGCACTTTGTGTGACAACTCGTCCCAGCTAAACTAGTTAAATTTGATTGCCTTTTTTTCTCACTTAACTCACTTTTTCTCACTTAACTGTAAAAACTCATGCATAACCATAAAAAAAATGACAACTCTGAAACAAAAATATTTGCTTGCTGAGACAGTTTGAACTAAGAGGACTTAAAAATAACTTTTCTTCTGTCCCTTGACCTTGTCCTCTTTGTTATTGTGTTTTGGCTTTCCTCTATAAGTAAGGGAGATGCAACTTGTTTTTATATTTTACAAATAAGCAAAATTCTGTGTTTATCTGATATGTCTTGGCGTGATTGGTTTAAAGCACCTTGATGCAATTGGAAAACAATTTGTTTTAGGACAGACTGTTCATAGCAGGACCATTGTCTCTGGGTAGCACGGATACCAAAAGTTAAGATTATACTGTTTTTACTTGTTTTTCTTTGTCAAATTTGTTTTAGTCAAGAAATTTAGTGGCTGTGCTGAAGTGTAAAGGCTGTGAGTGTTATAAATTGACAACTTCAGAAGCTCTCCAGACATTAGTTTGTGTCTGACTTCCAAGCCTCTGATTGTGCTTGTACTTCTTAGGAAGTAACACAGGTAACACTTCACCCTGATGATTTTTTT
This sequence comes from Serilophus lunatus, assembly GCA_013399895.1. Taxonomy (NCBI): domain Eukaryota; kingdom Metazoa; phylum Chordata; class Aves; order Passeriformes; family Eurylaimidae; genus Serilophus; species Serilophus lunatus. The sequence continues at coordinate 1,587,001 of VXBA01001116.1, forward strand.
TCTCGCAATCTTTGTCATATTTCTTATTTGTTCCATAGTCACATAAACAGAGCCCTTATGAATCTATCTTAAATGAGTTTCAAGAAGATTTATACTGCTCATTTGTATTTCCATATCACCACGGATACAAGATAATTTGGCAGAGGTAAACAAAAAGTGTATGTAATAGGTTGTTCCAAATTATTACAGACAAACAAAGTGTGTAAAAGGAACACAGGATAAATGAAAATTATGAAAGAGAACAGACAGAATTAATTTAAATCTGCTTATGTGGGTTTTTTTTTCTCAATAATAATACTAATGTTTCGTTAGGATTAGTGTATATGGGGGTAAAGATATATACAATAATTTTTTTATTATAGCTTTCATTATTTCAGCAGAAAGTTATCCCATTGCAACATGTTGAACAATTTTATCTGTGCCTCCTCCTCACCTTCTAAGGATAACATGTAGGCTAAAAAGTAAACAACTTAGCAGCTTTTTAATATTCTACAGCTTCCTAAGCCTTTTGGGATTACTCTCAAATCAAGGAATACTGCAAAATTAGATAACTCAGACTGATGCTCAATTTTCTGATTGTGTGTGGCATTGGGACTTTGGATCTGGTTTCCCTAATCATAGAGGTACAAAATGCATTATTTCAATGCATATTAAGATTAGAGTTGTCTGGAGAAGCAGGAATACCCTACTGATGAAGCAAATGTGTCGAGCAAAAAGTACTCCCCGAGCTCCAGCAATGTCTACAAAAGAGGTGTTAATTCAGAAATCATGCAGTCTACAGTGAGATAAAAAAGTTGTAATGAAGAGAACAAAAAATACGTGCTCTCCCTATGAGAGAGACCCCACAGAGGATGAGGGAAAGGGTGTGAGGAGTCGAATCCCCGAGGAGCAGCAGAGATCACCTTTGGTGAAGTGACTGACTGCATCTCCCCTTCCTCATATCCCCCTGCACCACTGGTGGGGAATTTGGGAATAAATCTGAGCCTGGGAAGAAGGGAGAGGTGGGGGGGAAGGTGCTTTAAAATTTGTTTTCTTACTTCTCGTCACCCACCTTGGATTGGACTGATAATTAATTAAGTTTCCCAAGATGAGTCTGTTTTGCCTGTGACAATAGCTGCACAGAAAGTGATTTCTCCTTGCCCTTTCTTCAATTCACAAGCTTTTTGTTTTATTTTCTATTGCTTGTGTAGTTGAAGGAGGAAGAGATAGACCCACTACAACATACACAGTATAGAGCAGTTTGGAACAAACTTAGCTTATTCTTATTCCTAATTATGAATTTTTTTAATGCTATTAAAATAAATACATGATGATTCACTTATATCTAGAACAAAAATAACTCTTTTTCTGTAATTTACATAGAGAACAAACAGAATAATAAACAGGAAGAGTAGAGAAGTTGTAAGTTTTTATATTACTTTAAAATAAAGCTTGATAATTTTTGTTATCGTCATAACAGTCTGGCAACATATATTACCTGAGGTCTTATTTGGTATATACTGGCATTTTCTACTTTCAGATTTAGAATGCTACTAGGTCCCTGAAAACTGTCAACCTAACATAGCAAAACAGTTAGAGAAGAGTGGGTATCCAAGCCTGAAAATGAAAAGGTTATTGGTTTTGATGACACAAAATTTTGCCTCCTTTATTTTAAAATTGTCTACTTTATTAGACAAGATGTGAAGGGGTCCAATAACTAATTACAGCTGTGTTGTGTTAAAACGTGTTTGTAAGAGGTCAGAAAACTTCAAAGTTTCATATTGCAACACTTAATAACTTTTTTGAGTAGCCAGAGAATAAGTATTTGGTTTTAGACCATGCAGAGGAAACTTGATGTGTCTTGTCCTGTACATGTGCCTCTCTCTCTCCCTAAATAAGTATATATTTTCGCACGTACAGCAATGACACCTCAAATATTCTATTCTCTTGGGGAACCTTGGGGAGGATGAGTCTGTGCAAGCACTTGAAAAGCAGACATTTTAATCCTGAATAAGAACTGGATAGCTCAAAATGATAGGTCTGGGAGGAACTCTTTGTGGGTTAAAACACACTAATTTCATAAGGGCCTTTTATCACAGATTCCTAGTCAAGTGTTTGAAATCCAACCAAAGTGAATCCAAATTATCTAATAGTTATTACAGGCAAGTCCCATTAATAATGTAGTTAAATTTATTGTGAACAGAATTCTTAGAATCAACCCCAGTTTTCCTTGTGTGGTGCTTATTCTCCTAGCGTTCCTTGGGTGCCTGGGGTTGGTCATTTCGGCCTTTCTCAAGAAGCTGGAGAGTGGAAAAGTCATGATGATTTACCAGAGTCTTTCACCAGCAAGAGCAGGCACAAAAGCCTAGGCTAAACCAGTTAGGTGATGGACAATTTTCTTATAATAAGGTGACATCCCAGGCTAAAGCAGCCCAAGCCAAGGCAAGTCTTGAGACCTTGCATTACGCCTTCTGTGATGTTGTAAAATCTTAATGCAATCTAAATAACTTGTTTGACTGACAGCCTCCAATGGTTCCATTGATTAAATTGTGGAAATGTATTGATTCTTTAAAACATACCAGTTCATCTTGTGCCCTGCAGTTTAAAACCTGAGTATTTATGATACTGTGGTGTTCTGTGTGAATAACTAATGATTTATCCAAGGGTTTTCAGAATGCCAATGGGATGGAGCTGAATATTTTGTTGGGATGCTCCATTTCCTTCTGCTCATCTTTGGAAAGGGAATACAGCAGTGTTTAAGTTTTCACTGCATGTTAACTTCATGAAATTCTCGTTGTTGCTAAGTACTTAAAAAGAGCAAATAATGGTTAGTTCTGATTTCACAGGTTTGTAGTTTTACTTACCTTAACTGAGTTTCTTACTCATTTTGCACCTTATTGTGCATGCTATTGGTGTAAACAAATTCAGTGTCATTAATTGGAAGGAAAATGCATGCAGTGACAAGTGTGTTGAGTGCTGTCATTTTCTTCCCCTATTCTCATACTTTTAGATTCTTTTTTTTTTTTTTAAGCCAATGAAATCCATAGAGCTGCATATGTAAAGTTATTTCAGTGCTACAAATGCTGAAGACAAGTACTTGAGGAAATCTACTTTGAAGATAGACAATATGCTTGTCATACCATTATATGTCACAGGTTTCAATGAATGTGATATCAGTCAATATTATTTGGGTATTTAATGGCACAGTTCCGTTTTTGTTCACTTGTCTTGGAAGTCTGTTGTGCTTCTACCATCACTCTCCTCAGCAAAAAAATGGGAAAGTATTACAATTGTGGCACTAGCACCCTGAAAGGACTGCTGGCAGACCTTGGTTCACCTCTCCAGCAGATACCAGACGATAAAACATTTCCTTGGAGTGCCACTGGAGACTTGTGTGTTCAGAAAGGAGATTGGTCTGGAGTGGATGTTGTGTGCTAGAGGAAAGAAGAGAGTAAGAAGAGATGTGAGACTGTGCTGTAGGTCAAAGCTTAAATGTGGAAAGCCCCAACCTCTGACACAGTGAGCAAGCTGCTCTTCAAAAGGCAAATGTTAATATGATATTTATTTTATGTGATAATTTTGCAAGTGATAAGTCACTTAATATTCAATTTTTCTGATGGAGTTGCTGTCCTTTAGAGCTGTACGTGGTGAGAGTGCTAGAAGCACTAGTGTTTTCATCCCCCAGATGTGGCAAAAAGAAAGTGTTCTGCTGTGTGGTGTAAAAATTTGAGCACCTTGTAAGAATATTGCTCCCTGAATTAGTGAGAAATAGTAGCAGTCTTCAATTCTGAGCTCCTGTGGAGGAAGGAAGGAATATCTGAGACCCTCTGAGCTGCTGCTCATAAAAATGGCAAGAAATATACCTTGAGGTTCTTTCCTCTGTAATGCTGGTTTAAACAAAGGCTCAGGAATGTCAGACTTGGGTAATACAGATGGGTGCCTTAGCATTAATTTCTCCTCCTCCTTTTCATTAAAAAGAGGAGTTTCAGGAGAAGGAGTAGATATCCACCTTGCAGCTAGTCAAGGCTTTCAGTATGGCTTCTTAATGTATTTCAGAAGCTGGAGAATACATTTTTGGAGTAGCTGAGAGTGAATACTTGCAGGTAATGCTTACGATGTTGGTGCCAAACAGCTTTAAAAAAGTAAACATATTTAATAGCTTTTTCCCTTTCATTCTGTTTCCTGTCCCCAAACAATTAAGGCCAGTGTATCACTTAAATATTCCAATTTTCACTGTTTTAATGGCACAGCTTAGTAAAGAAACTGAATTTCTGTGTTAGAGAAGGACACTGCAGTGCATTTCACTCAGAGTGACCTAGCAAACCACTTTAAAAGGATTCTCAGCTTCCTCTTACATTGTTCATGAAAAGGGCAACAATCATCAGTCAGAACAATTGTAAAAGCTTCTGAAATTCATAAAGGCCTTCTGTCATGATGTTTCTCAAATGTTTATAGCAACACTATTTCTGACTAGTTACAAACAGAAGCCACAAACTTGAAGGACGAATAAAATTCAAACTGATGGAAGCTTGAAACAGTCTTATGTAACTTGGTCTTGAACCAAAGAAGTGCAGTTTTCCTAATAACCACTTTCAGTGTTTAAGTAAAATTTATCTGGTCACAGTAGTATACATCTTGGCAGGAGACATCTCACTGCTGTGTTAAGCCTTATAGCAGTAGCCTTGACACACTTAATAACATCCTTCCATAAATTGGGAACAAAGCTGCTGTTCTGGAGATGGCTCCAAAGAAGCCCTGCCAGGCTGTAATGCTGCAGGATTAAGGAGATTGATACTTGGCACAAAGTAAACTGAATAAAAGAAATGTTAAGCTAGAGAAAGTTTATTGTGTTGATGCAGTGGGAGAGAACCATAAAGGCAAATCTTAATTCCTTCTCTTGCTATTTTCAGAAACTTACAGAATACATTGCTTTTTCATGGTATAGATTTACTTCACAAGTCAGAATTTTCTGAGAAAGAATGCTGATTTTCTGAGAAGCTCTTTGGTAACTTGTCACTTTTTCTATGCTTAAGGAGGCAAAAATGGAAGGAAGAATTCTGATCACCTGTAAATGTAGCTGGGACTCATCAACCCTGATCAGTGTGAAAATTCAAACTTGAATACAGCATTAAAAATGATGTTAATAAATCAAAACCAGAAAAAAAAATCACCAAAAACCCCCAAATGATAAAATAAATCACAAAATCACAGAAACCCATGATGAGTTTGCTTGTTCCTGAAATGTCAGCCTTCACCCACTTCCAAAGGGAATATGCAACCCTTACAAGTTTTCTGGTTGAAAGGAGAAGTGCAGACTCCAAAGAAGGGCAGATTCTTTTGCCATGGGTAATACATGTGCCCACTGAATAGGAAGAGCCATTTTCACAGGGAGATACAAAGCCTGCAGATTGGATCTGCAGATCTGCCAATTAGTTTGGGCTTTGCACTAAATGGGAACTGGTTTAGGCTGCTCCTCTCTCTCCTGGAGGTCTCACTTAATTTGCTGCTGAAATTTTCGCCAGTGAGCTCTTCCATCCTGTTTTGGTCTTGCTTTTGTCAGCTGTCTTTGTACAGTGGGATGGGTGGGAGTTGCTTCTCCAGCCTTCACAGAAGTGAAAAGTCTGCCAGGTATGTTGTGCCCCTGCCCCAGGCACCAAAAGGTTTTCAAAGGGTGTCCTAAGTGCAGGATCTATAGAGGATATCCCTCCTGAGCTGACACTTCTCTGAGACATATGTGTTGGTTTATGATGTTAAACAAGGATAAATCCTGTAAATATTTGAATGTTCTCCAGATATTTAATTAATGAAAGCAAATTAAATAATGCTTCTGGAGGCTGTGTCTAGAGATTTACTTGTGTGTACAGCAAAATAAAAATATTGATTTTCCAAAGATGTTGTACCATGACAGAGGTCAGATTCTGGACCCTTTTAGTTTGAAGTAGCTCATTCCTTTGAAACAATTATGTTCTGTCAGCAACTGCTTATAAAAACAGACTCTACTAATTTGTAATACTCAATAGAAGGATGTCATTAATGTTTGTGGGGACAGAGTTGGCTTGCACTTCAATACCCCTGTCGTCAGCACTCTCAACTCTTTTTAATTGATTTTTTCCTCTTATCTGAGAGGGAAGAAAATTTAAGTCTGGTGCCTGTTGCCTTGGAATTCATATTTTGGCTGTAAAAATTTTTAGGATAGTTTATACTGTGTTATTAATTTCACTTAGAGTTGATTCTGAGGCAAAAGAAAAGCGAAAATATTCATTTATGCAGTTGTACCCATCTCAGGTGGCATAAAAGGTGAAATACTGCTTCAAAAATTTGGACAAATATGTCTCCAATCCTCCAGCCTGGCATTTTTGAACATGATCCTGACCCTAAAGTGGTGGCCTGATGGTGTGTATGGTTTCTTCAGTGCAGACAGTGCCTGTTTTCTGTTTCTTTATGGTTTGCAGCTGCTGTGCTGCCTTTGCCAACGAGGGTCCACAACAGTTACAGCAACCTGATGGAGTTAACATCTGACACTGAATTTACAACCTACTGTCTGTGCATCATTCTTAAATAGAATCAATAGAATGAAGCTCCTTAACCTGCTTTTTTTTTTTTCCTTTTTTTTTTTTTTTTTTCCATCCAAGGTTTTTCAGTTCTTGGTTTTTATTTGTTTGCTCATGTTTGTCCTGTTTTGTTTGATGGAAAATTTTCCAGAAACAAACTCCATTGCCATGTTTCACTTCTCCTACTGGTTAGAATGTCTGGCACCCAGACACAAGAAAGAAACAGATCCAAGGGCTCCTTGGCTGTTTCTGCTGTATTTCTTGAGGGGGCTGAGATCATTCTGAGCATTGCCTTGAGTTCGGCTTGAGCATTCCATTAACCCTGTTAATTCTGTGATTCTGTGGAGTTGCATACATTCAGTTTTTCTAGATGAGTTCTCTCCTGTGCTGGATGTGCAAATATACATTGACATGGAAACTTGCAGTGATGATGATGAAGTGAGAAACAACTGATGCTGGTGATGCATTTACCTTGAAATCCATCAATCTGAGCTTCAGACTCAACTCTTTGAATGCAAAGTTAACTGGGATTAATTGCCCAAACACCTTCTCCCTCACTTCCAGCTCATACTGTGGTGCCAAAAGGCAACTTCACCTGGAAGTTTTCTGGCTGAAGTTGTCCAAACTCCTGTAAATGTGGGATAAATGTGTTTCTATTTGATTTAAATGCTTTAAGTGTTCCATTAAGTAAAGGTTTCTATTCTCTTCTATGGCAGTTTAGAGAATCAGCTCCCACCAATAAAAAAAACATTTCCAATTACTGTTTGTGAAGGTAAGTTACACACAGAAATGCTGAGTCTCAAAGGTTGCCTGTGAATTTGAGAAATACTTGCACATTGCCTCTAATACACTATGAAATAAGCGGTTCATGAGTTTTCAGCTATTTTTGTGCTCTCCTTATTTATTTTAAGTTTCTTTTTGTTGCATAACTGCAACTTTCTGTGGAAAAAAATGGGCCAATAAGATTAAAAAGTGACAAATATGACTGGATATAATGTTATGAGCATCATATTCCTGTAGGGTGATGGGAGATCAATACTTTCAGATTTTTGTGCGGTGATTACCTGGGAAAACCAGCAGATTAGAATGTTTAGCTAACCCTTCTTTTCAGTGGTATTTGTATAATTGATAACTCTAAAAATCTATATTTTTCTAACTTTTTTTTTATTTCTTGCTCTTCTGGGTTTTGCATTCATTTAGAGCATTATTTAAATATAAGATTTATTCTATTTACTTGAATTGTGATATTTGTAAGATGCATATAAAGAAGTGCATAATTATGCTGTCAATAAAGTGTTGCTGTGAAGATATTGACACCTACTTGTTAAGAAGTGCCAAACAAGACCAAGATATTTTCCCAGAAATGAGGTTTAATGCACTACAACTGCACGTGTGCAATTGATTGACTGTGCATGAATTACTAATTACTAACTGAGGGAAGCTCAGAATTAGAGCTGAGCCCACTGCTATACACAACTTCTGCTGAGGAATGTCAGCCTTCCAAACAGGTAGTGAGTATTTATGCAGTGAGTAAAGCAGGCACATGTTTTCTTCCCCTTGAGTTTCTTACTTGTGAGCAGAACCCAATCCAGTCCCACTTACCTCATTTTTTGTGGTAATCATGTCACTCTCTAAACCAGTTTCCATGACTGGCAAATCTTTTGTGACACTCAGAAATAGTTCCCTTCTTTTTCCAACTTTGAATTTTTATTTTTTTAACTTTTTCTTTGCATTTCACACTCCTTCTTCCAAGTTTAGTTTCCTTATGATACTAGAGATGTATAGGAAAAAGGAGTTAGATCCAACAGAGGTCTTACTTAAGTTAATGATGAAAGGTAAATTTTAAGTATTTCACTTAAAAAATGAAAATCACAATATCTTCTCTTTATCTGCCACCTCTTTTTCAGTTTTCTTACTTGACCATGAGCAATGAATGATTTCTGACCTTGGGTTTGCAAGATTTGACCCAGGTCCTCAGCTTTTGGAGTACAAAGTGGGTAAGGAAAAAGGAGATTTGAATCCCCTCTCTCCTACACCTGGGCAAAAATTGGACTGACAAAATAAATATCTCCTCTGACAAAACTTGGCTGCTCTTTATAAAGATGCAGCTTTTGTTTATGTGGTTGTTTGTTTGGGGTTTTTGTGTGTGTGCGTGTGTGTTGGTTTTTTTGTTTGTTTCATATACTGTGAACATTTTTTGTGCCTCCAGGCAAGTATTTAAGGCCTGGAAGGTAAGAAAAGATTCATAGGAATCTTTTATTCCTGTCACAGTGTGTGCTTTCTCCATTAGTTTGTGAATAAAAGGGAAAACTGATGATGTGGGGAGTTAGGAGCCTGACCCAAGTCCACGTATCCCAAATTAAGTATTTTTGAACAATTAGTTACTTTCCTCTTGGCTGCATAGTGGTGCCAGGTCCATGACAAGCTAGCTGACTGCAGTTCAGTGAGAATACTGCTCTGAAAGAGCAGCAGGCAGCTCTGAATGCCCACAGGTTAACACAGGAACTCTGCTGGGTCCCTGGCTCCCTGCAAGACAGCTCTGATAAAAAGGTTTCAACAGAAGCAACAAAAAATTCACTGATTTTTCTTAGTTATAAAATTAACTGAATGCTGCTGTGCAAGATCAAGCACCTCAGTGTCTGACCTGGGAGATTCACTTGCTTCCAGACTGGTAGAACTGAAGCTTAAAGAAAACTAGGTACTTCTTTCTTTAGGCTGAGGCAAGTAGGTCCCTGCATTGGACCTCAGCCTAGAACTGGATAAGCAAGACCTGCGGAAACATTCACCTTCTCATTAAATTCTTCTACAGGTACTGTTTCAGTGCTTTCATGTCTGTGCAGCCTAGGCTGGTATTATGTATGGGTTATTTTTTTAAAAAAAGTATTGATACCTATATATATATATATATATATATATAACATATCTAAAAAAATAAATATAGAACAACAATATTTTGATATAATTTGTATGTTGTTGCATCTGCTACAGATCATGGAATACACTAATTTTTCTTTCTTCTCCAGTAATACTTAAAATATTAAAGTACTTAAAGACCTTGGGTTTCTTAGGCTCATATTATTAAAAAAACATTTTCACATTCCCACACCTGTTTTCCAGAAGGTCTATCTTTCCTATAGAAGCCTTACAAGACTAATTTGGATTTCAGATAAAGAAACACTCCTCCACCTACTGAAAGTTGAGCTGTCTGAACATTTTCCCCATCTGCAGGTTGAAATCCTGGTTTCTGTGAAGCTTAGACTTTTCCAGTCTTCCACAAAGCTGACTGTAGAAGGGACAGATGAAGCAAATGAGGTTTAAAACCCTCTGTGGAATTGAATTGAGTAGAACATAGTGTAGCATTCATGATCCTGTTTTAATATTCCTGTAGACAAACGTTACTATCAGTATAGATGATACATCTCACATCATTAATCCCATTCTGAAATGCCATTAAAGTCCATATGAGATAGTTCCAGACTGGCTCAACCAATTCCGAAAGTGACAAATCATTAACTATTTTATTATTTCTAGGCAGATTGAGGACAATGTTGTGATTAAGATTTCCTTAGTGATAAAACTCCATGTGAGAGTTGGAAATTAAAACCCTTCTCTCACAAGAGTAAAACATTAAAAATAGACAGCTATAGTGCAAAGTCTCAAGAATTAAGTAAAGCATGGAAAATAAAAAATGGACAACAGTACTATCTGAGTATCTCTATCTTTTCTTTGATAGGGATTAACTGAGTACTTAAAGTACATATCTGGAGTTATTTTCATAATGCTGTTGAGTTTATATGTGTTTGCAAATACATTTTGCACTTTACTGTAACTCTGGGAATACTATAATACGTTGTCCAGGCTTTTGCAGCATCAATGACTTTCCATTTGCTTAATGCAGGCTATAAAAAGAATAGGAATGCAGAGTGTGTGACTTATATTTTAACATACCAAAACATCTGTAGTCTTAAATACTAAAATTTATATATATATATATGTATATGCATGTCTAAAAATCCAAAATGATATTACACATCTTACTGTTAGCAGTCTGCTTTTGTTACCTTAAATCACAGAATCATATATGTTGAAAAATACCTTCTAGATCATTGAATCTGACCTGTGACTGATCACATTTATTGGTTATAATGAAAGAAACCTGCCAATTTCATTGCAACTTGTCCAAGATTGATGGACAAATTATTGATTATTAATTTGTGGATACAGAGGTATTAAAGAAATAAGAATTTATTATGAGATAAGAAAAAAAAATTAACTTAAAAAATATTAAAATACCAAACAACCCCCTGAAGAGAGCCCAATAACCACACCCCAGAAATGAGCCACCAACACCCCCACCCACGCCAGTTCCACAAATGGACAAACACCAAAAAAACCTTATTCTCCATTTCACTATCCAAAAGTGCAGTTAATCCGAAGTACACGGCAGGGCGTGCTGATGGCCGAGGGTGGGGGGGCTGATGGCAGCACTGGTAGATGGAAGAGAGGCTCGTGTAGTATTTGGCTGGCTAATGTCTGGAACCTCCACTGGAGAATAAAAACTACCAGCAGAGCACATGGTGACTCCAAGATGGCAGAAGAGCATAGACGCTGGCAGCACTCCTTCTCACGGTGAGTTCCCAGGCCAGAAGGGGGGCGAGGCGAGTGAGTTGTCTCCTTATTCTTCCAAATCTCTGCCCTGTGTGACTCCTCCAGTCCACTCCAAAAAAGACAATCTCACTCCTTGCTGAGTTCCCATGGTCTTTCCGGTGCCGTTCTGCCCCTACCTGTGTCCCAACTCCGCCTCTAGGCACACGCTGGCCAAAAACACGTTGGGGCCACATGCCATGCCACCCACCGCCGGCAATCTGACCAGCCATGGCCCCCGGTGAGCCCCAGGGCATTGGAGGCACTGGGACACCAAGCGGTGTGCTCGACCCCTACCAGCCCCTGGGACACAGACCGGGAAACAGGATTGGGACCACCCCTGCCCTGCCAGAATGGTGGCCACGCACCGCCCGGCAGGGCTCCCTCGCACCGTCGAGGGGAGAAGCGAGTGTGCCGCATGCAACAAGCTCCGCCATGCCCGGCACAGCAACTAGTCCAGGAGCAGCAGGGGAACTCCCCTCCTGCCCTGATGTCCCGGTCTAGCCCCCTGCAGGGAGCCTGGGGCAGGGTCCGTGCCTCGCCTCTCCCTCCTCTCCCAGCAACTCCGGCTCCCCTGGCATTCCAGGCACTCCCAGCCGTCCTCATGGCTACAGGCAGTGTCCACGCAAGACTGCCACCTCCCTGCCTCCCCTTCCCTCCCCAGCCCCCCTTCCCCAAAAGGAAAAAAAGAAAACACATGAGCCAAAAGGGAGAGAGGAGGGGAAAGGGTGGGGAAGGGGAGGGAAAAAGTTAAAAAAAAAAAAGAAATCTCTTTATTTAAACCCGAGTCAAAATAGGGAAAGTTTTCTCAGCCTCAGCTAACCCAAGACACAAGTCAAATCGTGTCTTTCAGAAAGCTTTCGTCTCAAAAGGTTTGAGGGTTGCAATGAAAGTGTTTTGTGGCATCAAGGATGTTGTGTCAAAGACTGAGTAGTACTGCTGCATTTTGAAAAGGAAATGTAGAATATTGCTACACTGGTGGTGGAGAACCATTTCAGTAGATTGGTCTCATCTTTAGTGCACTGGACTATTAAGAGGATCTATAATCTGATGATTGATCTATAAACTTTCATTGGTTAATGGCTGACATTTCCAAACTGTATCCATGCAAAAAAGGGAATAACTTGCTGTTTTTAAAAGAGTTCATGAGCTTCTGAAATCCCTTTTGTGAAATGTTCTCCATAGCTCAACAAATTAATTACCAAGGCCAGAATATATTACCATTAATTATGTCACTAACACTCATGAATGACACCTGTGGGTAATTCCACCGTGGGTGCAAGTAGTAGCAGACTCCATGAAGATCAATATTCTGTTTATATGTCTGGTTTTCTACTGCTGGATGCGCATGATTAATTAACCTTTGTATCGCACAATTTAAGTTAATGGATTTAAAACAGGACAACTTCAGGTCATGGGTAATAGACAGCACTTTCACAGTTCAGGGAATGTCATTAATGGAATTCAATTAATATATTAAAATTGGTAAGTAATAGCAAGTAGTCTGCCCTGGTTGAACAACTTGCCCACTCTTAACACTTGACAGATGAGACTTTTAAAAAGGCTAATCAATAAACCCAGAAAACCCCTAAAACTTTACCTGTGTGAAAGAAAGGCTATGGCATATCAGACACACCTCTTAACAGGAGGAACTATCCACAGGTAAGGATAAGAGCTTTCATTTAAATTAACTTTGCCTTAAAACAATTCTGCTAAGTCACTCAAGTACTACACTTCCTAGTCTTATATTATTAATAAACATTTTCTGCTAAGTGAGCAAGTGCTGGTATGTGTTTTCTGGGGTTTTTTTTGTGAATTAATGTTGAAGAAATGAATTTGCCTCCACAGCCAAGGTGTTGAAGCACCTTTAGGTGCTGTGGATACAACTGGGTATGGTTTACATTAAGGTCAGTGCTGTGAGGGTGTAGCTCCACAACACTTATTGTGGGGTTAATTAACACCTGGGGCTGCAGTGGCACCACTAAAGCTTCAGGTGAATGAGCTTCAAGAAATTTCTGTCAGCCAACAGTGATATACTGAGTCAAAGTAAATTCAGCTGCTTGAAATTCTCCCTGGAAAAGAGAGCAGGTAGGAGACTCCAGTTTCATAAAGCAAGGATCTGGCTATAGGAGTAGTTTTATAACCAGGAAGATGTTGCCTGTTACAAAGTCAGAAATCTGCACAAGGATGAAGGTATAAAACTACAAACATTTTTCCCCATGGAAGGAAGAATTAACTTCTGCTTTTTAACTTTGAACTGTTTTCAGCTCTGGCTGCACTGGATGTTTAGATATACTTTATTATCTCCATACAGGTTTTTTTTAGAGAGTAGTTTTTCCAAAGGCTTTCCAAATAATTCAGTGTTAACTTCTTCAGAAGCTGGTGATCAGTCAGAAGGTTGGTATCACTTGCTGTTCTGTACAAAACCGTCATCATACCAGGAATAAAACAGCTTTCTCATTTTTAAGTCATTAAGTTGAGCTGTGCACAACAAATGACATTCCGTTCAGAGACATTGCGAAGAAAAAGATTTTGGTGTCCTCAAACCTGCTGACAACATTCAAGAATACTCAAATTTCTTCTGGTGTACTATGTTAGTATACTCAGGTGAAAGCATGTTCAAATCTGATAGGAATACCACTGACAACTACATAGTTTAGAACATTTTATTTTATTTTTTTTTTAGTATGAAATTGGTTCTCTCCTCCCCCTTCCCCATAACCTTACACTTTAGCTTTTTAAAGTAATAGAAGAAAATAATTCTCAAAGTTGGAGATTAATACTTCTGTTTTGGATCCCTCTAGAAGCCAACTGTAAGCAATTATCTTATTATATGAAAATTTTAGTGGATGAACAGCCTATAAAAGCATTAAACCAAATGAAAACATTTTTATATTCTGGTACTATTTCTGTTTAAAAAAAAAAAATCCTGAATTTTTGTACAGCTTTTTAAATAATCTTTCCATTTTAAAATTATTCCTAGCACGTTAACTTTCAGGGGAGGTGTAAGAAACTATGTTCTGTCTCTTTCTATGGAAGAAATTTTCCTCACTGTACTTGACTTGCCGATGCACCTTTCACAGTATCAGAAGCACTAAAGCAATCTGGGATGTGGCCAGAATGAGTATTGGTGTCACTGAACTCTTTTCCCACAATCAAATGTGAATTCAGAGCTTGTTTATGTAGCCTAAAGTGGTGCTCACAATTAACTGTGGATCAAGAATGGATTTTTCTCTGTCAAATATCACTTGTAAAACTACAGTGGCTGCCATTGACTTGTACTATCAGTTTTTTAAGAATAAATAGTTCCTTGAAAACCTTATGTCTGAGAGTGGCACTATCTAGGCTTCCTTTATGGGCTACAAGCACTTCAAAATCTTCAAATTATTTCAGAAATTGTGCTGAGGATGAATATTATTTCTAAGCACATAGTTTGACCAACTTCAGGAATACGAAAATCCTTTTATTACAAACAAAGTGATGGTGGTGATCACGGGTTAGGCTCTTTTAATGAAGGAGCTACTTTTTTATAACCTTCTAAGGTTTATAAATATTCTCTGTTTTGCTTTGCTTTTGTGACAGAAGACTAAACAGAATTTAAACAAGAGGGAAATAGTTTATTTTGTCTGGAGCTCAAGTAAAGAAAGCAAACAATTTAAGGGAACTCCAGGCTTAACACAGAGATTACAAAAAGCCACACAAAAAGGGAAAAAGGAAATAAGGGAACTGCTTTTCAAAGGCCGGGCAGGCTGGCCAAGGAGAAGCAGGGGGAGGGGAAAGCTGCTTCTTTTTTCTCTTTCTCTGCTTCTTTCTGATGGTAATCACTCCCAGCCCTAGAAGTCTCTGCAAAACACAACACAGTGAAAAGCCCCCCCCAACCCAGGGACGCTATTTGGGGAAGCTTTCCACTTGCAGTTTTGCTGGCTTGGCTCTGGTGGTGATGGAGGTGGGCAGAGTCAAGCCACAGGGCCTGGAAGTCAGAAGAGGGGCCGTGCTGCTGCTCTCCAGCTTTGCAGGAAGGCGAAGAGAGAGATCTTCCGTTTTTCAGCCTTTTTAAGCCCTCCAAGTCCCGCGTGAATCTCGAAGTCTTCTTCCTGGCTTCACTTCTTCGACTTGGCCAGCGATCCGGGCTCCACCCCTCTTTTCCGAGATCTCTGACTCCAGCAAAATGACGCTTCCTGCCGTAAACCGTGAGCCTCCCGCTTGCTGGCGCCATGTTTCTTACCAGCCGCAGGCCGGCTGCAGCCTCCCCAAGGCACCCGCCATCCATGGGAACTCCCAAAAAGGGGTCCACCGAGGCCACAGGACTGCAGGAGACGCCTGGACCAGCCGCCGCACCCACACAGCCATGCGGGGGATGCTCTCAGGGCTGTCGGGACCATAGGACCCCCTGCTGGGCTCCCCCACAGTGGCGTGGGGCCGGCGCAGCAGCCGGGGCGCTCCTGATGTTGCTGCCCCGCGGCCGCGGGCACTGACAGCGAGGAACAACCGGCGGGCATCTGCGCCAGGGCGTGCAACCCCCCGGCAGCTGCCCTCATCGCCGCCAGAGCCCACCACAGTCACCAGGGACCAGAGCCAGCCGTCGCCTGAGGGAGAGACAAGGAGCGACGCCGCGACCGTCTGCCCCCAGCGCCATGACCACAAACTGGCACCGGGCTTTGCTCCTCCGTGCCACGAAAACTTGGGGAAAGCCACCGGACCCTCCGCAGTGCTGAGTTCGCTGGCAACTGCCACCTGTCCGTGTTTCGGTGAGCTCCTGCTAAGAAAAACTGTAGGGGAACAGCTGGGGTGACCCCACCTCTTCCCTTGAGTGAGAGAGAGAGATAAGGGGAGGGGGGGAAGGGGAAGAGTAAAGGAAGGGTGTAAGGAGACAGCTGCGGTGACTCTCGCTGCCTCTCCTGAGCAAGAAACCAAGCAGGAGGGGGAAGAGGGAGCGGGCAAAACCATGAGGCTGCCTCCATCCCCTCGCCCCAGCCCAGGGGCAAAAAAAAGGGGGATGAAGAGCCGGAGCTGTTAAGGGAAAAAGCAAGATTTACAGAACCAGGGAGCCAGTGAACAGTTTAAAACAAAATACCCCCTTTCCTCCCCCCTCCCTCTAAGAACCTCCAATACCCTTCCTCCAGAGGACCCAGCACCCCCCACCTCCCTCTCCCAAACCTCCACAGCTTTATAAATTTTTCCACTGAAATTTAATTTAGATGTGATGTTTTGCAAAGAAAAACAAAGGGAGAAATTAAAAAATTGAAAATCACTGCTCAAAATATTTCTGAACAGGAAGACAAGAAACAGTTGACTTATTCAATGTCAATTGGAGGCTAAAAGGCTGGATTTGTAGTTGCACCTATGATGGGAAAAAAATTATATTCCTCTACTTTTGGAATAATCAAATTATTAAAAAATGTATACATTTGACAGCTTAATAGAGCATCTTCCAAAGATGTCCGAATTATGGAAATGACTGACAAGCTGAAAAACCTGAGTCTGTTCACAGAAAATTGAAAATCCAAAAGACAAAGCTGACTAGATAACTGAAAACTCCACAGGGGAGTTTTAGAGTCACTTAACATGAAGATTTCTGGAGAGCACTGAATCAATGTCACAAAGGCTGTTACAAAACCACAAAATTGTAATAGTTAAAAATAACAAGTCTTCTGATTCAGCTAATTCAACCCATGCAATCAACATAATTCTGAAAACAAGAAGGGAGGGAGATGGGAAGGGAACAGCTAAACTGTTTCTTCAAAGTTCTCTTCTGACTCAGTAGAAGTGCTGTGAGGACAAACTCAGCATCAACTTTTCTCAGCAGCTTCCACATGATGAAATTCCACTCTCCAAGAAATTCTGGAGACTGTAGTGCAGCAGATGGCATGGCTCTGTCCCCCATCTATTGGAATCCCTTCAGCAATGCCATGTGGAGGGCTTTGACTACTTGGAACAGCTGCTAAAGAGAGCCTATGATAACAAACAACCCTGTCTTGGCTCAGCTGAGAGCGTATCAGTTCAACAAAACCACTTTAACTTTTCTTCTTGCAGTGCTGCCACTAAGAGATGTGTTCATAGCTAAATATGACACTGATTAAAGAATGAAACCCACTGCCACCATCAATGGAAAAGTCCCTGCCCATACTACTCGACCCAAAGCCTCAGATTTAAGCTCAGCTGTCAGCAGAAAGGAGGCATAGAGAAGGAGTTAATCAGCATCTCCTCTCATCCCATCTCATGGATGTTTTGTACATCCCGTGTGGAGTGATGATGGTTGCAGCCTGTTGTCAAATGCTGGTCTGTCCTGTTGTCCACAGATGCAACTCTCTGTCTCAATAGATAACCATAAAGTGAAATAAAAAAATAAAAAGTGCAGAATAAATATGTCTGTGTGGTTACAGCCAACAGTAGCAGGCAAGAGGTCTGTGGGCTGCTGGTGCCACTTCTACATTTCTGCAGTTTTCTGATCCTCCATGACGTTTTAAGGAAGCTACAACATGTAGGATAAAAAAAAAGAAAGATTAAATATTACTTGGCTGAGGTTGGCCACAAAGTGATTTTGATCTGGGGAGTGTGGTGGTTTATTTATCATTATAAATATTAAAAACTATGGTTTAATAAATCTACTAAGGAGGCATCTTCCATTGTCTTTCTGCCCTTGCTTTTTAGCTGCATAGGAGAATTTAGGCTAAATGCTTATATTATAAAAGGTAAGAGGTTGAATTTTATTTCAAATGTTGTTTTTCTGAAACTGTAATGCTGTAATTGCTGTTGTTGGCAAAAACCATTCCTGTAACTGGAACTCAACACTGTGTGTCAGTGAAGCAAAGATTCTCTTTGATTTACAGGTAGAATTGTGGAAATTGAGGCGAGGGAGAGAGCTGAATTTAATCAGTAGACTGTGATATTAAACTAATTTCAGATTTATCTGTCTAATTCTGCCACTCCTCTGTGACCAGGTTTAAATAAATCATATCAATTACTTTAGCTATTACTAGCTATTCAGCTAATTAGAAGACAATATAGTGCATCACGTGTGAAATAGTTCAGAATGGTTTTAAAACTATCGAGTTTGATTCTGATGTTAGGTCTATGGAACATTATAATGATGTAACTTTATTTCACCCTGAAGTTAGATGAAGGATTCACCATCCTCCCAATAGTTTAATTAAAAAACAAGTAGAGATTTTAATTCAGCATCATCCTCTGTCCAATCCTCTGTTATGGGGGCTGAAGATGTACAATGGAAAATACCACTGCTTCCTTTTGGGACCATTATCTGCAAAAAAATTGTTATAATGTGCATGCAGATTGCTTTTCCTAAAGCATGACCCTAAAAATGGGGTCCAAAAATGGAGCAGCTCCGCTGTGAGAAGAGGCTGAGAGAAGTGGGATTGCTCAGCCTGGACTTTTTTTTTTTTTTTTCCTTCTATCCTCCTGAAAGAAAAGTCTTGTGAAATGGAAGGTGGATAAAAGTTTTCTGGGAAAGAAATCTCAGCTACCCATAAACACAGGGGCTGCTCTAGAATGAAATGAACTCTACATGGGGCATAGAATGCTGGAAGATGTAAACATGCTTCCAGCTGTGTTACAGGTCAGAAGTACCACAAAATATTACTTCTATTCTTTTGGGTTTTTAATGACCAAAACCACACTTTGTTTCCACCTGTAAAGAGAACAGCCTTTTATAGTCCCTCTGGGGCTATATAATTTAAATGTAGGTGCATCCATTAGGTGCTCCAAATAAGAGTTGCATACAGGAATGACCATTTGTGTGCACTTTTATAAAACAAGTTCATAATTTAAAAGACCATTCACATTTGCTACTCACAGTTCTATGAAGATGTGGTTACTTTTACCTATTTTGATAAATTAGTTTGGTGTACACCATGGAATAATTCAGAGCAGAAAGCCTGAAGGTTTAGGGTTTTTTTAATGTAACACATGAATGAAACCCCAAGTACCCTATGGACTTTTTTTTTTTTTTTTTACAAATGTATTACTCCATGTCCCCCCACCAAATATGACAGAGGTGAAGGCACAGCATTGGAAGAGTAAAAACGTTTGTTCACCCCATGCCCAAGATTTAATTTATTACAAACCTTGCTTTTCTTTTCTTAATTCAACCTTTAAAACAAAGGAAAGAAAACCAAAACTGAAACAAAACCCCCACAACCATCTAAAACCTAACCAAAACAAAACAAAATCCCTCCAAAAAATGACAAGAAGAAAACAAATAAACAAAAAGCTAAAAAATTGCTACAATTTGTAGAAATTGGATAATGGCATTTCCTCATTCCCAGCTTTTTGAATAGATCCTGTTTGCACCTACACAGTGTCTTAGAAAGCCATTATACCAGTTTTTATCCCATGTTGTGTGACAGCATCTGACACAGCAGAACCTCTAAGCAAGTCATAATTGCAAAGTTTTGTGGGGCTTGATTACTTTCACTGGAAGGGAAAACTATGTCATGCTCGTCTAAAAGCTCTATTTCTATAAGATTTCAGTGAATCGTAGAGTGAAACTGAGTCACTGCCACATTTTCACTGTTATTTTGTCATGATGGGACAAGACAAAGAGCAATTTCAGAGATTTTTGTGACTGTAAAATTGAAGCAAATATTTTTATTGGGATCTGGAAATATGATCTTCCTATGATTTTTTAAAAATATTTTTTCTACTGTTGTTGTGTTGTTCAGCAATTTATTTTGACAAAATTGTCCAAACTGGTTATAGAAATGGATCTAAATAAATGTGTTAATGTACAGATTATCTTCCTAATGAGAGATAAAGTACATTTTGCTCTTATATTTCATACTCAGAGGGGTGAAAACCTTCTGATAAATAAATTATGTAATAAAAAAAAATGCTTCCATTTCTACCCATTATGGTCAAACAAGAGTAAATAGAAGATCTAATTTTTATATGATCCTCTAAAGATTTGAATTTTATAAGTGAATTGTTCTGAATTAAAAGTGGTTTTATAATTGATTTTAATACTTTAAAAATGAGATATTAAAAAGTTTATGTTTTCTAAGGATCTGTGCTGACAGAGGCTGTGCCACATCCTTTAGAAAATGATTGAACTCTTCTGCTTGAGAGTCCTTTACGTCTTTCAGAGTTGTTGCTGCATAAGAAGATGTCTACACAGTAAAGTGGAGCATTTAAATTAATATTGTCTTGTAATATTTAAGGCTGATGTCAACGACATGAGAATGGCCAAGTAACTCATTTTGTCTATTTAAAGAGAAAGAATACATAACCACTGCTAAGGGAAGTGAACATAATGTTGAATGCTACAGATCACAAGAAAATGAGTGGAAGACATTCCACACTTATTGCATATATTCTGTCTTTCATCAGGTAAAAGTATTATAGATAAAATTAATAAATATTGAGGGGAAAACTTTTTAAGGAAAAGATAATATTAGGAAAAGGAAGAAAATAAGCACAGTGTTTGTAGACAACAGGTTAAATCAATATTTCTACCCTTCTCTATCAATATTTCACACTCTGAGTGCAGTAAAAAGTGCAGACTGTGTGAAAGGCCATCATTGCACCAAAGTTCATGTGGATCAGTTAAGTTAATAAAGTGCAGAGAATCAGTAATGTAATGCTGTGGCAATTAAGAAAAATTATACGGAACCTTATGTGGAGAAAGGCGGAGGATTAACTAATTACTTGTGCTGGCGTTGCATTAATTTTGATTCATATGCATTTTTGTGCTGGAAATAGACTAACATCTGGCAGAATAATAAAGTACAGTAGGCATTCTTAGTTCATATTCTGTAATTTTCCTTTCTCTTTGAAGCAGTGCAAATTTCTTTCAGCCCTATGGTTATAGGTCGCTGCTTGGGGGTTAGGGGAATGTAGCCTGTGGAAGGACACTGCTGCTGTGAATGATAAATTCATATGTTTTATGAGTCCTCCCAACAAGCTCAGGGTCAGAACTGCGTCTGTCATGTGAATTGTGTGTTCATGGAATCACTGGGAGGTCCTGGTGAGTGAGAGGATACAGGAGGAGGTCTCCAAACCTCTCTGGAGTGAATGACTGTTATCGTTTAATGAAATGGGGGGACCAGGTTGGTAGCACATTTCCTGGAAAAGAATGAAGACTTCTTTTTGAACCTGGATTAATCTTTTCATTTTTACTGTCCTAAAAAGATTATATTTTACATTTGAAATGGCAGGCAAGTCACGTTTTTGCTCCACGGTGAATTTAAAGGGAAAATTGGTATCAGAATAATTAGGAAAATTATCATCCTATAACCATCCTTAAATACTTTCATGATAATAACTGAGATATCTTTGGGGTATAATTAAATTGGTAATGTTACGAATAAAATGTAGGAAGCAAACAGCCCTAAGAGGATCCTTTCCGACTGAACAGAACCACTTTTATGATTGCAAGCCTGTAAAGCTTTTCTAGCTTTGTTGCTTTCCTGAAAAATTGCATCTTTAAAATTTTTAGTTCAGTTTATTAGCACTTTTCTCCTCCAAGGAAGAATAAAGTAATGAAGAGGTAGGTGAACTGAAGTATATACCCAGCCTCTGACTTCAGTTGAAAGGAAGTAATACATGAACATAAAGCATTTGACAATTTGGATAAAAAAACTCAAACCAAACCAAAAAAATCTTGGTGTCTATTTACTTAACATGGGAGCTTTTTGTCTACAATTATTTTCTTCCCTTCCTTTCCAAATACGTGGTATAGACTTTCTGTATCGGTGCAGATGAGGGCTATGTAGAAAATAAGTGTGATATTACTTGTACCAAACTGTGACTTGAAGGGAATACTCTTAATTATGTATTTTAGTGATTATTTCTTATTATATTTGATCTTTTTTCAAAGATCTCTCAGACATTGAAGGCATTTTCTCCATCCTATAGAAATAGTTAAATTTCATTTCATTTAAAAACCCCTGTCAAGCCCTATCTATGAGAAAATCTTATGAAATCCGCCCTAGTTAATGAAGTTACTCCAATTATCCTCCAAGTTACATCATGTGTAAAGGAATAGATTTTGGATCATAAGGAGATATTGCCTGGCATGACGTGGCAGTGTCACTGATGAATTTCACAAGGATTTATGACTGTGTCTGACTGAATGCACTCCTGTCACATGATGCCTGGAGAGGTTTATAAGGCTTATTTCACCCTTTGATTGCCTCCAACTGCAAAGTCACCAAAAGACTGCTCAGAAAGCCTTTGTGTTCTTATAACAAAGCATCTTCCTCTCCCTTTAGCAAAGCAGTCAATAGCAACTCCAGGAAGGAGAACATTTCCTGCGCTGCATCTGATTGAACTCGCATGAAAAGTTCAGTAGTTCATAGAAGGGGAACTAGAAGGACTCTGCAACTTTCTGTGAGGATTGTCCTCCCCCCACTATCCACGGATAAACATCTGCAAAGCAGTTCCCCAGCATTAAAAGAAGGAGCTGCGTGGACGAAGATGCTGGCTTTGGAAGTAATGCCAAATATATGTGCTTGGAAGTCCACTTCCATGACCTTTGGATGCAACTAGGACACCACTAAATGTCTATAGAAACTTGGTAATTTTCATCCAGTAAAAGTTTTGGCATAATTATTTATTTTTTCTCTAGAACTGTCCTTAGAATGATGCTTCTTCAGTTTACTTTAGAGGAAGCCTATTCAATTTTTATTCTTGTCAGTTCTGGAGAAGTCTTTTCAGAAATATTTTGTCCTGATTTCACTGCTTGCTCAGCACCACCATCAGCAGCTTTACAGAAACTAATTTCTGACCTGTACATATAGTAGTTTGCTAATGAAAAGGAGATAAAATAATGCAAATGTGATGGGTAAACTATTGCAGTAACTTTTTTCATGGTGTGGTGGGTGTGACAAATTGCAAACCAACCAACCAACCAAACAAACAAAACAGCCTAAAAAAACCCCACAACTAAAAAGACCACAAAACAGAAAATCCAAATGTTTTTCACAATTTGAAGTATTATCAGATTGCAGATGTATAAATACACAAGTTCAACAGCTACTGAAATCACATAACCTACTTCATACACATTTTATTTACACATTTAAAGTATATTTACATATATTTAAATTTTCAGTCAAGAAAATTTCTTGTATTACCAAGGTGAGTGCTCAGCAATGTTCCTTGTATAGTATAAAACTTAATGTAAAGGCAAGAGCAAAAGTGTTGATCAACTGGTCTCAAAAATCATTTAGTTAAACAAGTTTTATTTATGAAAAGTACTTTTTTTGTTTGCTAAAGTCACAGAGATTGGAAGTAGGAGCTTTTGAACACAGCATGAGGACAAAGTAGTTAAAGTTCTTGATAGCTTCTTCTGAAAAGGTTATTCATAAAATTGTAAAAATCTGAAATTGAAGTCCATTTGAGAAGGAAACTGCACAAATATGTTGATGTTAATGTGTTAGTGGATTACCATGGTCCTATAAACAATTTTGTCTTTTTGTTAAGTCAATATTTTCTCTTTAGTGTTCAGGATTAAATGATGTTAAAAAGGACGTTGCATGCCCACACTTTGGCTATTAGTCATTTAATAAGTTTATGGTTATTAGGGGACAAAAAAAGAGATAATAGTTAATTACTTTTCCCCCATCCTCTTAGCAGTCTTCTTGAAAATAAATTAGGTCTTTACAGACCATGTTATCAACAAGCTCTGTGCCTCTCTGATTACGAGTAGGCATATAAAGTTCTAATTAAAAAAGCCAAACAGTGGAATTTGTAACAGGTTAAAATCTTACAGCTTTTTCTTACTTTTTATCAAGTTTCTTTAGGGTTACAGCTCTCCATTCTTCTCCCTTTAAGTGCCTTAATTTATTTAAATGACGTCTCTACACAGAGGTAGCAATATTTCTGACTGCATGGTTCTGTACTGTTTTGAACATTTTTATTTAATTAGACTGTTTTTCTGGCAGGTTTTGCTTGTTTAGGTTGATCAGCTGTTGTAACAAAAGTGTCTTTTCACCATGAGGACAACGAAGCACTAAGGCAGGTTGTCCAGAGATTGAATCACCTCCACGATTGGGGGTTTCCAAGACCTGAGAGCAGCTTGAGGAACCTGGTCTGATCTGAAATTGGCTCCTGGTCAGTGAAAAACTCTGTAAGTTATAAATTCTGACACTGTCTACATATTGTCATTAATATTCAAAAGAGCCTTGGAGAACCATTTCTTCTCTATTGAGACAAATAATTGTTACACTCATCAGAAGTCCCTAGATGAACAAGACAAAAAAGATAATAAAATATATTTTAAAGACAATTACTGCAACTAAACTGTTTTCTTTCAATTAATGCTATGGTAAGCAGCCTTTGGCTGCTTGCAAGATTTGCCAAAGCAATACATAGCACATTTCTACAGAAGGTAGGCATGATTTTATGGTAAAATATATTTAATGATACAACTACTACCCAAAAAAGTAAGATATTTTAATTTAGTAAAGGTGTTAGCTGTCATTATTTCAACATCTTTCATTAAAAATCAGAGTAGGGATATTACACATGATAAATTAAACAAAGCTTGGAGCCTAAATAAAGGTCTGTTAACAGAGCAAAGGGTACTGCCCTGCTCTATGCCGCTAAGCCTCAGTTTATAATCAAAAAGAGTTTTAGATTAGATTAAGACACTATTTGTTAAATATCAATAAATTATTGAATAAGCAGTGATGAGCTTATTAAGGAGCAACACTGACTCTAACACACTTAATAATTAACTCTGAATATGAACAAAACCATCTTTAATAAATTCTTATTCAGAGAATGCATCTTTGTGGAAGTATTTTAAAGACTAGCACTTGAGATAATTCACATATTAAGCACGATTTTATAAAAGATGCTTACTCATGCATATAACTGTATGCCAGTGGAAGTTTTGCAAAACCACGAAAACTTGGATTTTTCAAGGTTGAATTGAGTAAGAATGTAAAGTATGAATGTCAATTGTCAGCTGAATTGAAGTGTATGGGAAATATTCACAACCTTATTTCAACAGCTTTTTAAATGTGTCAATTTTAGATGATAAAATATGGAGCAGGATTAAATCTGAATGATGCTGTTCTAAGGATGAATTAAGTCCTTTTTCAGTAAAAGGTAGTTCCAACTGCATTGAATGAGGGATTTGGTCCTGCCAGCCGAATTCAAGGTGCTCCTATTCTACCAGGTTTAATTCACTATGATGTGAAGGAAGATTAATTTTTAAATTGTAGAGCCTTAGTTTTCTAGATGGGGAAACTGAGCACATCCTTTAGCAGAACTTTAGTTATTTGGAGACCTTCAATAGGCACAAAAGCACCTTCTGTGTTTAAACTGTGTGGAGGCTCTGTGGATCCCACTTATGTGCTTGAGGGAAAGTGAAGGTTTTCCATTCTTTTTAAAGTTTAATAATTCTAAGGTGTGTGGTGTGGAGGAGAAAGGATGTGAAATATTAAATAAGAGGAATAACAGAAATGGTAAAGAGAAGAAAGTTCCTGAAAGTGAGCATCCATTTGCTTGACTTTACATTTCTATCTATTTTTTATTATTTTGTCTTCATTATTCCATGCATTGCTATGAGAATCTGTTGCCTTTTGTATCTTTCTTATACAGTTTTAAAGGCCATATGGATTCAGTAATAGTCAATCTTTTGTTCAGTACTGAAATATTAATTTTATTGTTGTTCATCTAGTGTTAATGGAGAGAAGACATTAGGTAGGGCTACAGGATAATAGTTCAAGTGCTGCAATTCTGTTAAATAATTTTAAAACAGCTGGGGAGATAAATTTTTTAGAACATACCTGTGAATAATCCTCTTTCCTCTCGTTTGTGGAACAGAGATTACAAAAGCAGCAGATAGAGGGAAGTAGCTCTAGTAGCTAAACACCCAGCATTTTGCCCAAATCTTTTTTATGAGATCTGTAGCGTAGTAGCATAAAAATAATTTTTAACTTTGTATTTAGTATCAGAGCCACGTTTGATGCTCTTCCCAGAAAGGCTGAACATTACAAAGGTGGCACAGTTTCCTTATTCCTGAAGGGTATTGGTTTTAGTTCATTCTGATTTGGTTTGCTTTGTTGTTGTTTTTTTTTTTTTGTTTGTTTTTTGTTTTTTTTTTTGTGTGTGTGTGTGTGTGTGTGTGTTTTTAATTGGCCCCTGAATAATAAAGATTCTCTTTTTGAAAAATGATGATTGTTTGTCATCATTATTTTCTTCTGATTATAGTAAGCATGATCTAAATATTCATGACACTCATTTGACAAAGTGCACCTAAGAAACGTGTAGCTCTAAACTGTGATAGATTATCTTTATTAATTGCTCAGAGATAATTGGAATTGATATATGTAGAAATGGGCTCATACACTCTCTAGCTGCTATAATGAAGAAAGTGTGTCTATTTTTCAAGCATGATTGAACAGGAGTAAAATAAATTAAAGACTTAATCACTCTGATATTCAATCCAGCTCTGCCCGTTTCGTGTCTCAAAAACCTTAAGAATCTCAAAATTAATTTATTGGGCATTTGACAGAAGCCTTTCTGGGAGCAAGAACTCTTCCTCAGCATGTGGTGTTAAACTGCTTTGATTATGGTGATTTGCAGTTGAATAGAACTAGATTGCCTATAATGTTGATAATTTATTTTCTTGAGTAATAAATTGACTTCTGCATGCCACCTGCTTCTTTATCTGGTGTATTCTGGTACCTATTCCTGTCAGACTGACCTCAGTAAAACTTCTTTTATTTATCACAAGTTGAAAATGAAAGCTTAGTGGTAGAAAGAAGACTCTTGAAACTGTATCTGAAATTAAGTCATGGGATCCCAATCTATTAACAGGTGAGTTCTCAGATGAACAGTACTTGATAGGTTAGCAAAAAACCCCAAGGTGTTCATAGATTTTTTCCTATATTTTTATTGTAAAATTCTTATAATCTTATACAAGCTTGACATCTTTTGAGTTAATTACAAAATAGATTCAAACGTGTGCATGGCAAGTATTGTGCTCTACTTCTTTTTCAGCACCGAAAAACTTTTGTTCATGAAAACCCTGATGACATGACCAGAGCTTAGGGAGAAAAAAACAAACCTGCTTTCTTGTCTATTCCACAGAGCTGGTTTAATAAAACAAACAAATAAACCCACCAAAAAAAAAAAAAAACCCAAGACAAAACAGATTAACCTATCTGAATCCACCTGAACAGCTTTGACAATAAAGAGTTCAAAGTACTTCTAGAACTTCTTCAGAGTGTTAAAGAACAGATGAGAACTTGGTTCAAGTCTTTTTCTTGAAATGCACAGAGCAAATTTGAAACCATCATTTCCTTAGTGACTTTTCCAGACCCTGAGCTACGATTGCAAGCTGGTGATACTTACAATATTAATTTGTGCACATGGATTTCTTATATTTTGTCTGGTTGCTGTCCCACATTTCTACAGCTCCTTTTCAGGCATGTGCTCTTCTAACTTGCCCTCTTGAAAAGTCATGGGTGTTTGAGGCTTAATAATGCATTAACTCCTCTCTGTCCAGGCTTCCACAGTCCTCAAGTGCTGCACCACTTTAAAGAAACCTCTTTTATGTCTCTTTAGATCTATTTGTTAGATTTCTGGAGCTGTCTTTGAGAAACAGTAGATAAAAAGTCCACAGAAATACATTCACCCATTATAATTACAATTTTCTTTCCTAGAATTTTATGGCTGTGTTCAAAACACTTTGAAAAGAACTCTACCACACAAGGTGAGGTTGTAAGGAAACAGTGACGCAGCAAAGGAACTTGATGTTTCATTAAGACTTTCAAACTGATGGGGTGCAAGTCAAGCAAACAGTTGACATCAGCCTGCTTTCAGGCAAGAATAACTGCCATCAGGGAAAAGTCCCTCAGCATGTTGGTACACTCAAGACTGGACTCTAGGTTTCTTGCATTCAAAACAAAAAGAAAATTTCAAATTAACAAACCAGTCCCACCACTTCCCTTCGTGCAAATGACAGAACAGTCTATAGCAGCTACAGTTGCAAAATGCTAATAATTCAAAAAATAGCTTAAGCACCAACTGTAATTAAAATGTAGGTTGAAACTGCAAAATCAGAGCATATTGAATTGAATAGAAATGGCACTTAGGGGAAAAAAAAACCAACCAAACCCCAAAAAATTTCATTAAGAAAACAACGAATAAGCAATCTTTAAGGGATAAAGGGTACTTAAGAGTGTTTTTTGTTTGTTTTTATCAGGTTGTTTTTAAGTGGGAGGTTGATTCCCACAAATGTTCTACATATGATAACTAACCAGGCTGTGTTAAAGTGTCCACAGTTCAGCAACAAGAGCTGCTTGTAACTTATTTGAATCACAGAATCATTAAGGTTCTTGGAAAAGACATAATGAAGCACATTATCCTTCACCAAATATCCAAAGAGCAGACTTGTGTTGCTCTTTACAGTTGAAATTGGATTGCTTGATTATGAGTGACGCATTTTAGTATGTTACCACAAAGAAAACAAAACCTGAATAATACATTTAAATTCAGAAACAGAGATCTTTCATTACTTATAGGAAGAATATCTTCTGAGGTAGCACAGAAGACTTCAAGTAATGAAAAAGCCTCCACTGTTTGGAAGAGAACTAAATTAATTTAAATTATAAACAAGCTGAACTTAATCAGAAAAACGTCTGTCTGGTGCCATTAGCCAAGCTGGTAAAAGCAAAATTAAAGTGCTTGAATGTTAGTTTTTTCACTACTTGCATCCTAATACTTGAATTGCTTTTGCTTCTTAGATTGACTCCAAATTTGCAATAAGTTTGCAAAGGGCATTTCTACTCTTCCCTGAAACTGAATTTGTTCCCTTAGAAATCATACTTCACACTGGTTAGAAGACTCATTCCTTACAAAACTATGACAGAGTGACTGAGAGACTGCAAAAAATCATCTCTACTTGTCATTAATTGGCTCACCTCTGCTTTACTTTCATTAGTTCACTCTCTCTGTGTTTGCAAATAATAGATAAGAAGCCTACCTATTAAGGTATGTGCATATATTAAATGTTATCCTCTCAAGACCATTCATTCTTCTTTCCAGGAGAAAACTGGTTGTGTATTTGAATCACTTCTCTTACTGTCTTAGACAAGGCTATCTGTGGGAAAAACTCCAAACCTGCAACTAATTAAATACGTCCACACTTAACTCATAATTTTTGTTTCATTGAGTCTGCAGATTCAATTGCCCAGTCAGAAAATTTGTGCTGACTTGCACTTACAAAGTTTAAGCCAAAAATATGTGGATGGGGCTTGGAAGAACCTGGTAGTGGAAGGTGTTTCTGTCCACGGCAGGGGGCTGGAACTGGGTGATATTTAAGGTCACTTCCAACCCACGTCTTTCTGTGATTTGATGATTTCCTGAGCAATGTTTTACTACAGATGATTAGTTTATTGCCTTGTCATTTGTCATCAGTCCATGCCTACATTTTTTAGGCACTGTCCATCACCCTATGCCCAAACCTCTCTACACTTTAATTGGCGGCTACACCACACTGCTGTAGATAAAGACAGTTAAAGAAAACCTATAATAGTTTAAAGATAAAAGAATATTGGGTAAAATTCCCTAGGCAGGTGAGATCTGTCCTGCTAAAACCTGACATACCTTGATGTATCTCTTAATCTCAACCTATAGCAAGACCATGCGTATTAGACAGTGAGGGTTTGAATGGTCACATAAGTTATATAAATACCATGTTGCTTAGTGTGTTCAGGTGGAGAAGAGGAGACTGAGGGGAGACCTCCTTGCAGGGACAACTTGCTGGGGAGGGGCAGAGGAGGGGCAGGGCCTGAGCTCTGCTCTGTGGGACCAGGGCCAGGAGCCCAGGGAATGGGCTGGAGTTGTGTCAGGGCAGGGGCAGGGGGGATCTCAGGCCAAGGGGCTCCTTTGCCCAGAGGGTGGGTGGGCACTGCTCAGGCTCCCCAGGGCAGTGGGCACAGCCCCAAGGCTGCCAGAGCTGCAGGAGGGTTGGGATGGTCCTCTGGGACAGGGAATGGGACTCTTGGAAATGAGAGTGTGCAGGGCCAGGAGTTGGATGGATGATCCTTGTGTCCCTTCCAACTCAGGTTATTCCACGATTCAGTGCTCCTTGTGCAGTTTTTAGTGCTTTTTCTCCTGTGAGGCAATCTTTTATTCTAAGAGGAACCATGCAGATCTGTCTCTTTGCAAAGGAAGTCAGCCTGAAACAAAAAATGCTTCTTAAACAGTGGGTGTTAAATGGTGTGTTCAGCTAGTTTAGAAGTATTTTTTTTTCAAAATTATATCATACTTATCTGAACAAAACCTGCATCTATATTTATAAGACTGTCAAACCAAAAATGCAGATTTAATGAAATAATAGAAGTTTCATGTTGACACACTACCCTAATCTCATAAAATGTACAGAAACAATGATAAGAAATGTGAAGTTCATGTGGATTTCTCAAAGAAATTAATCTTGTTGATAACACACACCATCTAGGCAGGTGTCATGGTCAATGGGTGCTACCATGTTATTCAGCAATAACCTGAAGGTTATGAGAATCCAAAGTATTATTGATGTGAGGATCATCTGCTACAAAAATACTTGGATGTATAATATTTCTTTCTCTCATATTCCCCCCCCCCCTACCAGACTAATGGATCAATTTATACAGTGTAAGTAAATCTCTGTATTACTCATAAAAGATGCCAGAAAATTTGTTTAAATCACGATTCTTTCAGTAATTCTGCAGCAGCTTTAGTTTGAAACGCCATGTGCAATCAACAAAGCATATATTTATCTATGAACTCAAGTTTCATCTAATTATCTACCAGGCCTTTTTGAATAGTAAAAGGGAAGCTATTTCTATGCTTGAAAAGAATTGATTTATGCTTCCAATTAAAAATAATTATTTCAAATCAGCTATGATTCTGCAGGCTCTATGTGTGTGTGTCCAATGAGGGGGTGTGTGTGCCCAGTGCAAATCAACAGATCTTCGAATGTTGCATCTTGGCTGTTTGAAATATTATTCTTTTCCCAGCTATGACAAAAACCTATTTCATGACTAAATAAAAAACCACTGAAGTTTACAGTGTGCAGAGCTTTTCTTGCATAAATCTGATATAGCAAATAAAAATCCATTTCAGTCAGAATTTATTAAAACGTAGTAGAATTTTAACTGAAATTAAATAGATGGTGCAAATGTTGCGGCTCCAGTGCCTTACAAGATAAAGCATCTGTAAATTACTGAAAATATTATCAACCTAGCATACATTACAGACATTTGCCTCTTATTTCTTAAACACCTTATATTCTTTACATTCGGGAATGGTTTATATTTATAATATTTTTTTCTTACAAATGTAGCTGTTCTTATTATAAGAACTTGTTGAATATAACTAATGTCCTGCTCTAATTTGCTGTACATGGTTAGGAAGAGGCTGATTCACCACACTACTGACTTTATCTCAGACCTTGTGGAAGATTTCTAGGAAATCTAGGAATTTAGTATGTATGAAAAAAGGGATGGTAGTGATGACAACATCTGTGGATATGTTGATTGATAGAGTTTAGAGGGAAAGGGATGTTGGATGTGGTTGGAATTTATTTTTTTTAACCCTACTTTGATTTGTTTTTGAAACAAATTTTATTTATTTTTGAAAGGATAGCATTGTCAGAAATAGTTAAAAGCGATTTACAGTATATCAGGACTCTTGGGTGAAAAAGAAGTTTTGTAAGTGTCTTCCTAGAAAGATCAAGTGAAAGAGGCAAAAAATAGCATACTTCCCATTTCTCATTATTCTAAATGCATGCATAGGACTGCAATTACTTCCCAAGGAGATTTATTTTAAGTGACACTAATGACTTTGTACTTGTAACTCACATATTTAGAACAACTCCTGTTAGCCTCTGCGAAGTGCTTTTCTTTTTGTCCTGATCTTGCCTCACATCTGTTTAGTTGATTTTGATTCCTCAGAGGATGTAATTCTCCATGTCATCTGTTCTCCTGTGCTGCAGCTACCAAAGAAAGAAAGACTTCAAAGTATAATTTTTTTCAGTGTCTGACCTTACAGAATTTAAATATAAGCAAATAAATAAATAGTATTCTACCTCATTATAATGTTTATTGTAACACACATACAGATGTATGCACGGATGTTCGTATTCGTGGAATTATAGAAGCACAGAATGGTTTGGGTTGGAAGGGACCTTAAAGCTCATTTCATTCCACCTTCTGCCACAGGCAGGGACACTTCCCACTCTCCTATGTTCCTGCAGCCTGCCCTTGGACACTTCCAGGGATGGGGCAGCACACAGCCACAGCTTCTCTGGGCACCCTGTGCCAGGGTCTCCCCACCCTCACCAATTTCTTCCCAATATCCCACATAGCCCTGCCCTCTATCAGTCAGTGTGAAGCCATTCCCCCTTGTCTTGTCACTACTTACTCTTGTAAAAAATACTGTTTAGTCCTTCATATTTGAATAGCATAATTCAACCAATTTAACAGCAGTTTAATAACAATCTGATCTATATAGTGACAAAGGATTCCAGTTTATAATGCTCTTCAAGTGTAAATTTTCATCTGGGACACTTTAATGAAAGAAGTCTACACCAATGAAATTATTCCTGTGACCTCCAAAAAACAGTATAATGTGTCTTTATGCTCCAGCAGGGTCACCCCAGAGCACATGGCACAGGAGTTTGTCCAGATTGACCTGAAATATCTCCAGTGAGGGAAACTCCACACACTGTCTGGTCTCTGTTCAGTGCTGAGTCACTGCCCAGCCAAGAAGTTCTTCTTCATGTTCAGGGGGAACTTGCTGAGCATCAGTTCCTGCCCCTTCCTCTCGTGCCATTGCTGTGCCCCTCCAAGCCGAGCCTGGCCCATCCTCTGCCCCCTCCCTGCACACGTGGGCACTCAGGGATGAGAAATAGACTTTTAGAGGACAGAAAGTCGGTCCATCCATATTCTGGATCCTGATTAATTTCAAGTCTTTCAGGGCAAACATGTACCAATGGTTAAGCAGTAGCATATTTTTCTCTAGACTTAATATGGTAAATCAGAAATGTCTAAATTTTTTCTGTTCATAGTGACTTCTGCAGAGGAATGAAGTGACTCTTTTCATGGCATCCAAAGCAGGTTGGATTGACCAACTCAGTGTCAATTCAGTTTTGTTTCTTTATTAACATCTTTGGAGATGTTGAGTAGAAGTATATTTATAGATATTTATAGTATTTTAATATTTATAGTGTTGACAGTGGAAGGTGGTCCTGCCCACGGCAGGGGGCAGAATGAGATGATCTTTAAAGTCTCTTCCAACACAAATCACTCTGTGGTTCTGTGGTTCTACAATTTTATGACTTTGAGTGCTGAGAAAATTAATTCTAATGTTTCATTTTTTCTTATGTCTGTCTTCTACAATTTTTGCACCAACTTTTTGTGAATTACTTTCACTGGCCATTTAAGAGCAGTGAACCTTTTGAGTGACAACACTGAGATTGTAATATTTGACATTTTTGTTTGTAATCTGTTTTTCAATTTTTCCACACTTCAAGTAAAAGGGCAGGAGCAATCTACTCATTACCAGAAAAACCTGACAATATGAAAGTTATGGATATTTGCAGAGAATATGAACAAAACCAGTGCCATCCCTCTTTGAAAGACAAAGAGAAATCTTCATTCATCTGTGGAAAACTGCAATGTATTGTAAACGTCTACTCTTGAATTTGGTTTAAAAAAAAGAAAAAGCTTTATTTTTTATAAGAAATACTGAAGTATGTGATATATCTGTATCAGTAAGCTGGCAGCATTACAGGGAGAAATGGGGCAGGATCTGCTCATGTATCTGGGCTGACAGAGCAGTTTAGCAGAGCACCTAATTCAATAGCTGGGGGAAACGGTTTAAGCAGTGTTAAACCCCTTTCCCTGCTATGCTGCCTGAAAAGATATTGCTGCTTCTGTGTGGTCTCATGCTTTGAAGAGACGGATCAGAGGGTGAGCTGGGAAATCCTGTATCTGACACTTTGATCCTTGTCTTCCTTGGAGCATTATTAGAGTGAAATGAACAGAAAGAACATCAGAAACTGTTCTACAGTGGGGTTTTTTTTTAAGACTTGAAGGACTGAGACAGTCAACCTTCTTTTTTTGCTAGTTGTAATGTTTGATCTATATCATCTTAAGGTACATTTCTTCCATCACTACAAGAAAGCTTAATTATGGTAGAAAATGAAAAACAGCAATAAAATGCAGTTGATTGCAGAAACCTGTCCATAGAAATTAAGAGTGCACTTCCTCTATTAAGCTTCATAGCTTTGATTGAACTTTGTAGACACTTCAGTTAAAAAGACAAAAACAGAAATGGTGATATTTGTCATGAGTTTTAAAAATTTCTTTATAAATACTGTCTAATACAGTTTATACTAGTACAGTTTATGCTATCTCTTTGTTTTAACAAATATTATAGTGATAGAAAGTCTACAGATGATTTGTAAGATCAAAGCTCATGTTTTTCTTCCAGTTCAGCTCTGAGTAGATTCTATTTAAAAACAAAAACTAAAATTAAAACTAAAAAAATCTTTCAATTCGATTGCTAGCTTGTAAGTATTGGAATTCAAAGAGGTGGAACGTGATTGACTAATAAATCCCGAAAATGGAAGAAGATTCAAGGAGGATGGAAAAGGGAATAATGTAGGATGTGAATGAGCCAAGATTTTGCAGCAAACTTGACTTTATCTCAACACAAAGAAGACCAGGAGGTGACCAGGCTCAGCTTAATGTAGACTGTAAAAGCATGACATCTACTCATGTAGCACCAGTTACCCTTAGAAAAGTACTTCTGATATTAAATATTACAACTCCCAAGCATGGAATATCTAAAAGAAGCTGCTCAGAGTACTGGACTTGGACATGGATTTCTTTAATGCCATATTTTCCATTTCCTCTATGAATAACTGAAAATTAAGTGTTACCTTAAATAATTCAATATGAAGTTCAGTAAGTGGAGTACCCTGACTATTATTATTCACATTCGTTGTGCTTGCTTCTTGATAGGCTAAAAATTGTCATCTTTAGAAAGAGAAAATAAATTTCTTACACAACAAACACCCAATTAAGCAGAGAATGCTATTTATGGGCATTAACTTCTCTTACTTGAAACCTTTTAATAGATTTTAAACATATTCTGTTGGGGTGATATTTGAGAGTTGCTTCTTTTTTGCTGTTAAGCAGAAATGTTATCAATAAGCTTTAAAGTTTAGAAATTAGATTTCTACTGCTGTTGTCATATGTATGTTCTGATGTTTTTCTGGGCACAACAATACTGTTTAGGAAATGATAGCTTCTTCACACTGAAAAATGAACTGTTTGAATTTTTTCTGGTTTCAAAAACTAGTCTCGTATTTTCCACAAGCAAGTACTCTTTCTTTTGAAAATAATGGGTTATGTAGATCCTTTTATTCTTCAAAG
Organism: Serilophus lunatus; assembly: GCA_013399895.1. Classification (NCBI taxonomy): domain Eukaryota; kingdom Metazoa; phylum Chordata; class Aves; order Passeriformes; family Eurylaimidae; genus Serilophus; species Serilophus lunatus. The sequence continues at coordinate 1,622,579 of VXBA01001116.1, forward strand.
ACACCGGGAGATATGAACATAATAATCCACTGCAAAATGCTGGTTAAAAGTGCAGTGTTGATTGGTTGCATGAGGCAATCAAAATATTTACTAGCTCAGTGCAATCACATTTTTGTAATTTCTCACTTTAATGACTGTCTCTGTAAATAGTAGTTCTTTCTATCATTTCATTATTTCAAGTTTATAGAAATGTATGCTAGAATTTTGCATTCTCATCAAACATTGAATCATGCTTTCTTTTGGCAAGTGTTTGCCTCTCTTTTAACTTCAGAGTATATTTTGGAAAGGGGGCTGTGGGACTTTCATTTTATGAATGAATGACAGTTTAGGGGAGTTCCCAACAAGAATGATCTAAAACAGCCTTTGATTCCCTTACTTTTGAGGTGAAAAGCATTTGCCTTGTGGTATAAATGTAAATGTGCACTGCTGGTTCCTGCTCAGAAAAAAATGGTCCCGACTTGATAAAAAATGTCCTGTTCCACTTAGGAATTTTCTTGTTTCCTTGATGATTTTCAGCATTGTCGAATCTTGATGTGAGGGGGGGTTTTCTTAAGATCTCTTGGTGTACTTGGATTTATGTTTGTGCTCTCCTCATATCAGTTTAATATTTGCTAGTGTGGTGTTAAAGGCTCATTGAGTTTATAAGCTGGTAATTAATTGTGACCTTTAAAGACAAATTTAATGTAGCTGGCAGGTGTATTGTCTGTAGAGATGCAGATAAAGAACACCTCACCCTTAGGGAGAGACAAAACAGGGAACAGAAAAACTCAGTTCTGAGCCTAAAAGAGGAGATTTGGAGGGTTTTGTTTGTTTGTTTGTTTTGTTTGTTTTTTTTTTNTTTTTTTTTTTTTGTAATAAACCAAGTCCAAAAGAGAACTATTGGTGGGGGAGGAAGGGCCGTAGGACATTCATCTGAAGGGTGGTTGTGGGAATTGGTAACAAGAGTCGAAAAAAGAATCTTGACCCAAAGGAACAGCCCAAGGAGCTTTAAGTGAAATAGCCTTGTGATCCTTTCTATAAGCTGAAACAGCTAGAAGACATATAAATCTGAGATTTCTATGAATTTTAATAGCCTTTTGAAAATGCTACCTCAGGGTGTTTGTGGGCATACAAGTAATCTCACATTCAAGATTACTTCCAAATAATATAAATACCTGCCCAAGAAAATGTGTGTTGCTCATGACAAGGACTAATATTTTTTTCTGGGTTTGATGGGTGACTCTTAAAGCTGTCTCAAAATTCAGATGTTGATTTAGTTTTGAGTCATTATTTGTGTGAAAGATTAGCACTGCACCGAAGAGTTCTGCAAGCTCTTGTTTTTATAGGAAGCCTTGGCTCAGCAGAAAACAAATTGGAACCTCAGTACTCTGAATTCTCCAGTCAATGTGATAAATGCTTGAAATTTATTGACTGTGAGTGCATAAATGCTAAGGATTGAATTTAGGGAAAATACTAACAGGACTCTGAAATAAAGGCAGATATAGTTGGCAGAAATGGTATTTTTGTACACAGACACATATGAACTTTCCCCCCTATAATATTTCTGATAACCTGAACAAATCTGGGTGATCTTGAAAGATCAACAATTTATTAGACCCTAACACTGTCTTTTATTCTTTATTTTATTTTTGCTATAATATTTTTCTATTCTCTAAGGAGAGGATACTTGGGTAGAAATGCTGAGGAAAGAACTTAAGGAAGGAAAGCAAGAACAAATCACATCGACATGGTCCAGTCTGCCCTGTGAGTGGCAACTGAACAGATTATATCTTCAAAGTGCTAATGTAATTTTGTTAAGTGGGACTTATTCTCATATATGCAAGAAAACAATTTTAAATTTACTGATACTATTTTTTAAAAAATATCAGCATGGAAAAATCTTATAAATTTCTTCACATGTCTTCAAGACTCTCTCTAAAACCCTCAATCCATCCAAAGGTTGGATCTAGAAGTTATATTTGTCTTGTGTTTGCTCTTCTAATAAAAAGTGGGAACTATAAACTCAAATTCTTTTTGAAGGTAGACCATTATGTTAGAGAGTAAAAGCCATTTTACATAAATCTCTATTTTAATTATACTCATGCGATGGATCAGTCATTAAGATATTACACTACTTTTATATTTTTGATTTCTATATATTTTTTAAAAATCTTTTACAACACGGGAAAGAAGCACAGCTAATTCAATTTCAGCTCTGTGTGTTCCACGCCAACTCGAGGAAAGAAAATCCAGAGGATTTCCAAGAGTTTTGCTCATACTTCTGCAGAGTGCCACTTCTCACAAGTGATGTCTTTTGCAGTCATTGACTCTCTATGCTCAGAAAAAAAAAATGCTGAAGAGGTTTCTGAAAGTATTGCATCAGAAGAAAATCTGTTGATTTCCTGGACATTTCCAAGGGCAGCACCTTAAAGTGTCCTGTTGTATTCTGAGAAAACACATTTTTTTATGTATAATAATACCTTAAATAATGCAGTATATCTATCAACAGTCTCATTTTCGCCAGTTGTAAATAAGTCAGCATCTGCAAGGAACATTGATAATTAATAATATTGATCTCTGTGATTTGCATCTGGAATTGCTACTAAGAGATGATCAGACAGTAAACCAAGTATTTTACACTTGGGATGTTCTACACTCTAAATGAGCTGCCTCGTTAGCAGAAGTCAGTGAAAGGATTCGCATTCTAATGTGAATTATGACCTGTCAACTCTGTCACTGCCCAGCTCTGGGGGTCCTGGGTGTTCCTAAGCTTCCCTGGAGTCCCTCCACAGCTCTGGAACCAGCTCTGTCTCTTGGTCTGAAATACAACACTGTATTTCTATATTTCTATTTTTCAGTATTGAGATTGACTATTAAGGGACTAATGACTCAACACCAAAATTTTAAAATTAAAGAGTCATTGAATAGAAAAAAATTAATGTAATCTGTAGAGGAGCTTTAATTCTGTGAATAGTAGCAATTGTCTAATGCAACAACATTTTTTTTTTTTTTTGGTGGATTGTTTTGCTGTTACTGTTTGAGGTTTTTGGTGTTCTTTTTTTGGTTTTCTTTGGCTGGTTAGATGGCTGGTTTGGCCTGTTTATTTGGTTGTTTTAAATTTTTTTTTATTTATAATAATAATAATAATAATAATAATAATAATAATAATAATAATAATAATAATAAATAATCTGATGAATATAGCTGTCAAACCAAAACTGCAAAAGGAACTCACAGACATATGTTCCTCACAACTTTTCCCTGCACAGATTCTTTAAAACATAATAACTACTGAATGTGGGTGGTGAAAGTTGTGGCTATGTCAATACTGACATGTCATTTCATAAAGTGCAGTGTTTCCTTTAACCTGGGTTTCTCCAGGTTTTCATTTAAGCATCCTGTCCTTGACCACTCCAAGACATTGGAGGTGCTTTGCTGAGGAACCTGAAGCAGATGTGAGAAGGAACATGGCAGAGACAGGAGTTCAGAGGGTGCAGGGGAGGTGAAGGGCTGGCTTCTGACAAAAGAATGTAACTAGCACACAGCACACACAAGGAACAAGACAAAAAGTGCTTTAATCCTCTTGGGTTTGATAGTGAGAAGAGAAAATTAATTTATTTGTAGAACCTGGTTAAGTCAGATTTCAGAAGTAAGATTCCTTTGTTCCTATTTCTGCCTTGGTAAAATAAAAATTGTCTCACTAGGGGACACAGGGGAATATGAATGAGAATTTTCCACACAGGTATCAAAGGCTTTCGTAAAATAATCAATCCCATGAGATTTATGTCTCATGTCCTTTATGAGCTTTCCCTGTAGTTCAATGAGGAAATCTTTCATCAGCCTGTCATAAAATTATACAAAAACAAATACACATGAACGTTTCTTGTTTAAAAGTAATTCTGTTTTCTAGTTTTGCTGAACCTCCTTTTGAACAAAACCACGATGTTTTGTTTTGCTTCTCGCAGTTCTCAAGGGCATCAGCCTGGCAACTGAAGAAAAAATTGGGAAGCGTTTCACTTCAGGAAAGATGCATGAGATATATTAATTTTAGACATTGCTCTAAAAATGCATGACTTTCTGCTTTTACCCCTCCTGAGACACAGCTTAAGCCTTAAATCTGGGGATAGTATCTCAGCTGCATCACCAAAAAGCTGCATAAAAACTGAGGAGGCATCTATGCAGGTCAAGTTCTTGTCACATCCAAGTCTGCATCAGAGTGAGATTAAAGGGATCAGATGCTTGTTTTCCCCTTGTTGTATCCAGGACAAGGAAAGAAGCGTTTATGTGTATATTTGGAGGAATGAGATCATGCTACTGGCACGATTAGTCATGAGAACCAACGAAGATTCTCCTCTCCAAGAAACCAGATGGGACTTCAATGGTCGACAATAATGTCACTTAAAATAAAAAAAAAAATAAAAAAAAAATCCAATCTGAACTGAAAGTTCCATTATAGTCTCATCAACTAGGACTTACTATTGTGTCTGCCAATTTTTCCAGTGTTACATCAGTGTTGAATTCATGAAGATTTTTGGGTATTTTTCTTCACAGATTTCTTCCACTGCATAAAGTCAAAGTGGATAAGTTCTGAAGTTGCTTTTTCTGCAAAAAGAGTTTTTTTTAACTTGACATTCTTAGTTAATTTCCAGAATATTTTGGTGTGCAGTGTTAACCCTCTTAGAAATACAGTTTTTTGCTTTAGAAAACTTCCTGGATATTCTCAGACAAAACCCATAAAAATACAGACTAAACGTAGGCCTACCTCAGCTGCTTTTTGGTTAAAGATAGTTTTCAGTTTGGGTACAGAGAGGAAACTCAGATAATTAATCTTTCCTTCTGTTTATAAGGAAGTCAGGGCAAATGCAACCTGTGGACAGAAAGTGGTGCAAAATGTACCTGTGAGCCTAAAATTCTTTTTGGATTTGCTCATGATAATGTAACAGACTACATTTAATGGGGCTAAAAGTTTGCTTGGGCACTTCTGTTTCTGCCCAATGTGCCCAACAGTTTGGGTGATATTTTCCAAAAATCTCAGAGCCAAAAGTGTTACAGGTTCAAACAATTTGTGTCACGGTTTGATGTCTTGGGTTGTAGCTGGAACATGGATACATGCTCTGTCAACACACACGAGAGCACACTGAAATGTGACTATTTGTGAGTATGAATACCAATTGCTACCCATATTGTGAACCAAATTTTGCCATCTGGTGCAGCTACACCACTTTACTGAGCCGACTAGGGGGGAGAACTCTGTGTATCAGACAAAAGAAGGAGTGCTAATTAATATTCATTAACACTCACTGCTTCTTCTTTTGCATGTTGTTTGCAAGTGGATTGTAAAATTCACCGCTAAGAGTTATTCACAAACATTCATTAATTTCTATGTTCAATTTTCTCTTTCATGTCTAGTGCACAAAGGAATTGCTATAAATATTCATAATTCAGAATGTGTTGACTGGTTGCATAAGTCATATGATGTTACTTCTGCTTTCAACTAGTTAATTTATGTAAATAGAAAGTACAAAAAGAATGACAAATTTTGAATGTTAGGACTAAGTGTGGAGCTCAGGATTAGCATGTGGGAAATGGGCTTTTTTTTGCAAACATATATTGGAGAAGAGAGAACAGAATTTTTGAGAACATGTATGTATTTGGAATACGTTTCAAGATAGGCTGCATCCCAATTTTCTTTTAGGATTTTGAAAGCTAATTTGAATATTTATGGGAGGGAATATATAATATCTAAGCTTGAAAGCAAGCTTCTGACTTTTCCAAGAAGTACCTGCAGAAAAAACCTGGGGTTAAAATTGAAGAAAACTGGTAAATTACAGACACAGTTATAACAGTATGGAAGTTAAAGGGGGAAATGGAGTTCGTGCTCCCTGTATGGAATATGATCGGCAAACCCAGCTGTCCACAGAGTCTGAGAGTGACTAAGCAGAGTCTGGAGTAGCTGGAAGAGACCACAGCCAAGCTCTGTTGAAATCCTTGCAGAGGAGGGAATATGGTGGCACTTTTTAGCTGACAAGCCAAATAGCATCTATCAACCCAGGGAGGTAAAAGAAGTCAGAAACTGGTGAAATCACTGTCCTCAGATATAATACTGACACATCTCTATCCCAAATTTACCTGCCTGCAAGGTACAAACACTCTTCACTGACCATGACATGTGTCTTAAGTCACTTAAGCTCCACCTAAATGGGAAGAAATAGAATAAAGGTAAGACTGGGGAGAAGTCAGGGAAGACTCCAGGGCAGCTTCAGTAATCAGGGAGCAGTGAACAGGCTGAACCTTTCTCCCTCTGGGGAGATCCATTGGGTAAGACCTGTAATCTTGCTCAAAGATTATCTGCAGGTAACTTTTGTTGGGGGCTAGAATTTAAGCCCCCGTAAAGGGAAATTGAATGGTCAGGAACAAGGGTCTTGGCTTCCCTGAGGCATTGGCAGACTAATAAACACAAAGGGTTGGAGGAAATCTCCCCTTTTCATGTGATGGTAACAGGCAAATTACTAATGTCACTACTGAAAGTTTAATCCTTTAAAAGGAAGTGGTTTAAGAAGATAACGGCAATGTGTGAAATAGAAGGACAGTGCCATAAGAATTGGCGGGGAAAAAAACAAAAAGGCTTCTTAAAGAAGTCTTTCCTCAGCCTTGCTGGCTTCTCAGTACTCTGCTGAAATGATTGTAAAATTATCTCTTTAATAAATCCTGAAGACACCAGAACTGAGGCATCCAAATGCTTCATGTGCTCTCTCCAAGTGTTAGGACTTAAGGGCATTTGTCAGGACAATAAAAGATGGGCAAAGAATCACATCCCAGGCTTCCCCCATCCCAGATAAGGACATCAGCTCACAGACTACTGGGTAAAAGGGAGGTGCAGAATTCACCTCTTCACACACTCTTCAGTCCTAGAAGAAAGCTTTAGTTGCAGGCACTTCAAATCAGATTTTGTGTTAATAGTTTTAAAAGTCAAACTAAAGAAAAGTTTCTTTGTTGTCGTGGTGTCGGAGTTATTGTTCAGTTTTGGTTCTGTTTTGTTTGTTTGTGATTTTTTTGGAGGTTGGCTTTTGTTTGTGGTTTTTTTTTTTGTTGAGTTGTTTTTTTTTTTATTTCTCTCGGTTTAGGTGGTGAGTTCAAAAATTGTATAACCCTCTTAAAATTTTCATGTTTATTCTTCTAGATAGTGACTCAGGCATTTACTGTGCTGTGTAGAATTTGGCAAAAATTGTAACTCGAGACAATTTCAAGAAAATTTCTCTTAGAGGACTGGGGACACTTTTTACAACAAAGAAGCCAACAAAAAAACCCCGAACATTTTCACATCATCCTCAGGTACTAGTACAGGTTTATGATTCCTTTTCGTTCTTGTGTGAACATGCCAAGGTTTATTTTCTCCTTATCCTAATATTAGTTTTAGAATATTTTTGTTATTATTGATTATTATTATTGGTTTTTTGTTGGTTTTGTGTTTTTGTTTTTGTGTTTTTTTAAGAATAGTTTCCTTATTTGTTCTGAAACACATTTGTAATCTGTATTTTTTTTCCCATGGGTCCTGGGTTGTGACTATTTTGATGGAGGGAATCTTATCCACATTTTCTAGAAGATTTATGCAGAAGCACAAAGAGTGAGGGCAAGCATACATTGCTGACTGCTGTAATTATTTATATTTTTATATGCTTTGTATTCTTTATATTATTTGATAGTGAAATCAAAAGATCTGGCTTGTAAAACAGTATTTAAATGGGAAGATATGGCAACAAAGGAAAAATAAAACAAAATTGAGGTGCTACATGACAAGACCAGCACACTAATTACCTGAGGATATTTACAAATCTAATATCACAAGTTGCATGAGGTCATATTTGGACAAGAGGTTTTATATTGCATTTACACTTCAGATGTGTTTTTCCAACACTTAATGATGCTGCCTGCCTTGTATGGTGTGCTAACATACTTTCAGAAAAATGTAAATATTTTTTCCATGCAGAGGCAGTATTACGGTGCTAGAAAAGTGTAAATATTTTCCTATCACTCAAAACAACTTTTTCAGTGTCACCTGATGCTCTTGAAGTTTCCTGTTTCCCACTCTAAAAAAAAAAATTATTGTAACTTTCAGAAAAGTATGTAAGGGTTGAAATAACTATTCTTGCAAAGTTTTGAGGTTCAAAAGTGGATATACTGGCAGCAGCCTTGTGTACCAAAATAATGACAGAATGTTATTTATCTGGGGGAAAAAAAAAATAAAAATAAAAGAAGATGATGTCAAGTAGGACATACAAGACTTTTTGGAATGTAGAAATTAGAAGTATCTAGGTGGCTTCAAAAAGTGCATTCTCTTGCTCCAATACAGAATTCTATGTCCTGATGTCTTTCTTGGTAGACACAGGACTAGGCAGAGAACTCTTTCTAGGTTTTCTGAAGATTGCAATTCATTAAAACATGATGTACAGTAATTACTTAGGACAAGATTAGTCTGCCTCGATCCTATTTAATTTTCCAGTGTGAGGGGAGAAATATCTGAAAAAGTGGCTACAATCTGAGTGGTCTTGATCATCTTCTTCATACTCCTGAGTGAGCTGGGGAGGCTCAGCTTCTGTTTCTGTCAGATTTAAGTCTTTCATGTCTAGAATTTTACTCAGTTAGATAAACCTGTCTGCATACCCTAACTCTGACGTTGCTACTTGTCCCTCGTAGCAACTACACATGTCCTGTATAAATTTATCCAATCTTTGCCCCTGTTGCTATAATTTTATATTAATATGCAAAGGATATTTAAAATTATTTATAGAAAACATATTCATCTGCTCTGCTTCTAAAACTGGATTCTCACCATGATCAGTGAGACATTTTCTGTGCTGTAACCAAGATGAAGTAGATGTAGCTTTGCCAATGGCATTCTTTATTGGGAATGCCTCTTATATGTAAGAAGTTCCACAAAATTTGGTGCTAAAATTTGCCTTTCATCAATACTTCTTACAGAATGGATTTTTTTCATCATGGCAGGACTGTTAGCAGAAATTTGAGAAATATGTTATGAATCAAATGACTCATTGCCTTCTGAGTTCTTTTAGAAAGGGGAATAATCAGTCTCTGGGAAATATTCAGGAAAACATCCTGCATTTTTAAACTTTCTACCAAATAAAAAATCCCCAAAACTAAAAAAAAAGGATGTCCAGAAAACTGCTTTTAAATTGAGAATGTTTCTGAATGATAAGGAAACTAATTAAGGGAAATGTATATAGTATTCCTGTTTTATTCTATTTTATTATTTTTATTTTTTTAAAAAAAATAATTATATTTTAAGTAAAGAAATCCTGTAAAAACATCTGCTTTATTTACTTCTTGTGATTAACATGTAGCTGTTATCTGTACCCAAGGAATCAAATGGTGAAATAAAGCAAAAGTTGGTCTTGTGAAAACGTTGTAAGTTCACTAAATGGTGCTAAGGAGAATTGCAATGAGGAAATGCTATATTTATAGTAGAATACTGTAGAATTTACACTGTTAATTTGGTTAATGCATTTCTCCAGCAATCTCTGAAATCTTATGCTGTCTTTACCAGGCCCACTTTCTATCAATACTCCCAGTGTTTTCTGGAGCATCACAACAATATCAAAGTTTTTGAGACAACTTGCCCTTTATATTTTTGGAACAAAAGCCTTTGACAGAAAACATATTGAAACCAGTTTATATGCACACAGGGCACGTGAAATAATTGCAGATTTCCTGACTTTTTCTGGCAGTATATTGACCTCCAGAGTTTTTAAACTTCTGCTACTTTCCTAATCAGGCAGTGGCTGGTGCACCCTGAGGATAATGTCTTTCAACAAAGTCAAATGGGTCAACAATGTGTTCCATTCCAAATGTTTAGACTTATGGTTTTTCCGTTACTGAAGACTTGATTGATTACTGAGGATGCTTATGATTTATTTCTTATTAGAAGTAATGTTGTTTTCCACCCATGTCAGATTTAGAGGTTTTTAGATTTGTCAGTAAAACTTTACAAGAATGAAAAACAATACTTGAAAAAACCCCATGACTTCTCTCCCTACTGAAAGAAATCTTCCTCCTGTGCTGGCACTTTGATTCCCTCAACTTCCTCCACTTTTATTCAGGTGATATTTTACAGAAAAAGCCAGAATTTAAGATCTTTCAGTTCACCTTTATCTTTGGTGCAAAGCCTTTATACATCTGTGATAATCATATCAGGCATGTTGGTCTATTTTTAAATAACAATTCACCAGTCACTGTTTGACAAGAGGGAAACACAGCAAGCTTCATTCTCACTACCCTGACTAATGTATCTGTAAAATCTGGTATTTTTCAGTTCCTCTTTTTAAAACTGGACTCTTCTGGGATGCTGGTTATTTTAGGATGTCAAATTATCTGGATCCTGATTTACACACTAACTAACCCACACAAGAGCTGATACACCAATCCATGATGCCCAATTTCTTGAATAAATTGAATTGGCCTTTTTTTTTTTTTTTTTTTTTTTTTTTTTGCATTTGTTTGTTACCCTTGAGTCCATGTNATGAATTTGAATGTTTCTGATATGAATTAGTGATAGCTTAAGTCTCGAGAGGTGTTCCAAAACTGAAAATCAAAGTATGATATTGACTTTCTTGTTTACATTGATTACATTTAAGAATCCTGGAATGTGGGTTTTCATCAGCATTCTTCACATTCATTTTGTGAATAAAGACCTGAATCCATGTCATCAGCAAGTTTTCACGGTATCAGCATACTTCTGAACTTTTAAAGTTGTTTTAATAGCTTTTATATGTTATTTGTTCCTGTTGAAAATAGTTTTCTTGTTAAAAAAATTCCGTCCCACAAAGGGAAGATGTTCTTTTTTTGTGTGTGAGATTTATTATCACAGCATTAATATCCACTTCACAGGTGTTAAATGTAGATATGAAATATTCTCTTTTCAAGGAGGCAAAAAGAGCAAAATAAGGTAAACCTTTGACCAGTACTATCCTTATTTTGTAGTTGCCATACACTCAGTAGGAAATATTCACTAGACATATTCTCAGCTACTTCTCATTACCAAGTAACAGGAATCTAAGAACAGAAACCTGTTCCCATCAATGGTAGAATTGTCTCTCCATGACTAAATTTACAGCTTGTGTTAAATCTTTCTGCTGCAGAAAGAAGAAAATCCTCCTTTTTTATTTTATATCAGTGTCATCTTCCACTTTATCTCAAGTTATCTAGTAGGAAAACAACATAATGCACTTTAAAAATTAATCATGATGTATCAAGACCCTCGAGAGATACTTCTGTTATTGTACTTAATATGTTCAGTTTATGACACTTAATTTGTTCATATTTATGCTTATTTATTTAATTTAATATCCAAAATTGAAAACTGTACCTGACATTCCTTCATGAATAATTTTTGAATCAAATTCTTGCTATTAAGAAACTGCTGAAGTATTTTATTGTTGCTGTTTCATGGATACAAAGTTTAATCCAGTCACAGGCTGGATTCCTTGTAATATTTATGACTCTTGGGAACTCTTGTATCCACATTTCCTATAACTGTGCTTTGATGAAAGTAGAAAGTTATCAAGTTACATGTGAAGAGATGCTTTTATCTATGATATTGCAGAGAGAATTATCACATAATGCTATACTGAATGAGACTTTTTAAAAATAGGACATTTCCATCAGTACAAGGGGAAATGTGTGGTTTGCAGGAAAATTATAAAAATGTTTAGGAAGGAAAAAAGAGGCAAGAATAGGAATCCATCAGAACTTGTTTCCACTCTTAACAATCCTGTATTCCAGATTAAAACTATTACTTTTATCTTAATTTATCGTTATTTTAAAGCAATCATATTCAGTCTAGACACAGGATTGCCTACAGGCTTCCAATTTCCAGTCAAATTAAAGGTGTTTATTTCTAGATATTTAAACACTCCAGGGAGACACCAATTTCCAGAAAGATATGCCTGAAACTAGTTCTGGTTTAATGCTCTCCTTGGACAGCCCACCTCACTGTGTGCATTGCCAAGATCTTTCAGCTGTGCCACACCTCCAGCAGTACATGCTCTCAGCCTTTCAGATGTAGCAGCTGCAAACACAGTTAAATTGAATATAAACACCATTTCTTCACCCCAGATATGTTGTTTCATCTCCATGTGTTGCCCTTCAATTGAAAAAAAAAAAAAATAGACCTCTGAAACTTGCTGGTGTTAACTTTGACAATGCTGTGAGACTGTTTAAATCTTTGTAAATTTGTAATCTAATTAAGGGCTTAAAGCGCTTTATCTCTACATTATTTTCAAGTGCATTCTTTCCCTGCCCTGAAAAGTGGAATTTAGATGTCTTAATACAATTTGGAATATCTCTGAATTTAAGGCAAGAATAAAACCTGTTTTAAAAGCTGTAGGTTCTTCCTGGAAACCACAACTTTCACTGGATAGACCATCATTCTAGGTGTAGTACTATACAGTACTCTAGATTGTCTCTGTTACCAACATGTGTGAAAAAAAAAGATTCAGGGAAAGCCTCTGCTGGTACAGAAATTATACTGATATCCACACATGGAGCACACCATATGTAAAAATGCAATAACTGTTACGGAATTTTCAAATATTTTCCTGTTCAGAGAAATCTCTTAGTCATCAAGTCCCTGGTCAAGATTTTTTACCTGTGTTAAGTTTTCAAGATACTTTAAAAACAAGAGTAGAAAATCTCCTCATTAACCTGTGGTTTGAAACTTTGCATTTTAAACACTTTAGAAACTGAATCTTTTAGTGTTATAATTAAATTATAATATTAATATTATACTATACAGTTCTTATATTAATTATATTATATTTCTATTTATTATGTTGTATTATAATAATATATTATTATATTCTATTTAATATTAATTAAATTATAATCTATGAACTCAAGCATACAAATCTCAGATAGTTTAAATAGAAAAAAACCTAAACCATTACAGTCACACTTCCATAAAATATGAGTGTAGTATTTTTTCCCCTCTTAAATAAACATGTGCAGTCTTTTTATGTTATTTATTTGTTTATGAGCTGAAGGGAGTAGTAAGAAGTCTATTTCACAGAAATAAACTTTTTTATTGGAGAGTGGGGGTTGAGCGGAGCAGGGTGGGTAGAATATATAATTGCCTATCCAAAAAAAGTTTTGGAATATTTTTATTTTTTCCAGAAAGGTTAAATGTATCCTGTGGTTTGTCTTTAGTACATCCTGATGATATTACTGGCAGTTACAGAAGGCTGGATTGATATTTGCTGAGATTTAGATCTCTCCCACATATTTTTCTTGCTCCAACTCCTGCACCTTGGTGGACTGAATAATCAAGGATTTGATGAATCTGTTTTAGGGCTGTACATTCTAGTGCTTGACTGAGCAGCAAATGCAGCAGTCACTCACTTAATCTGTACAAAGGGCTTTCCCAGACGAGTTTCTAGGGTAGTCCATGGCTCAAACACATAATTTTTGAAGCATAAAAATGGTGAGAGAGAGAGAGCCAATGCTCTCCACTTGTATAAAACAAACTCCAGTAAACCACAGGCTGCACTGGAATATTCCTGGTGTCCTGCAATCACAATAATTTGCTTACTAAAAAGAAAAGTTCTGATGGCTAAAGAATGCAAAACAGAAGGCAATAAACATAAGATGTAGAAGTTTGCTGGTGTCACCTAAATGAGTGTGTCAGCTCGTCTGATTTTTTAATTTTGTTCAAAACACACTGAAGTTTGTGCTTCGAGAATCCCATCACATAAAATTCTGCAAGGTTATAAAATACCAGAAACATTTATGGACAAAACGCTGTCACATCTATCAATTTAGACTTTTACAGGCTTGGCTCAGCCAATGGTATAGAGATTGGTGCCAATTACACATTAAATGTGTTTTAGCATGGATTTATCACCCCTAAGAGATTCTGTTCTGGCCAACAGAAGTCACTGCAAAGTGTCTACATATCTGTATCTTTGCTAAGGTTACAAAATAAAAAAGTTGTACTTTTCTGTAATAAAAGATGTCATAAAAGAAGTTTCCATAAACTTCTGAATTATGTTTAACATTTCAGGGAAAAAAAGTGTGAAGTATGATATGTTTCTCTATTCTTCTCCCTCTTATCTGCTAGGTTTTCAAGCAAATATTTATGGTTGACTTTTGAGTTCTTCTATTGTCAGTAAGAGATGAAATCAGTACTTATCTGGATTTCCCAAAATTTCAACCAGAGTTTGAATTTTATCTGATTTTAAGACATTTGAGAGGAATGAACTGGAGGGCCTCTCTTGATTCCTTTAAGTTATTTTTTCTTTAATGTTATTAAGAATAAAGTAGATCTTAATGCATCAGAAAGAATCAAATTAGTTTTTCACATATTTTTCTTCTATGAGTTGTTCTCTTATCTTCTGTGTTGGCCTTTTCCTTCAAACTATAAAGTCAAAGTATACTTTCCAGATTGCAATCTCATAAAGAACTCATTAAGCCACAGGAGTCATGCTCAGACCAGGTGTGCAACACCAGTTTTCACATTTCTTTGCCTTCTTCAAATAAAAGCACTGTACTTTCTCCTACCCCTCCCTGCCCCTTCCTCATCACATGTTTATTTTTGGGTCAGCATGTAAACATGGTCTGACCTTCCTCTAGACTTTTACCCAAAGTCTTCTATTCTTACATGTATATTTTCCCGTGGTCATTTTGTCCACCCCCTGCTTCAGGTCCTGCTCACCTATGCTCCATAAAACTTTGGAAAACAGCATGTGCTGATCTTCCTCTTAGTCGGCTTCTGATGTTATGTAGAGATTTTCATGACTTTTAGTGCCAGAAAGATCCAGAATCTCTGTATGACTCAGATGCCTCTGGTTTGTGTCTTTCCACGACTGCTTTGAAGAAATTGTGTTTGTCAGCACCAATAGAAATTTGGGTATGTTAGGCCAGAAAAGGTGTGGACAGACATCTCAGGCCTCAGTGCTATGGCCCCAGATCATCTCTGTGTATTCCCTTATGCAAAATGATTCTACAAGAGACCTGAACTTTTTGAGTAAATCTTAAAAGACTTTTTTTTTTTTTCAAATAAAGTGCCTTGTGGGCCCAGAGCCAGACAGTCTGTCTCTAATCCCAGTATTTCAGAATTATTGATTCCATTCTGCCTTCATATAATATAATGCTCTCAAAGCACTAAAATGGAGACATAAAAGAGAGTAAATTTGAAGTGAAATAAACAAAAGGAGAAATCAAGTGTCCAGAATGAATAATCTTTTTCTGTAACATATTTTTTTCCATATTAGACATTGAGAGTCAGTGGGCTTGTTACTATACACAGTGCAAATATTTCCCTGCAGTTCATAAGGTGTTCTAGGTATTACTTGTTAATATTTTTGGGCAGAAAGGCAAAATCTTGTAGGGCTTTTCTAATTGCTTTAGATGTAGTTCATTATCATTAGTCATTACAAGTAGTTTAAACATAGTTTTCAGTGAGCTTCATGAACTTTAAGTCTGTTTTAACCTTTCATATATCTTCTGTATGCTCCAAATTAATGTCCTGTAATCTGAATTTTATGAATGGTCATGAATATTCAGCAACAGTTTTCTGTCTCCTCATTTCTACCATTTTTAAGGTTTATCCAGTGTGCCTATTGTGCAAAAACTTTCTTCTTTTTTTTTATTTTTTTTTTTTTTAATAAGGATATATACATTTACAGAGAGGCTGGGGAGATGTTCATGGAAAAAAAATAAACAAATAAGCTAGGACACTTTTATTTGTATTTATTAGTATTTCGGTAAACTGGTTGGAAAAGAGAAGATAGAAGCCTAAGGACTAAAATTATTAGATGCTTGAAAATTAAAACCTGGCAAATTAAAAATATTTTAACTTTAAAAGAGATGAGTAAGAATAAAAGGAATTAACTGGATGATGACACTTTCAGAACTATTATTTTCATTCGTGTATTCTGAGGCTAGCAATTATCCAGCAGTATGCAGTGTTGGCTGCAGTCACCTGGGTCATTCACGTTAGTTACATTTCCTGTCAACATGGAAGATTTTATGATGGGAGTGGTGAGACACTGGAACAGCCTGCCCTGAAAAGTTATGGCTAAGGGTCAAGTTGAATGGGTCACTGAGCAACCTGACCTAGAAAATGAGGTCCCTGCTCAACCCAAGTCATTTGTGATTCTTTGAAATGTCTAAAATAAGAGACTAGAGAAGGCAGAATATTTTTCTAATGAAGAGAAACTTTGGGTATATATATTTTTTTAAAAAATTAGTAACACATTTTTTTTTCAAGATTTTGAGTTAACCCCAGAGTCAATTCTCTGTTAAGAGAATATGCATCTTGACACAATTTGAGGTATTTCTATAGGAAAAGAGAGACTTTCATCCTAGAAGGCAAGTAAATAACTTTTTGTGGTCTCCCTACCGAAATAAAACCAAAAAACAAACCCGAGTTTTGTCTTTGGGAAGCTCATCATCAAGGCTTTCTTTCTGAATCCATTTTAATTCTGTAGTGATTCCACATAGGCGCAGGCACACACATGCATGCACACAGAGACAGTACTGCCTGTGTACTTTTCTCTCCCTAAATAACCTTCTTGATCAACCCCAAAACCTTTGGATCTCAATGAAGTTGTTATTTTGATTTCAATAAATCACACGTAAGATTTCGGGGTGAAACACTTTTGCAAAGGTTATACAAAAGAAATTCCCTTGATCATTCCTTTCTACCTGCTGTGTATGTACTGATTTCCAGTCACTGATTGTATATCACCTCTAATTGCCCAGGTGTGTATGCACAATGTTTCTTACACTGCTAACTCCCATGTTCCTGATCAACCTCGTCAGGATGATGTCTTTAGATGAGACTCTTTATTTTCTCCTATTTCTGTGTTGTGGTTATTAAATGTGACAAATGGAGCTGGAAAACTTTCTCTTATACAAGAACAGACAGAAGCCTAATGTGTTTAAAATTTCATATTTGGGCTGGGGATGTGACAAGTGCTGTGAATTTGAAGATAGGATGCTGGTAAGTGGTTTTGACAACGTTGGAGAGAACTAAAAGCTCTAAACATTTTATGAAAAACAAACAGTAGTGCTGCAAGACAAGTAATGCTGCTGTTCTCCTCAGAGGTTTTATTTCCCTTGTTCTTGTTTTATGTTCCTGGAGCTAATAGTTAAGCTTTCCCTCACACATACTCTTTGCCAGCCCC
Source organism: Serilophus lunatus (assembly GCA_013399895.1). NCBI lineage: Eukaryota > Metazoa > Chordata > Aves > Passeriformes > Eurylaimidae > Serilophus > Serilophus lunatus. The sequence continues at coordinate 1,639,756 of VXBA01001116.1, forward strand.
TCTCAGTGTGATTATGTTTCAGGTATAACATATAGCCCATATTTGCGGGGTGCTTTCAGAAAAAGAAACCCAGCTTTCCCTCCAAGATTTGTCTCAGGTTACACCATCTTAAGACTGGAGTTTGGATCTTCAGTTGCTCACACTGGCCATGTCCTGAGTGTCAAGATCAGCATTTGTGAAGGTGGTAGAGGGGAACAAATGTCCTGGCTGTGGACATCCAGGTTTACCTTTGGCCCATGGTCTGCCTGTCCTATTTGTCTCCAGTAACCATTGCATCAAAGAATCATTCATGACCTTCTTCACACAGGAGAAATACCTCCACTGAGAGCTCTAGAAAACCTGGACAACGTGACAGGCTCCCTGCTACCCAAGAGGAGCAGCTACATCTGGTTTATATTTCTGTTAGTAAATAGCCATTATTTGACATCAGCTAAGATGCTGATAGAGAAATGCCATCAGTCATCCTGTGTCAGAGCATAAATTGATTGCCAGGTAGAGATAAAGATGAAATCTCTCCCCATCATGTGCAACTGTGGAGGTTGGTACAATGTTTTGCACGCTCCTTTGCATTTTTTGGTGTTTCCCAATTGTGGAGATTTAGACATCTTTTGTTCCTTTACAGATACCCAGGGTGGTTTCCGTGATTCTCATGCATCATTTGATTGGAAGCTCTGAGAGCTGGGGAGCCTTTCCAGTTTGATCAGATCAGTAATAATAGATTGAAAAATAGACAGATTAAGGTTTCTTTAGGAATCTAGTTCAGGTAACAACACAAGACTGTCAGAAGATCCAAGTCAGCACAAACACTCATGTCTCCCATCACACTGAAATATAACTCTCTCTATCCTTTATTTACTACTAATGCGAAATCAGCCTTGGAAATAACAATGACTGACAGTTCTAGGCAGCAGCAAAATATATTTTGTCTTCTATCAGAAATGCCTGGAAGGATACAGTGAATGGTTGAGGCTCATTTACCAGTTAGACCTAAATTCTGTTGACCAGCTTAGATGATATATTTCCGAGAGTTAAGTGTTTTTCCATCTTGTCCTACAACAACCATAATAATAGAAATAACAATACTTTCCAGCACATTATTGCTGATGCTTTCACTTCTGCAAGAAAATTCTACACTTAGGAAAAATCACCATTTGTTTCTCTGACTCTAAAAACAATTTCACTGTTTTTTTCACATTCAAAAGGAGCTTTAGAAACATTGTTCAATTGTTAATGTACCAGAGAATGATTCACTAGGCTATTTGTCAGAAAAACAAGAATTTTCAAAACAGTGTGTTATCCAATTTCACGCTGTTTTTTTTTTCCTCTTCAATTTTGTATGAACAAAATCTTTTTAATCCCAATCTTATTGATAAATAAGGAGTACTAAGCAATGTGTTTCCCTGGGTCTCTTCTGAACCACAGCAATGGTTAGGGAAGCTGTTGATCAGGAACCAGGAGGGTCAAAACCTTTCTTTTTGCAAAGAAGGCAAAAAAAAATGTCCATTTTGTTAAACATTGAGCTTCGATTGTCATTATTGCTTTGGGAAAAAAATAATTTATAAATATGCACAATATTTTGCTCTGAAATTATTATGGCTTCCTTTATAACTTTCTGTTCTTATTTGACAATATTTAAATAGACGAAGCTGTACTCTGTAATAATTCATCAGTCTGTTTTTAAAGGCTTTAACAACAGCAGCAACAACAGTAATAATCCTTAACCTGGTATACTGTAATAGATGGTTTGCTCTTACAAAATTTAATAGAAAGCTATTCTTGTAGAAGGTGAAACTTACTTTCTAAAAATTATGTCAGAATTGCTAAATACATTATTAATATCTTTTCAATGCATACTGTCACTAATGCTCTAAGCTGAAAAACCTCTAATATTGAAGATAACTCAACCAGCCAAGTGGTGACTTCCCAAGAAGTTAGGGTAATTAAAAAAAAATAAAACACAACTTTTGGAGGCACTTTTGAGATGTAGACATTTCCATAAAAAGGATTCTGTATCCCTTCAGAAATTTGGTTGGCGTTCCCAGTCTAAATATGTTCATGGTTAATATATATCCACATCATCAAAGTCCGTCATAAAAAGCTCTTCTGGTCTACAGTTGACCCCCAAAGTATTTATAGACTGCAGCCATACCATCTCTCAGCCTGGCCTGATCTCTCCTCAGGGGTATATCTTTTCCCCTAAGAACTCTAAAGATATCTCAAGAAACATCTATTTCAAATTTTTCTTGAACTCTGGTGTTCAGAGCCATTTTCAGATAAATCTGTCATGGATCTTGTTCAGTGTCATTAATCTGTCCTCTATTTTTTCATGGCAAAAATCACATTTTGATGTGACATAAATCATTAGTATACCCAAAGCCTTTGTAACTGTGACTAACAATGGCTTTTCTAATTTTCTCCTTTTTAGCTCTATTCATGGTCCAACTCTATCTATACAGCTGGGTCCTCACTGTTTAATGGTTCCTACATTAATCTGCAATTGGCTTCATTAGAGGTGCTTCATGTGGTCCCACATCAATTGCTCTAAATATGGGGTGATTAAATACACCCAACTCCTTTTGTCTAGAAAATTAAGTCAGCAACCTTGCTGAAGGAGAGAGGGAGAAAGTCAGTTATTCTTAAATAAACTCAAGTGCATTGCCTTTTCTTACATCAATGTTAATAGCATTTTCTATTCTCCAGTAATTTGATGTCTTAATTTTTATACGTATGTACTTCTTAATGTCATTATCCTTACTAACTTTCCTCCAGCCTTAATGACACTTCCTTCATTGTACCTGAACAGAAGCCAATTGCTTATCCACTTTTTATATGTAATAAATTACCTATTTTTCCTTTTTGCATGGTATTTTTGATTTTATTTTTTTTTTCTCGTGGTCTATCTGAAGAACTTATTGTAAATCTTAAAATACACCTTGAAAAGTTTCTAACTTTTCTTCACTCCTGAAATTCTTTTTTATTATATTTCTTGACTTCAAATGATGGGTTTAATTTCCAAAGAGTTTCTTATATTACAGGCAAACTTTTGATTAGTCTTGAAAATCTAGTTGAAATGCTTGTGCAAATAGTTCAGAGCGTCTTCTGACACGTTCTTTACCCTTTATTTTAACAAGACTGAAGACAGTGTTACATGTTTCACTTGAAAAGCTTTGCAAAACTCTTATTTGTCAAAATGATCACTACATATGTTCTAATTACAAACTATTTTCTGAGACTTTACAAAGTAGACATTGCAGACTGGTGTGTTGAGTTTTAATACAAAGTACAGAGCAAGTCTTTTTTCATTGTCACAACGTTATAATTTAAGTCTCATAGTGGCTAAGTTGGTTTTCCTGTTGTTTTTTTTTCCATGGCTTGTTTTTTACTGTAGCAAATTCTGTGAAGTTTTTATTGCCCCAGGTGCTAAGGAGGTATTTTTAATACAATAATGTAACAACTGGAGACTTTTAAATGTTATACCTTTGTTAATAAGTTATTTTTCAGTTTCTTCTGAATCTCACAATAATTAACTTCCAAAGTATAAGCAAACCACAAAGTATTTATAACTCTACAAATTCCTGAAATTCTCCCAGAAATACAAGTGGAAGAGGAACTCAGAGAATGTTTCCAAGGATAGAAGTTATGGTTTTAGAAATAACATATTCCAATAGGACTCTGCCATATGGGGCAAAGACCCTTTTTCCTGGTTTCAAGGACAGCCATGAAACAAAATGTTCTGTCACTTGAGTTACATTTGCCAGCAATTACCATGAGCTTCATGCTCTATGCTTTGTTTGTCCTTCATTGTGGGCTCCAGTTCTGGCTTGTAGCAGGAGCAGCAAACTTCTTCATTCAAAATTAACTAAAATTTTCAGACCTGTGTTCTGAACATGTGATTCTGCCCATCTTCAAAATAATGGTTTCAGTTTCACACAGTGAGTCATGAGACCAATTTTGAAAGTAAGATGAAGGGAACATGAAAAGTTAGAAACTGGTTATTGCATGGGAACATTTGTTCTGTGTGTCTCACGAAAAAGGAACATTTGAAAAAAAAGGTCATGTGTAATTTAAATCTACATTGAAACATAGTAGAGCAGCCAAGCTCAGTTATTCTCTCTTCTGGAGCATCATAATCTATCATTGAATCACAGAATGGTTTGAGCTGAAAGGCACATTTGAAGACCACCTAGTTCCACTCCCCTGCCATGGCCAGGGACACCTTCCAGAATCCCCTTTCCTCTGCTGGAGATGGAGTCCAGGATACGTCTCGTTTTCTGGGAGCACACATCTGACTGTTTAACTTAAGTTTAAATAACTTAATTAGGAATATATTTCAATATGAGAGCTGTTTGCTTTCTGTGAGCCAGTACCACACTGTTTACAAAACCGTAGGAAGGAAATTAACAGTAAAGGAAAAATGTGAATTTTGTGCCAAACCACGCACCAGCAGCTTTACTAATGAACTACAGATTATTTCCAAGATTATTTTTCTTTAATGTTAGCTTCTCATATATTTATTTTATTTTTTTTAGATGCAAATTGGACAAAAAAGGACCTTCTCCCGAGGTTCATTTGTCTGGAACAACAGGAATTGGCATAACAGGAATTGGCATAACAGGTATTTTTCACAGGTGGGACAGAAATTGTGTTTCACATTCTGTGGGTAATAGCCCCCAAAGAATGTCAGACCTTTCATAAGGGTGTGGAAAACAATGTGCTAATGTCATAAAAAAGAGATTAGACCATGACCATTCCAGTGGCCATGTCACTTTTGGGGCCACCACAAACTGCACAAGCATCATTCCATCAATAATTGATTCAACTTTCATTTGAACCAAGTATTTGCAATAGATGAGAAGGTGTGATTCATCTCATAATCAATCTGCCCCGTTTGGGTGAATAGTTAAGTCTTCTGTGCATTTTGACTATTTCAACACCATAACAAGAACTTGTAAAAAATTTGTTTTTCTGCTGGAGTTTGAATAACTAGCAGCCATATTACAATTCCTGTTCATTTCAGTTTTACAGAGGAGAATAAAATATATTTCCCCTATTTTCTGTATGTAAAATGCATAATTTCTTTAAAGTCTATTTCTATTGCTACCATATTGCTACACTGTGTACTCTATAGATGATTTTTTCATGTAATTCTTCAAAGTAAAAAAATGTTATTCTAAATATATATTCCTACCATGTTAAGGCAGGGAAAATAAACATTGTCTAGCCCTCAGAATTAATCCATTCAAATGTACATGTAGTTTTTGCTTCTCTTTTTAGATCTAATTTTAAATTCCCACTGATTCTCTAATGATAAATGCATTTAAAATGCATTTTATTGATTTATTTTTCTTTTACTTTATAACTGAGGAAGCTGGATATTTGACAGATGCATGAACAAGAACATTAGAGAATAAAGGTAGAAGAAGAAGAACTTTGAGTCATTTTTATCATCTCAGCAGCGACAACAACAACAATACGTGCCAAATGAAATACATAAAGGAGAAAGGGCTCACCTGAAGGACCTGCACAAGCTCCAGAAATGGCCCTTGGGAATCTCATGAGGTTTAACGAAGCCAAGGGCTGGTGCTGCCCCTGGGTCGAGGCAACCCCTGGGACCGACCCAGGCTGGGGAGGAGCAGATGGAGCAGCCCTGGGAGAAGGTCCTGGGGGTGCTAGGAGGGAGAGGCTGGACATGGCCCAGCCCAGAAACCCCCCTGGGCTGATTCCAGGGGGGGGATTGTGCCCCTCTGCCCCCTCGGGTGAGACCCCACCTGCAGAGCTGCTCCAGCCCTGGGGAACAGCACAGGGAGGACAGGGAGCTGCTGCAGAGAGGCCAGAGGAGGCACCAGGATGGGCAGAAAATGGTTTCAAACTGACAGGGAGTGGGTTAAATGGGATACTAGAAAGAAATCCTTCCCTGGGAAGGTGAGGAGGCCCTGGCACAGGGTGCCCACAGAAGCTGTGGCTGCCCCATCCCTTTGAAGTGTCCAAGGGCAGGTTGGATCAACTTGAGATAGTGTAAGGTGTCCATGGAGTGGAAGGAAATTGTGTTTAAGGTGTCTTCCAACACAAACTCTTCTGTGATTCTCTGATTCTTTCACTCATTGTGGACTGAGTACTAAAAATATTTCCATGGTCAATCCACACTGTAGCCTGTGCAGTCATGTGGTGACCAAGTGCCCCTTGAAGTTTGGTGTTTCCCCTCAATATGGCAAGTAATTCTTCCCTTTTGTATTGGAAATATTTATGTTTCCAGTGTACATTTTGAAATTTGTATTTTGAAAATAAAGGTTCAAGTAATTTCTATAGACAGTTTGATTGAAGGCCCTTGCCTTGCTGGTAAGTACCTAATCAGATTTGAAGAAATGTGTAATTCAACCAGGAATCAGAAAATTAGCTCAAATTAAAAATTTTGACAAGTTACTAAATAATTTAAAATTTTAAGCCTTAAAATCTGTTTGCACATCATAAGAAGTCTGTTTCAGAGCAGAAAGTTGAATTCTGGTTATTCCAAAACTAGGCTAATGGCCTCATCGTGATCTATATTTTTCCCTAATTGCACTTTGTTATTTTTTAATTAATATGTAATTTATTGAAAAACAAGCACATATGCATAATGTTTTCATTACGCTAGTTGTCTTCAAAAAATATTTTTTTCAGTGACAAAAGATGCCCATAATGTGAAAGAATTATTTTTTTTCTCCCTGCTTAAAATTTTATTTGCCATTCCTTCCTTTTCACCCATGGTTTTACCCAGTACTTAAATTTTTCACTTTAAAATTACGTTTTGAAGCTCTTGGGACAGTTCCACAGCTTTGGGTTTGTTAGGGTTCGTGAAGGCTAATTGCTATGGGTGCACATTAAAGATGCATAACTATGCATGTGTGCCAAGCCTGATTTCCCAGGCACAGGATTAGTCTGTGGCCAGATGATGGAACATTATGTTTATCCAGACAGGTGTAAATAGATGTGAGGTTGTGTGTAGAAGGAAAAGACTCAGTAAAATGCCAAAAGGCAGGTGCTAGTCTTGGAGAGAGAACAGTGTGCCATATGGCTCCCAGAGAGGGTTTGGCTGGTGTCTTGTCAGATCTGAGTGTGGGCAGAACTCCACTCATGCTGCAGCATTTCTGTGATTATGTTCTTTTTAACATGACATACATGCATACCCTGTGCTAACTGCATCCATCCCAACATTAAAGAGCTTGTTTTGAGAACATGCACTGCTACAGTGGTTCCCTTTTAATCTAAAAGTCTACAAATTTCGTGGGGTTTTTTTGTTTGTTTGTTTATTTGGGGTTTTTTTTTTTATTCTTTCTTGTTGTGTGAGTCTTGGTATAGCTGTCAACATCTGCAAGACTTGATGTTAAATAACATATCTCACCATTTCAAAATCAGCTGATTCTTGTTTTCTGAGATGATAGGGCAGAATGTTGCTATTCTGTCTGTTTGGATTTGGGGACTTCAAGGGCAATAGACATCAGTTAATTAACTGTAGCTGTCTTGCTGTGAGTGCTGATATTGTGGTAACATCCCAGCACAACTTTAACATACACAAGTCTTGGCAGGTTCCTCTAACAACCTGGCAGAGGGTCAATGAAACTAGCAGGAAAGAATAAAAAAAACCAAGACTGCCATCCTAATGCTGAACACAATAATCAGTATTATAACCTCATAAACATTTGTGTCTTATATATTATACCATATCTGTATCTTTTTAATAATTACAAATGTTTCATGCATATCTACATTGTCTGGCTCAGTTTTGTTCTATACCTTTCTCAGTGTTTGAAGAAAAAAGGAATGGAAAGACAGTTTATTGATGACTAATGGTAACTTCCAATTCCTGTCACAAAAAGACATATTGTTTAATAATATGCTGGTACCCTGATAGTAGTGGATTAAAAGTAATTATGGCTCCTCTTGCTGCAGACTGTGACTTTCTGAGTACAATGGCATCCAATAACATGATTCAGAATTGGGATGAACGTGAAATTTTCTCCAAAATAGTTACAGAAAGTAGGTATATTTGTAGGGTAATATGTTTCAGAAAAAGATTCAGAAATTCCATTTTGGAAATAGAAGATAGACCAGGACTGACAAGACAAATTTGTGATATTTAGTTCATAAAGGAAAAAAATAAGAAAAAAAGAACTGACAATGAACAGTACTTTTTCAGCAGCAAGAGAGTGCATTTTCATTAAGTAAGCTAATTCAAAGCATACCAATTCAAACTTAAATTTATCCATAAAACCTTCAAATAATATCCTGAATTCCCTTGCTCTTGTAGTCATATAGGAGTCTTCTTCCTAGGGACAAAAAAGGGCCTTATCAAAGAAGACTTATCAGTTCAAAAAAATACTTCATTATTTTAATGAAAATATAACTTTATGGTATAATCATAATAAAAAAATGTGAAGTAAAGGCTGTAAGTGCATGCAAAATGATCAATATAATGAGTGACATGCAATCAATGCCTGGTGTAAAAGTGAAATCAAAAGCAGATTAAGTTTTTACAAAGACTTTATCGGATGCTTAAATCAGACATGTTAATAGGCAAGTGTAATCAATTATAGCTATGAAACTCAATACAAATTTAATACTCCATTACTCTGTGACTAGAGACAATGTTACATTTGAAATTTCAGCTGTGAAGTTCTGGTCGTTTTCCTTTTTCCCATCTGTATCCACATGTGCTCCCATGGATTGCATTTATTTCACTTAACTGAAGTTTTCACAGAAGCTTAATGAAAAAGAAACCTCATAAACTAGAAAACCTTTTTTTTTCCTCACTGGAATAACTGGAATCGTTCTTGTTTCATATGCAATTCTTCCGTTTGAAATGGGTTGCCAGTAAGATTGTGATAAGTGATTCGGTTTTGTTACTAGCCTGTGTGGATTCCCCACATTGGTTGTCTCAGATGTACAGGCACAAAATAAAAATACTCAGGTTATTTTGCAGAGAAAAAGCAGAAACTGCCCTCAAAAAATAGTGACTGTCATTAACATTGTCTGTGAAATTCATGGTTGCAAATCTACGTCTGATCATGGACTTTCCTTTATCAATATCTGTGATAGCAGATGAGGTAGATTTGAGTTCTTGGAGCATTTGTGTGAGCATTGAATTAAGATTACCCCAACCATATAAAGCCATTATTCAAATCTAAGAATCACTAACTTCATTTAAAGTCAACTCGCTTTTGAAAGAGGAGCTGACAGAGTGATGAATTGGCTTCAGTGTACAGAGATCAATACATGTTCTGTGACTGCACCACTAATGACCACAAAAACCGCTGTTTGTTTTAATATATATGTATTTTTTTCTTTTATTCTGCAGAAAATACGGAAGTACAATGTATAAAACAGATTGAAAAATATGGTGAAATCAAACATTGCATCTCGTGGTCCAAAAGGCTTTCATTTCTATGTAGTGTAGTGTGAACCACAGAAGAGTCTGAACAAGATGCTGCATACTTTTAGAACTGTTGAGCACTTTTCCTAAGCTTGTTTCAGGATGTGCTCAGCAGGGCATGACACTAAGAATCAGACACAGCTTTGTGTTACTGTGTTTCAAAGGAAACCTTTTTTGAACGTCCTTCATTGGGAAGATGCCGACTTTTCTCTGCCAGATAGATAAATGTGCGTGTTCTGCACTGGATTTGTTTTATTCTTCTGTATTTCAGGGTTTCAGACAAATTCCCTGCTTGCCCCTTCATCTGCTTAGTCTTTTGAATTGTGTCTTCCATAACCTCATTTGGTTCCACAATCTCATTCAGTCGAGCTTTTTTTTTAAATTTTCTCCAGGGATGAATGGAAGTGAAGAAGATAAAGTGTCTTTCCATTGAAGACACAGCTTAAATGTTGAGGACTATAAGAAAAGAATAACTAGTGACATTGACAAGGGGCCAGCATTTCAGAAGAGCAAGAAGGTAATGGAATTATTTTATTACCTCTGAACCTTGAAAGCTTTAAAGCTTCACTATATTCCCCCTAGAGCAATTCTTGGTTACTCCCCTGTCCTGTATTTTATAGAATAACAAAAAAACTACTTAGAGAGTATTTTTGTCAAACTTTAGTTCTGCAAAGCTCTCTTGAAACTTTCAGAATAAAGGAAAACTCATATGAAGAACTTATAAATCACGTTTGGCAACATTTCTCAAGTAATGTAGGTACAAAATGTATCTCAGGTTCTTTTCATTCATTTTAATGAGTGTAATGAAAAGATAATATGTGCTGAAATGCACCACTCAATTTGAGCAAGGAGTAGTATAGAATAAAACATCTCCTGTTGCCCCTTAGGACTGCAATACATTAAGCTTTTGTTACCATTATGTGCTTTATTGTTAAGTGTTATGTGCAGCATTTATAATTTAGCTCCTAACTGAGCACATTCAATGGCTTTCAATCTTTCAGATTCTTAAGGAAAAGTTTTCTAAAAGAAGGAATAAGAAACAATCTGATGGCTCAATTACCTGAAAACAGTTTTACTACATGAAAAGTAGTTCTGAACTGATATAAATCAACATAACATCGAAGTCAATGGAGCGTAGAATTTCATATGGGCAAAGTATTTGGCCCAATACTTGCATGTTAATTCTCCTAAATGTTTTGTGCATGGAGTTCTAGTTCATGAGGGATACCAGATGCAATGGTATCACAGGTTATAATGATTTGCTATTGACTTATTCACTTCTCATTGTCTGTGAGTTCCAAAGGATTCCGTGTCTCAGTTTTCTGTGACATTTCCCTCTTATTTTAACATTTTGTCGCTCTTTTGAATTATAATCCTTGACAATAAATTATGTTTCTGGCATTCCACAGTGTATCCTTTCAAGACTAGAATGTCAAAATTAAACTCATTTTCTGTTTTAACCTAAAAAATTAAGAAGGAGAAGTTTATTTAAAGTGTGGGATGAGAACTATAACTCCATTATCAATTAATAATCAAAGGCAGAACGTTTTAACTTTCTTAGGTAGAAGAAAGGCAAGAACTGCAGACTTGGAGTCCAAACATTCTCTTTTCTGGTGGTCAGTGCCTATTTTTGGTACAACTTATTTCTGGACTAATTGTCAGGTTGTTCATGAGAAGAACTTGAGGGATCCTTTGAATGTTGACAGTAGCTTTGGTCATTTCATGTTTTGGGCTGAGGTGCCCACATTTTGCTTCAGACTGTTATTGGATCTGAAAGCTGCACCATGTCTTTTGGGATGTATTCAAATGGAAACAACTGTTAATGTCACCTAGAGGCACCAACTCCACAAATATTGATTGAAGCCTTGAGAAATTTTGTGCCAAGCACAAACTTTTAAGCTGCAACACTCCAGAGTGTTTTACTGTGCCAGAAATGTGCTGTCCCTCAAAGCCAAGTGGGAACCTGGGGGATAAAGGGCTGTGCAGCAAAATCACAATGGTCACCTTAATCTTACATTTCATGGAGCTGTCAATAAAGGGTAGTGACATCTTTCTATTTTATTTCATGGCACAACCACTGATACCTTTTCATCCCGCAGTAGCACTTTAATTAGGATCCTCAAATAAAGCTTTAATCCTTTGAAGCTGGCATTTTCCAGACTGCCAGCCAAGTGGATACTGAGGAGGATGTGTACTCAGCCCCTGAGCCACTATTTTTCCTTTGAAGTATGTTTTAGGGCTACTGTTGATTTCTGTAAAAGTTCAATGAAGTAAATGTCTGTGTTATTAAAACGTTAATTAAAAAGTACCAAACTGTTCTCCATAGCATGGCTGTTGTTATATTTGCTTGTTTACTTCTAAAGTTATAGAAATCATGCCTCTGCACTGATTGTCAATACATATTGAACTTTTTTTGTGATGACTTCCCATATGTACTTTTGGAAGAAGATTATTTAGTTTTGTACTCTTTTGGGTTTGTTTTCAAACTAAGGGATATATTCATGTCACTTCAACACACTTTCTGGAGAAAAAAATATTAAAATATAATAAATTATCAGTTTAATACAAAAAATTTATACTTCTGTTTTCATTTTTCTTTTGTTTTCTAATAGTTTCTGGCTTTAAAATGTTTTGGTTCTGTAAAAATATTATTATAATTCCTTTATTTTTCCCCATACCATGTAATTAGAGATGATGTGGTATTAGCATTTTTTTTTTCCCCTGGATGGTATAGTCACTCACTTTAAGAGAGCATTACCAAAAAGTATAATTATTCAGAGGTGAATGTGACTAGTGTTTGAAAAACATCCCACAGTTAAAGAAAAAGAGTTAAATATTTTTCAGTTAAGTTAAAGAATACTGAAATTATTGCACAACTGAGCACTGGTAAAGCAAATTATGTCAGTGCTAAGAGCATGTGACACTGGGAAGCACAGTACAAAGATAATGGAATTGTCAAAATATTTTTTGAAAAGAACCTATTGAGGTCATCTGGTCTAGCACACTCTCCCATGGTTGGTATCACTATCCAAAGTGATATGAATCCACATCCAAATGGTATTGCAAATAAACTGTCACTAATGATTTCACAGAGTACACAAATTATATCAGTACAGGATTCATTTTTCTCAGTTACTGGATAAACTGTAGGTGAAAGTTTCTGCCAAGAAAGGCAATGTTAAACCTTGAATTGCCATTTTTTTCTACTGTCTCTATAAATGGCTCTAAGGTCATCCAGAGAAGGCTCAACTTACACTACAAAGGTATCAGAATTTTTTTTTAGTTTTGATGTTGTAACCAGAGGTTAAATGTCTGAAGGGAAATTTTGCCCTTTTTGAAGGATTAAAAGATCAAACTCCAGAAGAATCAGGATTTTTTTTTTTTTTTTTTTTTTTTTTTTTTGTCACAGCAAATTCACAGGAAAGTTCAGAAATCATAGGAAAATTGAGAAACAAACAGTATGATATCATTGCATAAGGAAATTATTAATTTGCAGCCTGCAAGTCATTTCACAGGGTCCTTTGGAGTTGGATGCACACAGAAGCAAAGGAAACCATCGTCTACAGGCAGCCTGCTAGGAAGAGACCACCACCCAAAGAAAAGTTCTCTCTCAATGAGGCATTGATGGAATTGATTCTTTGAAATCAAAATGCTTGCTTCTAGCCTGAAAATGACACTAACTTTTGCTCAGAACTCAGATTCTTGGGGTTTTTCCTTTATATGAGACATAGCAGTTTCTTCTTATTTCAGAAAGATGTTACAACCCACCTCTGAGGGTATCTGAGAGAAATGACACTGAATGTTTGCCTGTACGAGGCCCAGGCTTCTGCAGGTGTCATTCTTCCCCTTAAAGTCATTCTCAAGACAGAAGAAACGATAACATGTTTCCACATTTCTTTCACCCAAGCAGCTGGGGCTAAACTTTTCCCCTTTCATGTTTCAGGTTCTTAACACAAAGCTTGTATTTGTTTTCTGTTAGTGAAGGCAAATCAAACTCCAAAGTCTCAGTGAAAAATGTAACAGGTTCAACAGAAGGTTTTGAGTCTGTTCTTTCAGAATGACTTTAAGCTGGGTGATGAAGCAAGTTCTGGTGTGACTCAAAATATGAGAAAAATAGATGTGCTTTAATCAATGGAGTACAGGCTGAGAAAGATGTGTTTGAAGTTTCCTGTAGGCATGTCACAAGAAGTAACAGATTTGATATTTAGTCTCTTATGTTACTAAAGTTATAGATGAAATGCTTATATATTCTGTTTCAGCTTAAATGAAATACATTTTTATTTCATTCATTTCACATGGCCTGGACTATAGAATGAGCAGGTGAATAATCCCATACCTGCATTTACCATGACACCCTCAGAAAATGCATTTTAATGTTATTAAGTGGGAGGAAATATGGTATGACACATTCCTCAATGGATAGAAAAGAAACTTAGGAAGAGGAAATATATAAACAAATGCTAGTTTTGAAAAATTAACATAGAAAATAGATCAAGTGAGGAAAATGGCACTATGTGACAATCTTATCAAGTGAATAACTTTACACATTAGACAAAATATTTACCAGAAATATCAGTTGCTCCTCCTTGAATTCTTGTGACTCTGTTGTAGTAAAGAAGTAGAACTGACCTACACATATTATTTTAAACTAACAATATCTCCTTAGAGATCTTATGATCATATTAATGAGAATTAAAGAAAAGGTTCCAACACACTCTTTCTTCAAATAGCAACCAATCTAGCTGGTTCATTTCTAGAGAGAAGATCATTATAATCCTTAAAAAACTGTGCACAGGACATGATTCTATTTCTTATAAAGTTATGCTACAGACCTGAGATGTCTTTTAACTTGTGATCACTATGCAGAGGAAGGAAACTTTATGAAAAGTATTGTGTTCCTGTAAAAACATCTTGAAATATTAATCTCTCAATACAGCAAATGTAGTCTAGGAAGATATAACCTGCAAAAAAAAGGACAAAATCAAAGTAAATACGAAAAAAGCTGCATGAAAATTCGCAAAGTAAAACAGCAGGGAAGATGTCCTTAATTTTCATTTTGTATAATTTTTGTATTAACCACTTCAGTGATTTAGTTGCTTCTTTCTGCAGGATGTATCTTTTACAAACATAAATGACTTTGGGTTACAGGTCTAATAGACTACTGCGATAGGCCTAAAATTCCAAAAGTTATCTATTTAAAGGAGTTGCTTTTTGGATTCTTCTTTTTGCTTTTGGTTGCATTTTGGAGAACCCTTAAGGCTTGCAAATACTTAACTCTTGAACAATACTTTTTCTCTTGTTTCTCATCAAGTTCTACAGATGAATATGTGAGTTGTCACACACGAGGCCAATTATGTGGAGAAGGGTCTCTGGATTGAATATAAGGACTGGAAGGGGGCAGAATGCGATCCCTTAAAATGAAGTTGGATCCAGACTGATGGAAAAATGGCAAGGTTAGATAACACGCCATTGTTTTCCATATTAAACGGGGATACCATTTCTGTGCAGTAATTAATACACTTGGTACAGCAGAGGTCAGGAAAACAAGATTATATGGGTTGTTTTCACTGGTTGTGCAAATGGACAAATCCCTTTTATGAACTGCTGGATATCATTCCTAGGAAAACTGTCGTTCGTTTGTGGACTGGACAGTCAGAGCTGGCAATGAACAGGACAGAAGGAGATGTTTGATGTCCCCATGGGAAATCCACAGTCTAAGGAAAAGTGTCAGAACATTCTAGGAAAATAAGGGGAAATGATTCACCTAAGACAGAGAGTGCATGTGAACTGCTTTTAAAAATAAAGTTTGGAAGGGGCTTGGAGCTACCTGCCATAGTGGAATCTGTCCCTGCCTGTGGCAGGGTTGGAATGGGATGATCCTTAAGGTCCCTTACAACCCAAAACAGTCTATGATTCCGTGAAAGTATTTTGCTCTGTTAGTCTTTGTGAGCTACCCTTGCACAGCTCTGATTCCCTTACAGATCACTCCACATGGTTTCCAGTAGCACTGTTTCAACTGTTTTATGTCTTAAAATTGTTACGGGTCCTCAGCAGACTTTTATAATATGGATTTAATTAGGTCCAGAACTTTTAAAAATGCCTCAATCTCCTTTGCAAGAGTGAAACTGCAAAGTTTTTCAGCCCTGCAATATTTAAAGGCAGCTTCAAAACAAATGTGCCTCTTAAGAGAGAATGTTTTGAACAAGTAGAGTTGGCAATTATACAATGTACTACTCATCAGCTCATAAAATTATAATACATCAAGAGTCACCTTTTTCATTCTTAGGTCTTCCGTATTATATTTTTATAGCCCCAAAGCATTTTATAAGCCTCTGATCTTTAAATTGACCTAATTTTCTGTAATTAGTAAGATTTAATATAATGGATATGCAACTTCTGACTCAGCCATACTTGAACATTTCGTGCTAAAAATGCAGAACCAGGTAATTCAGCTTTTTAATAAAGATAAAATTCAAGGCAGGTTCTGACCAAGATTTTTGTGAATTTACATCAGTAATTTACATCAGTTTCCTTATACACAAAAGTGTATAAGGAAAAAACAAATTCTCTATGTCTGAAAATGAAATTGGTAAATTTGAAGTGAAATTTTACAAAGCAGCTAAGGTGTAATTCTTTGTAAAAAGTATATACTTGGAATGCCAGTTAAACCTCATTTCTGTGACAAAACAGAGTTAAATATAATTTTATGAAATTTCCAAGAAAATTATAGAAGCTGCTCAAGGACACTGATGGAATCACAGGCATATGGTTTCTTGGATTCTGAGTGTGATATTTGATAACATGGAAGTATTCAATTTTATTTCCTTTGGTTTTGTTTGTTTGTTTGTTGATTGTTTTCTGTCTTAAGCAAATTTGCCTGTACTATCAAGCAAAAGACTATATATATTTACCCCTCCAGGATGTGAAATACTGGTTTGGATGATCAATTTCGGTTTTACAAATAATTCTTCCTTTCTGTAAGATGTCTAACTAAAAATGCGCTGATTAAAGCACACAATTCATAACTGACAGAGAGAAACTGATGCATCATTATGTGCTGCCACAATAATATATCACTCATAAGTCATCATAAACCATAGGAGCTTCCTGTTCTTTGTGTCATTAATACGTCAGGGGTTTTGCAGATTCTGCTATTAGAAAGTAGTTTTTCAGGAAATCAAAGTGAGTTCATTTTACTGGAACTAAGCAATGAAGAAATCATATTGCCTTTCTCAAGTGTTTTGCTAGATGGTGATTTTTTGTTTTTATTTTTAGGGCTCTTTCAGTTGCTGAAACTGAAATCTGGTCTTTCCATTACACAGGACAACTAACTCTATGTCAAAATTAAAATTGTTTTCCATTTGTTTTCTTCTTTGGGTGGCAAAAACAATGTTATTTGTCTTGCAGTGGCTAAACATAAATCAAAATGAAGTCCATCTCTTAAGCAAATAGCCCATATGAGATTGAACCTGCAACCTTGGCATTATTAGCACCATGCTGTAACCTGCTGAGCTTCATCGGAGTACACTTGATACCATTATCCAGATCACTTATGAAGACAATAAATCACATTGGGGACAATATTGATGCCTGGGGGGAAGCATTTGAGACAGGTGACCAGTTTGGAAATGTACTATTCACCATGACCTCCCTGATTTCTCCAGGAGAAGGCTGTAGGAAACTATTGAAACCCTTGGAGAATCCCTGTTAGAAAATGGTGCCTGCTCCACACCAGTCAAGCAGGGGACTTTGTCGTAGAGGATGATCAGGTTTGTCAAACATAGTTTGTTCTTGGTGGGTCTATGCTGGCTTTCCCCAATCAAGTGTTTCATCTTGTGTCAGCCCCCAGCAGGATTCTTTCCACAACTTCCCCAGGGATTGAAGTAAGACTGATGGACTTAAAACTGGACATTTCTTTGAGATCTTCTTGCAGGGGGAGGGGTTCATTAGACTTCTTCCAGTCTTCTGAGAACTCCTCCAATGTCTATGGCTTCTCATAGAAGAAGAAAAGAGAGTTGCTTCTCAATGATGACAGCCATCATTCTAAAGACCACTGGTGGATTGTCATAGAATCACAGCACAGTTTGGGTTGGAGGGGCCCTTAAGGGCCCTTGTTTCACCCCAATGTCATGGCCAGGGACACCTTCCACTATCCCAGGTTGCTTCAAGCCACATCTTGAACAGTTCCAAGGATATGGGATCAATTTTTAGAGGTCAGACTCCTGAGTTCACATGACAACTTTTCCATCACTTATGATGTGTTTACATCAACCTGCCTCATGTTGTGTAAATGCTACAAGCCAGACCATGTTCTCCAGGATGACCTGCATGGCTGTTCACCAGTGCAGCTATTTTTTGCCTTTTTCCTTCAGGAATGCAGGCCAGCAGAGTCTATAGGCTTTTCCATTGACTTAAAGGGTTGAAATTAGAACATTCGTCTCATAGAGAGGGGTAATTGGTCTTGTCAAGATGTTCTGCTTCAAGCCATGAAGGCAGAATAAACCAACATCAAACAGAAGCAGAAAAACCCCCATGAAAGTTCAAAGGGAGAGAATTTGAATAGGGAAACCTGGTAGAGCAGAAGCCTACTTATTGACTCAGTAAAGTGAATGCTGAAAGGAGGTGTTTTGACGCAGCAAATTATGACATCTCAGTGTGAAGGAAAAAAAATTGTACTTTCAGAAAACATGTCTCTGCATCTACACATTGGGATAGGAAACTAATGAAGAGTTCAGCAATGATTTTCAGTGACAAAATTTGTTTGAAATGCATCTGAAATCCTTACCTTAATGCCTTTTGCAGTTTCTACAGTATCAGAAACATGATTAGGGAGAATTTTGAACTCTGTTGGGTGTAAATTAGACATATTGGAATTATGTTGATTTTCAGATATACCCCATCACCCTGAAAAATTATAATGAGTGTTTGTGATTAAAGGAAATGTGAAGAGCTCTTACTCATTTAGAATATTAGGATGGGCTGGGGTTGGTAATGAAGTGCAAAATTAAATTCTAGCAATTATGTAAATAAGGACACAAGTAAAACTGCAGATAATGCTGGACTTCCAGGGAAAAGATAAAATCTTTTGAAACTATCAAGAGATAATGGCATAAAATATTTTTTAGATCCTTCTGAGATGTATCTTGAGCAAACCTACTAAAAACCCAAACAACTGACTGACGTCGCTGAATGTGATAATCTAACGGGCAAATGATTTTATGGATGTGACAGTAGTTTGCTGGACCATTTATTCAGTCTGGCATCCTCTTCATTGCTGAAGTTAGGGGAAAATATCATGATGATGTGTAGTTAGAAATTTATCTTAAATGTGAGAGAATTGGTGATTTTAGTAAGGCTAAATCACTGCTTTTTGCCCCAGCAATCATAATGGAGAATGACAGAGTTTGCTTGATAACACATGACGTTTTGTACAAAATAAGAAATGCTTAGTATTTTTTTTTTTTTTCCCTGTCAGAGACTGTCAGAGAGGTATGACCAGAATTACAAAACCTTAAAAATATAGTTTAAAATTTGTATGTATTTTCAGTAATATTGTTAGCATGATGCTTCATTGTTTATCTCTATTAACATTTCAATAGGTTACAAATACTTTTAACAATGGAAAAGGTTCTAACAAGTTGGGAAAAAACGATTATACTTTAGATATATGAAGCCTCAACAGTAGCAGGAAGAGATTTTAGGAGGAAAAAATACTTCTGAGGGAAACTATAGGGTTATCTTAAATCCACCTATGTAAGTCATTTAAAATTTACAGACAGATAGGATTGATTTATTTTGTTACTCTAAAAACATGATGCTATTTTTGTATTGCCTTTTAGTTTTTATACTAACAAAGTGCAAAGAATAGAAGCATTCACTTCAACTAAATATGTTTACTTTTATTGCAAATTTTTAGAGGGCAAGAACAATCAAATAAAATCTTTCCACTGTTTATGCAGTGAGTCCCTTATGCTGTTTGGTATTCATTGAACTGCAGCAGCAATAGAACAGCTAAATACTTTTAGCCAGTTATTCCAAAACCTTAAATTTTGACATGTGAGTCTTTGCTGGAGTGTTCAAAACTCAGATTTGATCATTCAGGTCACAACAAATACTATAAAAACACTTGTTTTGTGCTGCTAACATTAAAAAAATTAATATTTATAATAATTTTAAAGTTCTATGTTTCTTCTTGCTTGCCTTTGTTTTGCTCATTTCTTTAGGTTCGTTTAAAGAATAGCAGAAATGGCAACCAAAGTTCCAATCTCCTAGATTTTTTCTGACCCTGAACAATTTCTGTTTTAATGTCAATCTCTGCAAAATGGAAGAGTTTATGTTGTCAACAGTTCTATCTCTATGAAGATAAGCAAAGACCAATCCAACCAAGAACATGGTGGTTGAATTCTCTTGGTATTTCTGATTTAAACATAATGAAATATTGACGAGTGAAATGTTGATCTCTCTTTTAATGAAGTTCTGTGACACAGAATGAAGAAAAGACAAATTTTTTAGTAGGCTTCATTTCTCCAAAGCTCTGGAAGCACCTTCTAAGCAGCAGAAAGGGGTAGGAGGGAAGAATAATATGATCTTCCTGTACAAGTATGGAGGCAAAATTTGAATCTTCTCTTTGTAACTACTTATGAAATATTATTCACAGCCAAATGCAGTAATTTCAGAACCATTAACAGAGGTTTGTGCTTTCTCATTGTAACACCACCAAGAGTATGGAACCTATATACTAACTTCACTCTTCTGAGGGTGGAAAAAAGCCAAAACTTCTCTCATATAGAAATATGTTTCACATATTTAAAAGATTTTCTCACAAAAAAACTAAATCTCTTGCAAAATTTCTAATACCACTTTCTTTTACTGCATTTAATAACTCTTCATTAGCCCTCTTAAGACTGTAGTTTTGTGCATGTATTGGACTCATATTTCAAAGCCCTTTAGAAATGTAACTGCACTTTTTCCTGCAATCTCCACATCTTAGGTAATTTCATCAATAAGCATGGCTCCTTACCTAGAATGTCATATTTGCACTGGTTTAATTATGAACAGGGCCTCGATGCCCAGTGGCAGATACCCTGTGTATTCCCTGATTGATTCCAATGTTGGCCTTGTACTCCTGTGAGGTTCCTAATTGGTTTTCCTAGTGATGGTGCAAACACACCAGGCTGCAGCAATAGTGAAAAATGGTGTGGATTCCTCAGGATAATACCTAAGTGAATTATCTGGTAAAGCTAAACTCTTCAGTTTCAACTTTTGATACTGTTCTGCAGCTCTGGCTTTTCATTCTTCTCTTGAGTTGGCTTTGCTTGCTTTGTGATTTGTGATTACTCTTCACAGGGTAATGAACATTTAGAAATGTATGAGGAAGACAAATGCAGTTTTGCAACAGAACAGGACAGCTAAACTGTAATCCAGGGAACTCTGGACTATGGAAAGCAGTTTAAAAGCTTTTAGAATCTTCATTCTTTTCCTAACTCCTTAGAAAAAAATTTGCCTGAAGAATTCGTGTACTTCTATATTTTAAGATGCATTAAAATCCATTTTAATGGATTTTAAGTCCATTATGCCATAAGATCCTTCTCATCCTGTGCCATCAGTTTTAAATGGTCAATACTGGAAGTGTAGGGAAGAGTGGAAGAGGAAATACTTGGAATGGTTCTTACCATCTAGAAAACTGCTGAAACAGAAGGCCTGACTTCATGTTAACAAGACTTTCCAGAACTTACCATATGATTTTTTTGGTTTTTAATCCATGACTTCCAAGTTTACATTCACGTGACTCTTCCTGGGTCCAAGGGCAGCACAGATTTCTGCACATTTTTTGTTTCACAAAGAGGAAGAAATGAATTCCACAACCAACATGTTTCTAAAGTTGTTTAAGGGTTAATTCTCCCATAAATTTTAAAGATGCTTTTATGAAGGTGCTGACAACTTCAGCTGACTTGGTTTCAAGGCAGAATACAGAAGGATCTTTCAAAAAAAAAAAAAAAGACATTTTTTTCACCTGCCTGCTGTGCCACATAGATACTTCTAGTGCTTAATCACTTGCTTTTAGCCTTTTTAAACTTTTCTGTGTCAGTTGCTGTCTACATCTGTACCTCCTCCTGTGTTTATATGATCTTCCTTTTCCAGCCTGCCAATGGTAGCTATTTCCTCAATCCTCCTTAAAAACTTTCCTGCAAAAAATAAAGTATGTTCCACTCTTTAATTATATGTCCTTCTCTGAACACCAGAAAATACATACAGCTCCATCATGCACATCTATAACCTTGTTCTTGACACTGTTAAAACATTAAATACTGAAATAACTCTTTTGAAATAGAACAGCTTAGAAATGTCCACACTTCAGTCTAATTTCACAAATCAACTTCTGTATTATGTGGCTTATTTGCTTAAAATGCTGAACTGTTTTATTTTTGCTTTTAGAGTTTTGGACTGGTGGAAAATGTATTTGGATAACAAATAGAAATGCAATTCAGGTCTATTTACCCTGAAAGATATGGATTTCTTTTTATTTAAATGCCTTGGAGAAATACTCTTAGCCAAGATATTTTAAAAAATCCAATCCTTTCCATCACCAAATTTCACCTAATGAAATAAGAGTTTTCCACGGGGAAGGGAAATGTTTTGATTTGAAACATTCATATTAAAGTTGATCATTTTTGTCTTGAACTCACAGCCTAAATTGTGTTAATTAAGGGCTTCAATTTCATTGCAAATTTCAGGGGATATTTTTGCTCTTAATTTTTCATTGTTAAGGAGTATTTACTCTAAATCAGTATCATACAATGATAAACCTACTGGCTTTTTATTGAATAGAAACTTAATCTTTTAGTGAACTGTATTTGTTCCTGTATTAAAATAAATCCCATCCCTTGAGAGAACTTTTTATTTTAGGAAAGTAGGGCAGAAAAAAAGCCTTTGGCTGACCAAAAAAAAAAAAAAAAAAAAAAAAAAAACAC
>VXBA01001116.1:1662144-1679055 GCA_013399895.1 Serilophus lunatus
AAAAAAAAAAAAGCCCAGGCACTGAGAAACAAAATACTGGTGTAGCTTAAATAAATCTACCATTATTTTTCTATCAAAAAATCTTATATAATTGTGAAGGATTCACAGCTCATTAGCCAACAGCTCCTTAACTCAAGTGACTCTGTCCTCAGAAGTATCTTGTGTTTAATTGTCTTAGAACACTTAAACAACAGCCAAACCCTGTGAGCAAACAGTTGTAGATATACTTTTCCAGAAAAGATTTAAGAAGGTTGTTTTGGTTTGGTTTGTTTTTTAGCTCCCTCAGGATGAATAAATATTTAAACTGAAAACAAAAAATAACCCATGAAATATCAATGAGTCTATTTGTACTTCTGTGATTTAAATGTATCTTGTAAAGCAGACACAACTGTAAAGAAAACTTCACTTTGGGTTTACTTGAATAAGGAGAAATGTGGGAGCAACATAAGTGTGAGGAAAGCAGTGAGGGAGATTACAGAGCTTTTAATGACTAACAGGGACAATTTTTTTAACTCTTATTTGCCAGAATTTTACAGTGGTGTTGGGAAGGGAAAATATGAGGCAGACATCATTAAAATAAACATGTATGTAGAATATAATATATATTATATTAATATAATTAATATGGCACATCTGTGTCTTCTCAGAAAAATCAGGGGACTTCTTAGGACCACCTTGTAGGACAAAAACAAGAAATCAACAGAGTGATAATGATTTTTTTTCCCTTAAAAAATAGAGACAATATGTTGTTTCTGCTGCTTTTCCTGCCAAATGCAATTTCCAAGTCATAAAATACTCTTCTGCTCAGTTCAGAAAGCTGACAGGTTAAAAGAAAAAAAAAAGCCCATACAAAAAAAATTGGAGTTACCTCAAAGAATGAAAAGATTTCAACATGTCTTACCTTGACTTCTTTTTCGACATAGCTATTCAACATCCTGAAAGTAAAAGTGAGAAGAGAGAATTATGTAGCTTTTGGCAATAATGTATAACAATTACTTGAAGTTTGTTATTTGATTTATTTGCCTTGGTTAGTATTTCTTTTCTCAAAGAAACTGTCATGGTCAACAACTTTGATGAGATACAAATTCTCTTATAGGTACTATATTAGAAATTAATATTGTGTATACCTTCAATACCTTATGTTTCCCTGTAAGGGAATCATGCTAGAGTAGAAATTATGGTTGATCATGTTGCCCTCTTTCAAATTATGTATTTTTATTATATCATTTGGAATAGCTAAAAATTAGTATTAAGCTCATTGTACTTTGTCTATATTAAATTATTTCGGTTCCTTGTCTCTGTCCCTACTAAAGATTCTTTTTGCCTTCAGTGCCATTATTCTCTACCAAACAGTACCTTAAGTTTCATGTCCATTTCCAAGTCTAGAAGAACCTTTACAGAAAAAGTAGTTTATTTTAAAGAAGGTACAGAAGTTCAGTGTGTGGTTTTATTTCCACTGGAAAAGGTGTTGAGGTAGTGGCTTTCCAAATGATTGATCTGGGCCATTAGTGAAACTCCAGCTTTTATTAGCTGTTGACCATAATTTTCTTTTATGATGCCATTGACATCACTAAAAAATTTTATTGGAGAATGAAGTCCTTAATAGTAATATTTGAGTAATTCTGTTATCAGAAAATAATGAGTTCAAATGGGTTATAACAACTTCAGGAAAATGGTGAGGTTTTATATCAAAGGTGTCAAAGGCAGCAAAAACGCCCCCCAATAAATAAAACCAGAAGTTTCTCCCAACACACAACTGCTTTCAACATTTATTTCTCATGTGCTGTGATGACAGAGAATGGTCTACAAGGCTGAAAATGTGTCCTATATGAGAGGGAAGTGATACAGTTATTTTTCTCTTTTTAATTATTTAGGCCCTTACACAAAAAGTGATTGATAAGATGTAAATGGGGTTTACCTGTGAATTAATGCAATTAATTTACATAATTGAGAAATCCAAAAGACTAGTAGTCTTCAGAATCAGGAAACAAGAATTTTGGTTTTGTGATACAGAATAGGAATTTCATTCCTCTGAAATATGTTATCAAATCATGTGAACCACTCTGGATGATTAACAAAGTGATAAAGCACATCATCATATATATTTTTAGACAAATTTATTTAGATTTTTCTTAGAAACAGAGAAGATGAACACCCCGGACTGTGCCTACTGTTCCACCCATACAACATATTTTGGGGCAAGAATCTGCTTATTTCTATGCATACATGAACGTTTTTATCACTATATTTAATCATAAACATCTGTGCTATTAATTAGCAACAACAATGCGTCTATTTATCATGTACTATTGTGTGGCTAGGTTACATAAACCTCATACCTTTAAAATATAGGAGAAAATAATCAAACTTTAAATATTTTTACAACTAATGTGCCCAGAATTACGATGTAATTACATATTTTGTACAGTGATTTTGACCAGGCTACCATAGCCTCTCTACCAGGAACTACATCTGAATTTGAAGGATTTATAGGCATGTCATGTATTAACTTTTAAAATTAGCCAAAGCATTTCACATTAACAGATATGCAGAAGTCTTCTTTCTTGGTTTGAGATTTACTAATGAAAATTGCCCTTTTCCATATTAGCAAAATAATGAGGGGGTGAAGGACAGCCACAAAATATTGTGTCATAAAAAGCAATAAAAATAAGTCTATTCAAACTAAAGAAGAACTGGTCAGTTAAATATTCTTTATCTTATCAATACAATTTCCAATAAAAGAACCACTTTCTCTTTCTATGCAGGTAACCTTTTTTAACTCTATTCAGCAGAAACAAAGTATTTTTGGTTAAGTTAATTACTTGAAGTTCAGTTATATTTGCAATCTGTGGTGGGAATACCTCTGCACTTCATCTCACTCCTTCTCCTGTGATAAAAGAGAACAAGCAAAAAAGATTCTGTTTGAGGACTTGATCAAAAAAATAGATGGAATATCCCAATTCCAATACGTATCTTTTATATGATTTCAGAAACACAGTTAATATTTTACTTTAAAGAGTTAAATATATATTTGTATAAAATTTTTGCTTGCAATTTTATCACAATCTGATTTCATTATGCTTTTTTTTTCTTTCTCATTGCTCATCGAGAATTGAAACTGTCGAGCTCTAAAACAAGAGACAAACATGTAAGCACCAAAACTTACATTCAGAAGTGCAACTACATGTCTAATTTTCTCTCCCTTCTGCACTGTCTGAGATTCCTGATGCAGAAAATAATCTTTTCCCTGCTGAAAAAAAATATAAATTGTTTTTTTTTAATTGGCTTATTTATATATAGTGCTCACAGAGAATAGGATGTCATGCTTTTGGCCACTTATTTTTATTTTCTTTTTAATCAGTGTAGCCATATGAAAACTATAGCCAGTCTGAGTACTTTTAATGTGATTAGTATGAAGGTCTTCTTTAACTTGAGAATCACAATGAAAATCCAAACATTAAAACATTTAAATCTCAACATTATTAACAGGTTAATAAGAGCATATACTGCAGTCAGAGGCAATTAGCCTCTAATATGAAGAAAATTAGTTTTACTAAATTGCTTAGCTTGGTAGCAGTCCTTTGAGAAAGTTCTCCCCTCATGATGTATGATACAGACGTAGGTCACTGTATTTAAGGTTTATTTAAACAACTGCTTCTGGTTGCCATAGTCATGAACTAGCTTATTAAAGAGCAGCTGAAAGCATTGAGCTGACAAGTAATGAGCAAAAAAAAGGATGCTGGTGACTGAAGCAAAATGGAAAGAGTGAACAGCAGCTACATTGGGAAAGGAGAAAGACACTCCCCGTATGAAATCTCTACTCAAATACTGCTTGTGATCTGGAATTGCTGTGCAGTTTTTGCCACAGCTCCTCAGAGCTCTGTATGTAGGATGGCTGGATAATGGATGATGGAAAATTTTCTTTGCTAGAGTCTTGGCATCAAATCTGAGGCCACAAAACAGTTTTTATTTTACCAGCACCTGTATCACCTTACGTTTGATTTCCTGAACAGAACGTAGTACTGCTTCAAACCTTTCTCCAGAATGTTTTCATCCAGCCAACAGTATCTTTTTCTTTTCTGAACAACCCATTTAAGGTTGGGGTTTGTTTTTTTTTTTTCATTTTTAAAAAAAATTAGAAATATCTTCTGGACAGGATTACTCTTTCTTACGTTAGGTCTCCATGTTCTCCAACTTTCTCCATGCACCCTTTTGCTTCCTTTTTCTGATAAGTAACAATATCCAAAAATATTTTTTCCTCCTCAGTGGATCAGAATTTCCTGCTTTACTCTTACCTTTTTTTTTCTTCATTCCTCACCACCATTTACTCTACTCTGTCTTATTATATAATATCATAAATTTTCTCAATACATTAGTTCAATCTGGAGTGATGCAGCGATGTATTTTGTCTGTATGTTGCAGTAACAACACCAACCTGCAAAAATTTCTTTTTATTTTCTTTCTACTCCCTTTATTCAGCATTCTCATCTTTAACTGATGCCTAAAAAAATATCCAAATGTCACAACTAAACATTATCAGGTTTTGATTGTCTTTAACTTCTTCTGGCACATGTAATATGAAGTCTCCTTATAACTTCAGCAAATTATGAACATAGAACATTAGCTTCTCCTTTTTTGATGTACATAAAGCTAAATTGTTCCAAAACCTCATAATTCTGCACAGTTATGAAATGCTTGAGATTATCTCTTGCTTAGATTATCTTGATTCTTTAACTGGATAGTGAGGGACTGTACACACATATTCAGAACTCTATAGCATTATACAGGAGTGATGTGTTGGCTAAAAACCTTTTTGGACTGTTCATGTGGAAATTATACTCTACATAATGACTGTCAGAATTTGTAACTTTATCTTGTAGGAGATGAGAGAAATGCACCTCATACACTGACTTTGATTTCACCTAGTGTCTGTAGCAGAAATCATAATTTGTCTAATTCTTATTGAAGTTGTAATATTTTCCTTTTAAACTTCTGTTTCCCTGATCTACATTTTTTTTTTCAGTGCAGCAGAAAGATTGCTGCCAAAACTCTTATTGTGGCTGTGGGTAAAATGGTGATGTTGTTTTCTTGAGTAACAGAGTACCTAGCACGTGAGACAATTGGTGAGTGTGTGAGCTTCATTTCAGTAAAATAATTAGTGTCTCAAAAAAAAAAAAAAAACAAACAAAAAACAAACCAAAAAAAGTAGTGAAAGGATATAAAACGATTGTTTTACATTTTTTTGTAAAATACTTTTTTGTTCTACTTCAGAATATTTTGGGGATTTCATGCTGTTTTGTTCAAAGAACTCTGAGTAAAAATCAAATTTCTTTGTGGCTCCTAAGGTACTTGTTACACTCTAAGTGGCTTTTTGACTCATGCTGTATGAATCTCCCTCCAGACATTTCTGTTTGCCCTGTGAAGTTCAAGTGTAGTTGATATCTGGCAAAAAGCACTTGGTACTTTCCAAGTGAAATGGAACGAGATCCTTGTGATATTTCGTGGTGTCTGGAAATGAACTGGAAATAAACATTGAACAACCCCAAGCCATCAAGTTTCACCCCTCTGAGCTGCTGGAGAAGGGACTATTACTGGCTATAAATATAAATTCAGCATCTTCAGCAAACACAGGCTGTGAAGGAAACGCTCATTGGCTTCAGTTTTAGCCCCCTGGAAAGGGTTGAAGCTGCTTCTGAAACTTCCCTGTGTGAATTGAATGCTGAGGTTGGGGTTATGGAAAAAAACATTCCTTAGATTGCTCTCTTTCAGAAAGTCAGCAAATACTGTCCCTTTCCAGTCTGTGGCTTTGAAAAGGGATGAGTTAATGTTCCAGTAACAATCCCTGCGAGGCTGATACAGTCCATTAAAACTGGGGGCACTTGGTCACTTTGCAGAATTACTTCAGGAATAGGCTGTAAGGTTTTAGAAGCCTCTCTGAGGAATTAAATACGCAGTAAGTGTAGGTCTTTAAATGGTCTCAGGTTGAGTGTGTGTATGAGGAGCAGAGAACACCACATTTCATTTAATTTTGACATTTACTTTTTTTTGGGGGGAAGGGGGTTTCACCTGATAGATATTAGAGAAATTATATTTCCTAGGATTTCAGGTGATGAGTTCAAAGTTTATGGTATATGAATATATTTTCTAAATAAAAGAGGAATTCTCTTTCCTTTGTGATTCTTTTCTTGTGACTCTTCACTTTTTAGTGACCCAGCAAGTGGTACAACATGCAGCAGATGCCGATTTATTTCAAAGGCTCTGGTTCTTTCAACAGGAGCAAAAAGAAACAATGAAAAAAAGAGGTAATTTTATTGTCTTATATTAGAATTTCAGCCCTCATTTTAATTTCATGCACTTACTTTACATGATTTGAAGTAAAAAGGATTAAAATCATTCACATCTTATTGCTGTGGCCAAAATCCAGATTTATTGTTTTGAAGAAGATGGTGACCTGGTCTTCAGTGTGCTGCAATATCTGTAATAAAAGATATTTTGTTAATTAAATTTTACTGTATTGTTTATATAAGGGTCTCTGGTGGTTTCCTTTTTCTTCACTGTGGCAATTCTGAAGTATAGCCATCTGTCATACTGTGGTAGAAATAATTGGACTGTTGGAATAAATGAGTGGAACAGATCAAAATCAGTGGGTAAACAAAAAATAATAGCATAATTTAAAAAACACTCCTAAGATTAAAGAGCAATAAAATGCACATTACATATATATATAATACATGGCTCATAATAAACATTATGCAGCACATCAAAATTGGGTTTTTTATACTTTTGGTTCTTTTCTTCTGTCATTTATTTAAATACATATATATATTTATATATATACATACATCAGATATGAAGTCGATAAATAGCTGCAAAGTGACAGAGCAACGACAGCATTTTAGGAAATCTTACGTTATTTGGCCCAACTACATCAGGAATGCATTGTTTATACCCTGTTTTAGTTACTTGCCACAGGTGGGTTCCAGTATAATTTTTATAATGTTTATATTCATGTAGTGATACTCAGAAGTCACCAAATTAATTAACAACTTCTTTAAACTACTGGAAATTAATTATTGAAGAGTATATCAAAAAGATTGAGGCTCATGTTTGTTTCAACCACTGCTTTAGTTCTAGATAAAACATGCAGATTTTTTTTAATTGTTCTTCACCTGAAAGAGAAAGACTCTGGAAACAACTCTGAGCAGCACAAACAAGAAATTTTAAGAGTTAAAAGGGTAATTCATATATCATGGGTACAACTTAGTAAGGGTTGATATACAAAATTTTGGTAATACAAGCAAGTGTGTCTTGCCCTGCAAGAATCAAATTCAGGTCAATTTTTACAATCTTGTTACATGACACAAGTGTAATAGTCAAACTGAACATCTGAGGCGAGGCTGAGCTTTATTTAACAGCTTTCCAAGCTCATTACTTTGCTTCAAACTTCATGGCTTAATTCTATGCAGAACAGGGAGCTGGATTTGTCACTGGAAAAAAAGAATATATCCTGGGATGGCACAGAGTATTTAGGCTAACACCAAAGTATTTCCTGTTTCAAAAAATGTAACATCTGAAGGTTTATGTGTTCTGTGCTTTCCATCAAATGTTAATATCTGGATGTTTTAAGTCAAGAAAACTGAAAATAACATTTTCAGAAAATAATTTCTCCCTGAAACTGTTCACTAACTTTTTGGGACATGCAAGATTAAGAAAATACTTGCAGTCCCTGGCCTGGGAATTGGAGATAGAAAGTCAGTATTCAGAGGATGGTTACTGGGGCTAATGTGGGTGAGGAGATCTGGGACAAAGCAGTATTTTCTGGTAGCCATGAGGCTTTTTAGGGCGAATTTTCAACAAAGCAGAAGTTCATGGCCATTAATTGCTAAGCAGTGGTTACTCAGCTTATCTGGGTAGTAGCTACATGCTACCTTGTCTTCCTCCTGTAGCAACTACTCACTTTCTCATTCAAGTTATATCTTTATAAATACATTAATAAAAATGATTATCCTAAAACACATGTAGGCCACAACTGCCATATACAAATTTGACTTATGTGAGACTAGAATGTGATTTGCTCAAACATATGAGATTTTTTTGTAATGTCATCATTGCAGCTCACTAAAATTAAAGAATTTCTACTCATAACTACAATGCCTTCGAGTGGCAAGAATTTTCCATGAAAAAATACAAAATAAAGCAAGTGATTTATTTATAAAACAACAAATTTAGGTTCTGTTTCTCAGTGTGCTTGTAAAGCACTTAGCACATTTTCAAGAGAAACTCGGGAACTTGGACATTACTTTGTATTTTCTGTGGAATCACTTGCTCATAATTTCTTTTTCCCAAATATTTACTTGTTCTAAGATCCAACTCCTTGTGATTTCCCAGATCCTTCACTAGTAAACTGCTCTTCTCCATTATGCAAAATATTGATCTCTGTCCTTCTGGCTGAACATAGCTCAAAATTTATGGAATTAATTGGGAACGAACAATTCCATTTCAGTTCCTTTCCACATCTATTCCTCCTGTGAAAGTGTCAGAGGAAGAGTTTCTAGCCTGACCAAAGCTTAAAAACATGACGGCCAACACGTTCTGATGATTTTGATACAAGAACACCCAAATTTAAATGTAAGGAAGACCAGTGTGTTTATTACTTGTTAAAACAAGAAACTTTTACCTAGAAGAATCAGGAGAAAATCAGAAAAAGTTGGAAGCAAGTAGTTTGGGAAAACAAACTGGAGAGCATTTAAAAAATGTTCTTTATCTTACTTTAGTTGGTAGACTCTGAAATTCTTCTCTGATCACAACTTTAACCAGATGGATAAAGAAACAGTGATATAAACAGTGTTCTGCAGTAATATTTTAAAAGCTGTTTTATATCTATCTATATATAGATATAGGGATGATATATATAGATATATACATATATATATGGAGGTTCTTTATTTCAGATGAGCATAAACATACATAGAATCACAGAACTAGAAGCTAGAAAGCCCTTCAGTTTTAATTCTAGTTATATTTTTAACTTCATTCCCTATAGGCTTTAATATCACTTTCTTGAATCAGTTTTGCCATATAAAAATAAGGAAATGTCTACCAACATATCATTTTATGTGGGATACTCATGATGGATTATTGGAAAAAAAAAGAAAAAAAACAGTTGTCAGTGTGTCAAAGAGGTTTAGGGTCTAATGAGTTTACTGAAAACCAACAGAACAAAGTCTTTAGAGGCTAAGTGAGAAAAATTAATCTATTCAGGAACATCTGAGTCTATTCCTAGGTTTGCTTTTCCTGTACAATCCATGTGGTTTCTTTCCTAGTTTTAGAGAAATATTTTTATTTTCTTTCTTACCAGTTTTTTTTTTCTTTTCTTATTTTTTTTCCCGCTGTGTTTCAAAACTAGCTGCAGGCTAGTTGTTTGTTTAATCACCTCTTTTTTTTTTTTTTTTTTTTTTTTTTTTTTTTTTTTTTTTTTTTTTCGCAGAGAGAAATGATAAAACCACGGAAGGCTACATTATTGTCTTGCTGTCTTACTGCCTTTAATGGGAGCCTTACACTCAATTACCACAATCTTCACAGAAAGTTTAATTAACCAACATAATGTGAAAAAAATATATTTAACAGCTAGATTGAGTGGAGTCATAGTATTAAGCACAGTGAGATATCTCTGTATTGCACAAGAATGAAGTACATCCCAAATCATGAGAGGGGAAAAATGATGCTTGAAACAACCTTGTAACCAGAAATAAATACTTCATTATTATTCCTGTCATTGGAAATAACTATGATAATGCATTCACTATTGATCTTTCTCTATAGGATTCCAGCTCTGACTCATTGCTCATCCTAAATGGCTCAGTGAGTTGCAAGAGCTGTCAGTTCTTGCCCATTTAGTCTTACAGTGTTTTGTGTACTCCATCTGCTTAGTAATACTGGCTGCTTGTGCACTACTCTCACATGAGCTAACACTGAAACAAGCCTAAGAAAAAGCCAATATTTTGAAGTACTCACCAGTAAACTTTGAATTGCAAAAAAAACACCCCTCCATAAACCTAAAGATTTTTTTTCCACATTTATGAAATAAAGAACAAGTTTTGAAAACTATATTTTGAAAAATAAGCAAAAGTAGTATTTATAATACCTAAGAGTCAATATAAAATTTGTCTGATTTCTGAGTTATTTTACATTCTCCCTTATAGCTTCCTTAGTTTCTGGTTTTTATATATTTTTATTATGACTTTAGTAAGGGTTTTGGTTCTATCCCTTACAACACCCTTCTGAACAAGCTGCTCAGCTCTGGTATAAGTGGGTTCATGATGTGCTGAGTGAAGAAAATGGTGAAGGGCAGAGCTCATAAAGTTGTAGAACATTGGGCTACACCAGTGTGGCGACCAGAGGGATCAGTGCCAAGGCCAGCTCTGCTCCATATACCTATCAACAATTTGGATCCAGGAGTTGATAAACCATTAGCAGGTTTGCCAGTGACACCAGACTGGGAGGTCCTGCTGACTCTCAGGGGGACAAGTGGCTGACTGGGGCACAGGACAAGGGTTAAAGCGGGGGAATTTAACATGTTCAAATGCCAGATGGGACAAAATGACTGAAAGTAGGTTTATAGATGGGATATTAGAAGGAAATCCTTCCCTGTGAGGGTGGGCAGGCCCTGGCACAGGGTGCCCAGAGAAGCTGTGGCTGCCCCATCCCTGGGAGTGTCCAAGGCCAGTTGGAGTCACCTGGGACAGTGGGAGGTGTCCCTGCCCAGGGCAGGGGGTGGGATGGGATAGTCCTGAAGGTCTTTTCCAACCCAAATCAGTCTGTGACACCCTAGACAGGGTAATGCTGTGCACAAATGGAAGAGCTGAGAGGAGTTTCTGCAGAGCAACACTGCGGAAAGCAGAGAATCATGGAATGGTTTGGGATGGAAGGGACCTTAAAGACCACGGGCAGGGACACCTTCCACTAGCCCAGAGTGCCCAAAGACCTTGTCTGGGCGTGCTGTCTGGCTCACTATGGATCAGCAGTGTGTCCTGGAAGCCAGGAGTACAAAGGGAATCCTGGGATCCATCAAACATGGGATAAGCATCCAGTCAAGAGTTGGGATTATCCTGCTGTGTTCAACATATGTGCAGCCTTATCTTGAATACTGAACACAGTTCTGGGACCTATACTTTAAGGAGGGTATAAAAGTACTTGAATGAATCCAGGGTGGGACAAAAAATCTGTGACAGGTTTGGAAGGTATTTTCTGTAAAGAATAGTTGAGGATTTGGGGCTTGTCTAGTTTGGAGAATTGGAGGTGTGACCTTGTTGCTCCTCTTGGTTGTTCCACTGGGGTTTTTCAAAATAGAGTTTTCACAACATAATGATCTGTTTTATTTTTTTATTTTTTTGTTCCTATTTCCATTCATTTTACCAGGTAATTCCCAGATCCATTTTCCACTCCTAACAGACATATCTTTTAGTGATGGTAATTTACAAACATAATAATTTACAACAAATGTATTTCTAGTAACTATGTACATACTACTGGTAACCAAGTACTTCTGCTGCATAGTAGTAGCTCAGTACATCAAGGGTAGATAAAAAAAATGAATATATACAAAAGAAATATAATTTATTTTACTTTACAAAACGCATAAATAATTAAAAAATGAGCTTGTGGAAACAGTCTTTAAAGGATTTTTATTAGTTTATAAATTTGTGTGGTTTTGAAAGGCACAAAAATGAATCTGCTGTCAGTGCTGAAGTGATTGAATGATTCACCAAAATTTCTGTTATGAAATCGAGACTACACTACAGAGTTCTGCATTCCACAACTGCCTTAATGGCAGTTGAACAGAGCTGCAGGAACAGCTCCAACAGGCTCAAACAAACAAAAATCCAAAGATATCACTGGGTGCCAGACAGCAGCAAACACTCAGGGAGATCATAAACCCAGAACTGATGTAGCCCCAAAAGAAACACTGAACATAAAAAGTCTGTTTCTAAAAGTTTTTATATATGTTCACTCTAGTACTTAATATTTCCATGGCTTGCAGATCCTGTGGATGGCTAAAATTCCAATACCAGTAGCATTAAACAAAGAGAAATTTAAAAGAATAATGGGAAATATGGCAACTAAAATCCAATATTCCACAGGAAAAATAGTTTGTAACTAGGTGAAATGATTTTGTAATTAACAGGCTTCCCAAGCACTGGCTTAGGGTGTTTCTGAACTTCTCCTGTGTGTATAACTCAACAGGTAATCCTCCAAAAATTACTTTTTACATAGTATGTACCTAAATATCACTGTTGTTAAAAACAGAAATCAAATTCACAAAAAGAAGATAAATCTGGTTAATTATATATAAAAAAATTGTTAGGAGCTAATAACAAGTTTCTCTGGATAGGGAATTTTTTCTTATCTTTTAAGACTAATTTATATTTGACATAATAAAAATGTAGATACATTAGTTACAGGCAATTTATATTCTATCTTCTTACAAAGAAAAGTTAAGTATAAGCCTTAAAGTGGGATGGTTTCACTGCTGTATTGCAGATAAGGTTTAAAAAATGAAGGAAGAGCAGCACAGGTGAAAGCACACAACATAAAAATAAATTGAGGAACATATTTAATTAGCGATGGCTGCTAATTGAAAATTGAACTTCTGATATTGCAAATTTTAATCTGTCTTGTTCCTCAGTGCATTATTAATCCAAGATAACATTAAATTTCCTCTGTAAAGAGTTCTATAGAAAGTTAGCAAAGTTAAAACCAAAATACCACCTTGTAGAGAGGTAAAATTAAAACCTGTAAATGCAATAATTATCTGGGCAATGCTGTGGGTGTTTACATTTTGTACACTTAATATTAAGACAAAATATTGCTAGTCACAGTAGTAGCTAAAATAATACATCTGTCTTTGACAAAACAAAGAATATAGTATCACTGAATTAATAACCACATTAATTGGAATGCACAGCTGTGGGAGCACTGATACTGAATTAATTTACTACAGATTAATATAGACATGGAAATCTGAATATTTACATGTCATTAAAGCTCAGTGCCTTAAAGACTCAAGGGCATTTTATCCCCAGAAAGGCTTCAATTTACTGTTTTCAGGGACATTTATCATCAAAGTTAGAGTAATGCTGGCACTTCAGAAGCAATTTCAGGTGTTCAGATCTCAAGCGAAAAAAAAAAGAAAAAAAAAAAAAAAGGAAAAAAATGCTTGAAGGATAAGATTCTTAGAAAGAAACCCAAACCCTAAATCTGAAATTCAATGAAATGGCAAGAGCATGTCTTCATGGGAGGTTTTTGAATGCAGAAATTGTTGTATTTTTAGCCTTAAGTGAAAATTCAACCTGTATTGAAAAAAGAATGTCTAATAAAAATAGAAATTTAATGAAATTTCTTTCCATTTGTTTGTTTTTTGTATGTTGTTGGTTTTTTTAACAGAAAAGTACAATAACACCATAGTATTTAAAAATGTGTTTTTATAAAAACAGTTTTCATATAAACAGTTTTCACATAAACAGTTTTCACTGTGCTATTACAGTGGTTAAGACTTGTTCTGCCTTATATAAATTTAAGAGTTGCTGTAATTTCTGTCATATAAAATTTAAAAAATCCCCAAAAAACAAACAACAAACGTGATCCACTTAACAAGACCCTCTTGGTAATACAACAAATCCAATCTCAGAACATTGTAATAAATCACCCAACACTTTTGTCCACTACAATCCACTAATCAATTAGCATTCAAATTGCCTTCTGCCATTGTCCCAACATTACTTAGGCCTCCCTTGTCATTTAAATTTATGTTTAGTGGATATCACACTGATGTCACTTATAGGTATGAGCTTAAAGTCTGTTGGTTTGAGTAGAATTGGTGTGGATTATGGGAGTGATTTACGGATGGGGATAGTGTAACTCCTTTTCAAAACCAATATTTATATCAAGGTCCTTTTATCCATTTCTTCTGTCAATTCTGAGTGCTTGCAACAACTTGGACTGGTAATTTTCTTTTAAACATTTAAATTAAGCTATTTGATCTTGCCTAGTTGTTGAGGCCTTTCTAAGTCAACAGAGAGAGAAAAGAACATTGCCGTGAACAATGAAATTCACAGATTCTGAAGCTCTATGTAGAGTAATTAACTTGTTTACAAAAGGCACCTTATTTGTAGGCAAATAAGGTTGGGTGAAATTAATCCCCACCTTTGCTACACATTTGACAAAGAAATACCTCCCCTACTTCTAAGAAATTCTTAGAAGCTGCCAAGAATTTGGAGGAATTCCCCTTTAGTATGAATTTTGGAGATTATCAAATTATTATAGTATTTTTCAGCTATTACTTGATAATTTGACTTATTTCTAAACTAAAGGAATAACTAGCTTTTTAAAATTCTTTCCCAGGTTTCCATTAAAATATCCCAGCTGTTTCCCTTTGAATGGCACTGCCTTTAGCTCCTGAGTCATCTCTAGGCTGATTCTCTACAGTTTCACATCCTTTTTTTTCTCTCACTAATAGTCCATTAGATTTGTCTAAGGTTTTCTATCAAACTTTAAATAGGAACAGAACAGCAAAGGGATTTTATGTGGTAAAGAACTGGAGAATTTGTGGTACACAAGCATAGATGAAATGACATTAGAATCCATAGGTCTCAACCCAGTTTTACTTAACTCAATTGTATTCAGGACTGCAAAATCAATCCTAAGAATTACTGCTTGAATTAAATGTCTGTTTGTTGTTTTGTTTGTTTGTTTGTTTTTTAAAAAAGACAGAATAAGGATCCATTCTTTAATACCAGAAAACCAACAATCACCCTTCCAAGCAAGAAATTTTGTTGGTATTGTTTCCCTTTACTGAGGGCTTTCAGATGTTGGGATCTATGGACTCTGAGGTCTGCATGATTATTGAAACATATTTAAACCATATAGACAGGTTTAAACTAGTTTTTGTTTGTTTGTTTGTTTTTTAAATTTCAAAAGTATTGACTTTTTAAGTAAAAAGCTAGATGTGATTTGGTTAAACACTGCAGGTTTTCTGTGCCTCTCTGGGATATTCAGAACTCCTCATTCTTGGCCTCCTGATCTTTTCCTCCCATGCAAACAACATCCCCCTTTACTCCTACAATCTGTCACTAGCCTTTTCCTCCTACACAGCTCTATTTAGTCTATTGGGTTGAAATTCTTTTAATGAGTCTCTTATCAGACTTTTCAATTCTTTCTGTGTGCTCAGAACCTCCAACACAGTGCATTCTCTCATCTATTTTAATTATTTTTTTAAATTTCCATTTTGTTAAGGACTCATTAATGTTGTCTTATACTTCTGGGCATCATTTGGCTCTATTTGGTCTGTATATTTGATCTATTTAGCTGCACTGCAAACAGCTTGAGGCTAAATTCATTGCCCAGCCATATTTCTGATTTGCAGATGCATAACTGACCTGAACACAGGTAAATATTAAGAGAGAAAAAAATCCAGAGGTTTTCCAGCCATTGTGTGACACCAAAGCAGTTACATAAAATAGGAATGTGCCTCAGTGTCTTTTTTTTAGTCTGTCTTTTTTAACAAATTCAGTTTCAATCTGCACCAATAAAACAGGGTGGTCTTGCCTTAATGGTCTTGTGGAGGTGCTGCAAGTGGTCAGGCAAGGCCAGGATACTGGGGGAGGGGGTTAAAATTATTGTCTTAAATCAGTGCTGAGAGAAGACTGAGGGGGGCTCTCATCAATCCACATAAATATCTCCAAGAGGTGTCAAGAGGATGGTGCCAGACTCTTTTCATGTAGAATGTTATGCATAAAACTGTTATTCAGATTTAAATATTAAGGGTATTACTACTGTATCCAAATAGGCAGTGAGTATTCTGTAATATATATCCACCATAAGCTGGAAAAGATTGCCAGGACAATCACTGAAATAAATGGACTCAGTCTCAATTCATCTTTTGTTTTAGAAGCATTTTGTGCTACATATGCACCTTGAGAGTTGAGCAGACTTTTTCTTGAGACAATATAAGATTAGGGAAAAAACAATATCTAACAAGAGTATAATGGCAAAATATGAGGTTTTCTTCAAGGACACAGTATTCCAGTTTTATTTTTCACAACATCATAGCACAACTTGTTTTCTACCCTCTCAAAAACAAAACAAAAGAGCAAAGCAGAGCTTTTCATTTAAGCATATAAATTTAACAATCCACAGATAGAGGAATCAAGTTGATATTGTTTTTCCAGCTCAGTGTAAGCAATTACTTTACTAATCCCTCTCTCTTTATTACTACAGGCAGTAAGAAGCTGTTCACATATTCACTATTTTGCATGAAAAGTAGATTTGTCAAGATATGAAAAAGACACTATCTGAAGTGTCACGTGGATGAGTTTGTTGTTCATGACAATAGTTCTGAAAATTGTGCAAAATGAAGCAGGAAAGACTTTATCCCTTGAGGTGAAATTTCTCCACTGGGGAGACAACAGTAGTTCCTGTAGAAGACAAATTTTATCTGTTTGCCTTTCCATCTTTTTTAAAATTCCTTTTGAACATTTTGTATCTTGTCCTAGTATTTATTGTTTCAGAGAGAAATTGATTCTCATCCACCAAGCGGAGCAAGATACATAAAAAATGTAATTTCTCTTGCATAAGCTATGGATTATTCTTACCAATTTAGCACTCTGAAAGCTAATAAAACAATAAATTACATTCTCTCATATCACCTCAGAGTTGGCACAGTGACAAGCATCCAAGGAAGGTTGCCTTTGTGCAAATATTCCAATGTGAAAACTTTGTGTTGCTATACCTTATTTCTCTTGACTAGCTCTGTATAGGAGCTGTAGTTATTACCTTGATGCATTTTTATTGAGCTACTGAAGTTTCTGTCCCAGACAGTTATGAGATATTGTCTGTGTGGGGTTTTTTTTTTTT
>VXBA01001116.1:1688727-1703753 GCA_013399895.1 Serilophus lunatus
TTTTTTTTTGTTTATTTGGGTTTTTTACCACTTTTCTAAAACTGTTCACAGAAATCAGCCATCCCAAAATGACAGATGGTACTCACATGTTTAATACAGGTCAGGGCTTGGATTTTTTGGGGCTGAGGGGGTGAGGGAAGGAGGAGAAGTTGGAGAGGACACGTCATCTCTGACAACGACAAGAACTGATTCTCACGAGTGGGCTGCAATCTTTCCATTGCTACAAAGCAGAACTGGGTTAGAAGCTCTTTGTCCAATGCTGACAGACAGTGTGGGAGTTCCTTTTTGCTGACACACACGAGTTGGTTCAGCTGCTCGTGGAGGAGAAAAGTGTTGCAGGCACAGGGGTGACGAGGATTTCTCAGGTTGGCTCAGCAACACGCTCTGCCATCCTCCCACTCCCAACACAGATAGTTGTCTGCTGCACAGATCAAAGAAACCTGCAGTCCATCAGGCATTTATATCATTGCCTTTCATTTTTAGGCTGAAAAAACAACTTTATATTCTCAAGACTAGCCTCCTAAATAAATGCAGGCTGTGATGTTAGACATGTATAGTGAACTGGGGTGTTTACTTATCCATTTCATTTCACCACGTTTCCCTTACATCTGACTTACCCACCAATAAATCAAGTATGCAGATAAGACAAATCACATTTGTTAGTAACATTTTATGTAGCAAACATCTGAATTGCGTTTCATGCTTTTTTATGGAACACTATTAATTCCTGCCTGGCTGTTGTTACTTTTTGGGAATGAGAGACACTATTAAGAAAATATTTATTGAAGTTAAGTAGTTATTTTATTAAACCAGGACATGGAAATGTAGATACTGAAGCCAGCATTTTGCTCTGAAAGCTCATGTTACCTCTGGGGGAAAATGGAAAAAAGTGTTGATAGTTTATTTAAATTTAGAGATGACTATCA
This sequence comes from Serilophus lunatus, assembly GCA_013399895.1. Taxonomy (NCBI): domain Eukaryota; kingdom Metazoa; phylum Chordata; class Aves; order Passeriformes; family Eurylaimidae; genus Serilophus; species Serilophus lunatus. Next base: position 1,689,654 of record VXBA01001116.1, read on the forward strand.
AATAGACAAAAAATATGAAGCTCTGCAGTCGAACAGAAAAATATATAGATTGACAAAGGAAATATTTTTGAGCCCCAGGGTTCAAAAAAACCATAGGTTTAATGACCTCTGTTGAGGAAAAGATTGAAGAATTTATTTTTGGGATTCTGTATCACACGATGGAAGGAAAATTGCCTCCTGTCTAATATAGTGTCCCCAAGAGTACATGCACCAGGACCCACTAGCAGTCATGAAAAATATACTGTAGGCAATCCAAGGTTTTGGGGTTTTTTTACAAATACACTCGGAAAAGTAACCCAGAGTTTCTAGGCCCAAAGTTTGGCATAGGGATCTGACTGGTTTTGGTACTGCTTTTTCTCAAAAAAATTTTGCCTACTCTTTTTCTTTTTGCCCATGTCTTAAAATTCACTAAATAACATAATAGTACCGAGATGTTTAATTTGGCAGGAATAACAATGACTCATCTCATACTATATTTTAATGTCACTTAATGAGATGTTTGAATTGGAGCTTATACTTCCTAATGAAATAGTGCAAGTGGCTGTGATGGAGGGAACTCAGAGTCCCTTTCTCATACTCTCAAAATAAAAATCCTCACCTGGCTCAGGTCGAGACATTGTGGGGGTGAGAGATGAGGGGTGGAAGTAAGTGTCAGGATTCACACTGACAATGAGTAAGTTTAGATCAGATACTAGGAAGGAATCCTTCTCTGGAAGGGTGGGGAGGCCCTGGCACAGGGTGCCCAGAGAAGCTGTGGCTGCCCCATCCCTGGGAGTGTCCAAGGCCAGGTTGGAGCCCCCTGGGATAGTGGGAGCCTATGGCAAGGGTGTGGAACGAGATGGGCTTGAAGGTTTCTTTTAACCCTAACCGTTCCGGGGTTCTATAACTCCATGAAAACCTCAGCATGTTCACCAAATACACTTTTAGTTACAGAGATTGCTTTAGGAGACCCATTGGAATTTATACACATTTTTCTATTTAGCTAGAAAAAATTTACTAGGCTTCTGATCCCTTTTCCCATCTCCTGTAGAGGCTAATGAGGTAGATAATGAAACATTCCATGCACCTAAACAGCCTCTGTAGCTTTTTTTTTTCCCCTCAAGTGGTAAGAAAAATGATTTCTGCACCATAAGCTCCAAGATTTTAACTGTGTCTGACTGGCATGTAATCTCTGTGTGTTATCAGCAAAAAGGAGTACAATGCATACAATCCTTTCTTAAGGAAAAAAGTACAAAAAGCTACCCAGCTACACAGGTTCTCATGAGCAGCAGTACATCATTTTTTGAACACCTAACAGCCAGAAGACTGACCTCAGGCAAGAAACAGATATTCACAGTTATTTGACAGATAGAGTTTCAGATTAGAAGTTACTTCATTGAGGGTCTTGTCCTGAGCATTTGTTCAAGGCTAAAATGAGCTATATGACTGCATTTAGAGTGTCACCAAAATCACTGGACTGTTCATTGTCTGGCTGTCTTGACCCACAAAATTGGAACTTTTCAGCAGATTCCAGCATGTTCTTCCACCACAGGAAGAAAAGTTTGTCAGACTTGTCCAAACTGTTCCAATTGTTCTAAAGTATTAAAAACAGAGAGGATCATGTAAGACTAAAATCATGCAGTGAAATCCCCTGAAAACTATAAATCACTGAGAAAAATCACCATTTAAATCCTGCTTTGAAAAATAAAAAGGAGAACCAATCTTATTTTTCAATTGGGAAACACATTCACAAGACTTTGGATTTTGCTAAACTCAACTAAATTACCTGTTAGTACTTCATCTCAAATGCCTTAACTCACGTTCCTCAGAACTTCTGTGACTTTACAACAGACCTAGGTTAGCTAACTCCTTCAGTATTTAGAAGACCTTCCCTATCTGTAATAAGACACAAAATGCTAGTTCTGTTTGGACAGATGGCACCATTACTAATTAACATTTTAAAATAATACCTAGTAACTATGTACTAGAAAAAAATATGCACTAGGAAAAAAAATCTATGACATAAAGAACAGGGAATTTTCCTCATCCAACTTCTGATTTTAGCAATTCTTAGTAGGAAACAACCCAGTGATTTGGGGTAGCTGGGAGCACAAAGGCTACTTTAATCTATGCCAACTACCAATAGCCCAAAGCTTACTGGGCCGTGGGGAGCTGCACTGGCACATTTTTATTTGTCTGCTCTTCCACAGATAAATAAATTATTTTTTAATTTACTTCTCCCATTTTCTAATTAATTTGGCCATACCAACTTTCCAGTGCCCAGCAAAAGGTATTTGAATTGGCACAGCCATGCAAAAGCTGTGCTTGCAGATTCAAATTCCTCCCATTAGCTACCCAATTAAGCAGAAGGAAGTTTAAATTACCAGCCCCTGAATTTATTTATTTATTTTTACAGAAGAGTAGTAGTTAACCATGTTTAAAGTCAAATGAATAGCAAGAGAATATATACCAGACCATGCCATGAAAGAGGTGGAGCAAACCAGAAATAATTAAGGGAAATGAGAAGAACAGAAAACAAATTACCATTGGAAAATAACTTCTTTCTTAATTATTCTCTAATTCAGTGAGTTATTAGACTTCTATTTAAAGAGAAACATCTGATAATTAAGTAGCTATTAAACCAAATTGATCATTAGTTTGGGAAACACAGGCAGCCTTTTTATTAAAAGGCTGCTTCCAAGTTGTGCAGCTTTAAACAGACTTTTCCAGCAACCCAAATCATTGGAGCTAGCTACACAAATGAAACGTTTTATGTGAATAAGAACAGCAGCCAGAGTTTGCTCTGTAAAAAAGAATTGATCTAAGCTGCTTAGGGATACTTTTAGGAAGCAGACTCTCTGCTTTCTGTTATCTCGAGAATAGCATTGTCTGCCTAGTCTCTGGGAAAGCAATACTTTCCTAAATTGTAATTCTTGTAATTTTTTCTTTTTCAAGAAAAACTTACTACGTGTACACTGATTTAAAACTTCAACTCCATTATCAATATAATTAAACAATGCAATCCCTTTTCAACACGAGTGAGCTCGTAATGATTGCAACTGAGGATCGTATCCATTGGTAGCAAGTTCTTTGCTTAATTTAATCAAAGCTAACTAAAACGAAGTGAACCAAAACCAATTATTTGCACTGTCCTATTCTGCTTGATATCAATATTAAAATTTACCTAAAACTTATGCAGAAATGAAATGTGTTTGTTTTCTGGTTTGAGGGAGTTTTTTGTTAGGTTGTTCTTGTTGTTGTTTTGTGAATTTTTTGGGTTTTTTTGTGGGTTTTTTTTGGACACATGCTGGAACTTCACTTATTTTTGGATGCAAATCTATTGATAAGCAGAGGTTTTTAGTACTTAAAGATATTGCAGAAATCTTGGTTGTGTCAACTGGTCTAACACTCTGAAATTATGGTTAAACAATTCAAAACAGTTTTGGTAGGTGTCTTATTTTGACAAAATGTCACTCAGGCTGTTGAATTGAGTCCATTTCCCATATAACACTATTTGAAGAGGTAGAGTTCTATTCTATAGAAAGAAATCAAAGTCTAAAGGTAAGATTTTGACAGTATTGTTCATATAGGGCCAAAAAGATGAACTGTTACATAACTCAAATACTCATATAGAAAAAAAAGATTAACTTAACAAAGGAAATTCTTGCATTTTTACTTTAAGTGGTTTAACCTTCCTCCTTTCCTTTCCTTTCCTTTCCTTTCCTTTCCTTTCCTTTCCTTTCCTTTCCTTTCCTTTCCTTTCCTTTCCTTTCCTTTCCTTTCCTTTCCCTTTCCCTTTCCCTTTCCCTTTCCCTTTCCCTTTCCCTTTCCCTTTCCCTTTCCCTTTCCCTTTCCGAAAAATCACATTTCTTTTCTTTTAAAGTTTAAAAAATTCCCCTTTTGTTCAAAAAATTACCATTTATATGTGACAGTGAATATTTTTAGGTTTAGTCAAAAACATTCTATCTGAGAAGAAAAGCTAGAGAACAAAAAGAAAAACATAGATTATCAAAGAAATATTTTCAGACGTGTTTTGTTAATCAATATGAATATATTGTATGAAGACTTATGTGAATATATGTAGGTATTTTCAAGATATTTTAAAGATACTAATGATATTTTCAGATTTATGAATAACTTTTCCATATTTAGAGTTAGAATCTCCATATTTAAATGTTTTTGGTTTTGGGGGTTTTTTTGTTGTTTTTTGTTGTTTGTTTTTTTTTTTTTCCAGAATCATTACAGTTGATATTAGAAGTATTAGAATGGTTTTCAAAAACCCCCAACAACATAGTACTGATTAGAATTTTATTACAGTAATAGGATGTAAAATGCAATTCTGATTCCATTGAGAGGTTCTTGAATAAATAGAACAATTTATTAAAATATAGGAAGTATTTCTTCAGGTTAATCTACTAATGTTATTGTTCATCTATCTATTTTGAGAAGGGAAACATTAGAATTTATAATGGGAAATAGGAATTTCACATAATAAGCTTGTATTACTCAACACACAGCTCTGCCCTAAATATATTCGAATAGCCTAAAGCAAAATAGAGTGATTCGAGGAGATGAAAAGAAAGCTATAATTAGAAATGACAAATTTCTAACTTTGAAACTGTAGCAAGATGGACTACATAGAGTAAATTTGTCTTTAACAAAACTCCCTGTCTTACACTCCCATTTATTTAATTGTTCACTTCTTCCAAGAGGCATTAAAAACTGTTGTGGTCTAAATTTTTGGAAATAGACATTTTTTTCTTTTAATTATTATTTTATTTTGCCCAAAGGACCTGTCTTTGAGAAAATGTTTCCCTTCTTATATGCTTGTTTATGTACATACAGTTCAACTTGTTATATTAATCTTATACTCAGATTTTTACACTACCTTAGCATGTATTAGGGAATGCCCTGAAGAAAACAACCATGTCAAAAACTTAGGACTTTGAGACATTGAACTTTCTTTGTAGGACCCAGCTCAAACATGAGAATTTGAAGATATTCTAATCACATAGACTTTGTATATGAAATAATACAGAGTATTTGCTTAATCATTTTTTTTAATCATGACTACTAGAATTGAATGAACTGTATTTCAAAACTAACGTTATTTTCCATTCTCTGATGTAGAAATCTCAGCCAAAGACTACTTATTGGCTCATTCTGGATTTTTTCTGCTTTGCTGGAGGCAATATGTGTCACCCACAGGGTTGGATCTCATGTGGATTTCATATAAGACTGACAACAGAGTGTAGGAAATAGAAATTTTTTACCTCATTGTGCAAGTTATATAAATCATTGGCTTCACAATCTGGCTCTCAAGGGGTGACATGCTCTGGCCATAAGACTGGAGTAAGTTTTTCTGATTCTGCACAAAAGTTAACGGTGGTTGTTCCCACTTTCTCTCTTTGCCAATGTGTGTGTGTTTGTATGTGTGTGCCCAAAAAAATGCATACACATTTACGCGTATGCGGAATAAAGGGACATGGACTAATACTAAATAATTTTGTTTTCTTTTAAGTCTATTTTAAATATAAAGGAAAATAAATCCAGCTGAGAATATGACAGTACAACTCTAATTGCCCCTGCATCCTTGCCCAAAAGAAATATCCACTGCACTGAGACGATTTCCTAAAGGGCCATTGTGTCTCCTGGTGGTGTGTGTCAGAAATATATTATTTGATATGACATACATTTTTACTTTGCATTATCTAAATTATAAAAATATATATTTAGCATATTTAAATATTTGTTGTACAATATGTAGTTATTAGTATAGTCATACTTTCACTAAGGCCTTGTTGGGCATAAGTGAAATATTTTAATACCCACTTTTCATCTCAAGTGTGGAGAGGAAAACACTAAACATTAGACGTGTTGAGACAAGTTTCTTATTTGCTGCTTAACCTACAGGAAGGAATGGATCCTGGTCTCTCATAGATCAAAGACCGTTTTTCAACTTCACTTTTATATTTAATGTATTATTATACAGGAAGGGCTGGGAATAAAAAGTCATGGTTTGGGGAGTATCTGAGCTTTGTGACTAAAGAGTTCAGGGGATTTGTTGGGATTGATCACAAAATTTCATGGACTGGAAAGGACATCTGAGGTTGTGTTATTCACAGCAGGGATTACTTCAGACTTGGATTAGTGTCCTCAGGGCCCTGACTGGTCAAGAAATAAAAAACCCCAATAATTCCTGGACAGAGATTTTGCCAGCTCTCTGGGAGCAGTTCCAGTACTTATTCATCCTAACCTTGAAAATGCTTCTTAGTATATACATCCAGTGGAAAACTCATTTCATGCAACTCGTTGCAATCTTTTAGCTGTGCTGCTCTGAATCATGTGTTGTCTTCCATGTTGGGCTCTTCCCTTTTTGACAATGAAAACTACATTTACATCACCCTTAACCTTTTCTTTCTTGAGGCCAAATGAATTGAGCTCCCAGAGCCTTTTCCAAGCATACACATTCCCTGTGCTACTGTCCTTCCACAATTTCCAACTCGTTAAAACTCTTATGCCAACACAGCAGGGCAGAAATCATGAGTCTTTGTTGCCACCAGCTACTGAGGTAACAGCTGCTCTGCTGAAGTAGAACAGTTTATTATTTGTTTGAGTGTTGTCAGGTCTGTGCCTATGCTTTTTCACTCCACATACATGATTATTTTAAACAGAGCACGATTAAAGATTTCTTCTGTAATAACACTGCCAGAAACACGCGTCAGGATGTAATGCAATTGTTGACATGTTAGGGCAAACCCAATTTTCACTAAGTGTCTTGCTTGTCTGTAAGAAGAGTTCTTAGATTGCTTTCAGATCCTTTGGACGTGTTGCCCAGAGAAGCTGTGTCTGCCCTGTCCCTGGAAGTGTCCAAGGCCAGGTTGGAACAACTTGGAAGGTGTTCCTGCCCATGGCAGGGGGTAGGATGAGATGAGCTTTAAGGTACCTTTCAACCAAGGCCATCATTCTATGAAACCATTATTCCAGACACTTATTATATCAGAGACATAGGGCTAATTTTTATCCAATAAGTCCTTATAAAACAGTGCTGGAATTAAGACAGTCTCTTTTACTCATAGAACCATAAAATCTTGGAACGGCTCCCATAGAAGGGACAATAAATGTGAACTATTTGCACCCCTTCTGCTGCAGGCAGACAGGCAGGGACACCTTCCACTAGACCAGGCTCCTGAGAGCCCTGTACAACCTAAGTTAATTGGCAAAATAAGAACCAAATTGATCTACTGAGAGTAAAAGCAAAGTATTGACACATTTATAAACAGTCTTATAGTTGGGATCCCATTGCCTGTTAAGACTGTAAAGGTGCTGAGCACTTAATCTTTATTTTAGAAAAAGGGTTGCTTTCCTATCGTGACTTCACTAGTGTTTGCACTGAATTTACTTGCATACACCCAAAGCCAAACATGCTTATGTATGACCTGTGACAGCAAGTTTGGGGGTGACAGTGTGCCCAACTGTTCGTTAAGGCTTTTTGTTGCCCCCATTTTCACTCAACTTGTAAAGTCTTGACAATTAATTCAATTCTCAAACTTTTGTGCTGAATCAGAGCATAAACCTGAGTGTTTTCCCTCTCTGCTTGTGAGGTTTTATGACAAAGAATGATATTGTAAAGAATTTATGAAGGTGAAATCTTCACTAACTATAGGGTTATTGCCTTTTCTAAGGGAATAAATCCAGTCTACCTTACAGAACAGGTATAAAGTTCTCTTCAATGTAGGCTTTAGCACTGACAGGCTCTGTCCCAGGGATTTTATAAGTGCTGGACGTTTTCACAGTTGTAAATGATCTAAGTGGACACCAGGATAACCTGCTCAAGCAATCAGGCAGAACATCTACATGAGAAGAAGCAGACTTGTAAGTAACTATTTTATTGAAACAAAGATGCATTACAAAATTTGTATTTTTTTACATAATTTGTTACTAGTTTGCAAAAAAGCCAGATTCCAGATTTCAAATATGCGCTACACTACAAAAATTGTGTATCAGAAGACCAGGATGCAAAGTTGCCAGATAATGATTTTTTTAAAAATGTTGAACAAGCACTAAATAATAATAATTGAAAAAAAAAAAGAAAAAAGTAAAGACATATCTAAAAAAATGATAGGGGAATTGCTTCTGTTGATTATGTCTCTAAATTATTTTGAAGCCTGCATTAATGAAACTGCAAACTGAATTAAGTACCTTCATCTGCTTCTGGAGGCTACTCTGTCTGATCTGTTAAAGAATACACATTTTCACTGCAGTAATCAGAGGTTTAAATGGGCTTAATGTAATTAGAAAAACCCTGGGAGATATATATTATCTCTTATGAAAATGGATATGTTTCCTAGATTAGAACTTCTTGTTTCAGCATCATTTTAGGACTATAAAATTACAGTTCTAAGTACTGACTTTGCTTTGATATGTGCACAAGGACCCTCTTAAATATAAATAAAGTGGAAACACATATGTACAAAAGTCACACTGATTATTCTTGTCAATACTCTAAGGCTTGTCAGGAAAAATGATTCACAACTGGTACAATACTTTTAAACGATGCTGCAAGTATGACTGCGAATGTTCTACCCCAATTTATGAGCTTAAAGAAGTGTCAGGCTGTTGGCTAATAAGACATTGAAACTTCATTTTTTCACATCAGAATCCATACAAGTTAGTCTGTACTGCTTTGTATGAACATGACCTCCTTACATAGCGTGCAAACCAGAATGCAACGTCATGTGTAAAATCAGAATTACAGAAGCTTAAATTCCTGACTTGCATACACATCTGCTGTTACCTACACGTAAAACTCAGCCTGTGCAAATGCTTCCAGAATTGCAGCTTGCATTTGCTGAAAAAGAGTCCCAGCAAAGAAAGTGAAAGTTTTCCAAGTGTTTTGTTACTGCATCCAGTGTATCACTTTCTCATGCCATTCACTATATCACATTTCAAACTTGGAAACTTGTTTCATTTAGACAAATATAATGTTAACACAAATTTTTCTCTTTTTAAGATCCAATTGACTGAATCTCTTAAGGATATGATAATTTTCAAGTACAAGTTGTCCTGAGATTTTAACATAAATGTTCATGGAGTTGAAGTTAAGCACAGGCTTATGAGCTTTGCTGCAATCAGGGTCTTAGTAAACTAAGCTCTCCTCACGCATGAAATGGTCCCCAAGGCAGGAAAAACATGATTATTAACACTGTTTGATGCATGCTTTCTCCCTAAGGAGATATTTACTGGCTCAAAAAGGGACTCAGGGTGTAGCCAAAATGCTATTCTAATGTGAAGGATCAGCGAGAAAATTGCATTTTGGCTTTAGAGCTGCTTGATCTTCCCACTCAACACGGTTTTGTCAGGAGCTCATGCCAACAGTGTTATCCTTTCCTCCTGAGAGGCTTAGAAGGTGTGCAGTGAAACCCTGCCAGCTGCCTTCAATGTCAGGTGCAGATTCACCAGGAGAGTCTAAAAAGTCTCGAGCCCCCTCCCTGGTGTAGTCATTTGTTCAAAGTAATTTGCTGCTATTCTATAAGCAATTTGACATGGTAATGGCCAAGTGACTGCTTGCTTCCTGCTGGATAATAATTTTGTAAGGGAACATTTCACAGGTGTCATGTTATTTCACATTCTGGTCCTGCCGTGGCCTCCTGGTGCAGAGTGGAACATGATGATTTCTGTGGAGAAGGACAGATTGCCATGGATCTGTTAATTCTTTCTCTCAAGAACACTGTATGTCGTCACTGTGCAGTGGTGATTAACATCTACCCAATTAGCCCGCAGCTAACACAATGAGCTGCAGATTAAATTACAAGAGGGGTTTTGATCCTAATTTTACCAAAATTTCTCTTTGTTGTCTCTGTCAGCCTCGTAGTTTTATTTACATTTCCTTATTTATAAACTGGATGATAAATGTACTTTGCATACCTGAACAATTTGAGGACAGATTGACTTTGTGATGCATTTTTAAGTAGCTGAAGGGAATGTGGTATTATTGTCTTAGGTGTTAGTTTTTTATTTTCTTGTTATGTCTTAAACACTTAGGTAAGTGTTAAACACTTTTTAACGCCTTATGTAAGATGCTAAAAAAATGGCAGTTTCTCATAGCTGTGTTAGATGAGTCACGTTTCACTTAGCTCACTTGCTTTACTCTCCATCCTTTATAAATTTGGGTGTTTAGCAAGAAAATGTATAATCCTAGATAAAGTGTGTCATGCTTTCATGGCAAAATTAAGCAATTTTTTTGCTTTTATTTTTAGGCTAATAAAGTACTGTCAAGACTGATGTTTTGCCATGTTTGTGTCTCTGTTGACATCGCCCCGGGACAGTAAATGTTTCTGAAGCCTGACCCCAAACTGAAGTCTTGCAGGTTATGGAAAACAGGGCCTCTGTGACTCAGAATGTGTGTATCAATATTTGGTGTTATAATATTGACATTCGCCCTGCTTAACCTTAGAATTTTGCCTTCCTTGGAGGTGTACTTGAACTTGTCTATGCACTGGCAGTGCAGAGGAAAAAAAGTGCATTATTTGTTTCTGATTCTCTGCTTCACTGTATGTCCAATTTCTCCTTCTCTCTTTTTTTTTTTTTTTTTTCCCCAAGGAGGAGACAATAATTTGCAAAATAACTTTGAGGAGTCCTTGGCCATATGGCTTGAGAAAAATTAAAGAAGAATTATGTAGAAAGAATCCTGTGTAGCCTGCAATTTCTCATCTGGAAGAAAAAGAGTGATGTAATGTGTTCATTTTATTGACTGATGCATAAATTCTAAATATCAGTAAAGACCAGGATAAGAGCAGTTCATTTAGCTTTAGTGGGAATTACATATTCAGAAAATGCAAGTGAGTCCTTTAATATGTCATTAACATGGGGAACTGGTGTAATTATGATGTATAATCTTTCTTCATTTATCTCTTTTACACTTGTCAGCATCAAAAATCCTCAGAATTTGCCTAAAATATGTAAGCCTATGATATTTGATAGCATTCTTAATCAGAGATTCCAATAGAATGACTGCTATAAATCCCAGTATGCTCACAGTACTTTTGGCAGGCAGCATAAGAATGTTTTCAGTCCTTGATATCTTTGTTTACTTAAAAACACAACTGTTGTTTCTAGTTAGGAACTAAGTAGTCTCCAGTCTCTTGTTTCAAAGTGAAATGACAACTTATATGGAGATAATTATGTGAGAAAGGGAACACTGCTTAATTGAAACAATTCTAAGCAAAAATATACAATCTCAAATGTGGAAGTGACAAGATGGTATAATACCCCATGTTTATTGATATCTCTTTGCAATTTTCTCTAAATTCTTAAACTACTAAGAGGAAGCATGATCTATGTGTTCATAATTTAAACGTTTTTGATGTGTTGTTAGTTAAAAGTAATGTATCATTTTCCTTTAATGCCACATGCTGCTTAATTGCAGAGTACATTGTATTTAGTGCTGCTTACAAAGGTCTTGGATTTGTGAAGCAGAACTCAAAACTACGAGGAAAAAAGCTCTGCAACACAAAAAGAGAAGTGTATGATCTCATGTTGAGATAACTGCACTAGAGTCCTGCACAAAGGCTTAAACACGTAATTCAGAGAAAGAGTAACTTATTTTGGATTTGCTAATGAGTGAAGGAGGACCTCAGTGCTGCAAAGCCAGCCTGAGAGCTGGCTCAGTCCATCTATGCCTCAAATAAAAAATTAAAATAAAATATTGATGTTTATGGTTTAGTTCAGCAAGTGCATTGTGATTTAGCTTAGACACAGGCTTGTATTACAAAACCTTTTGCTCCTTCTGGATTGTACATTTCTGAGATTTAGGTCTCTGAGAAAGAGAAGTGTTCTTGTATCATTTTTTATATCCAGTGATAAAAAGAAATTGGGGAAAAAAAGTCATGATTGAGTTATGCATTCCAACAAAAGTCCACTCTCAATCTAGTGAATTTATCTAAAAAGATAAAATTTAAAGGTACATGGATTTCAAGCCTAGTTGTTAAGGAAGATATAAGTTTACTTTAATTCTTCCCAGTGAAGCTATTTTTATTCTATTCATTTAGAAACAACAGATTCAGGATTGACTTTTCTTGGTATTTCTGTACAGCTGTACTAGTCTTTATGCTAACTTTTCATTTTTGACCATATGTACTGTTTTTTCTGTGGCCTGGTATTTGTAGAGTGGGGGGACTGTAGGGGAGGCTTCTTTGAGAAGCTGCTGGAAGTTTTCCCATGTCCAGCAGAGCCAATGCTAATGGCTCCAGGCTGGACCTGCCACAGACCAAGGCCAGGCCAATTAGCAGTTAAAGGAATGCTTCTCTGATAACATATTTAAGAAAGAAGGGGGGGGAAAAGTTAGGTTAGACAAAGATAGCTGCTGGAGAAGAGCAGGGTGAGAGCCTGTGAACAACAATGCCCACGCCGAGGTCAGTGGAGAAGGAGGGGGAGGAGATGCTCCAGGCGCCGGAGCTGAGATCCAGCTGCAGCCCATGCTGAAGACCACGGTGAAGCAGCTGTCCCCCTGCAGCCCATGGAGGACCACAGGAGTGCTGAGATCCACCTGGAGCCCATACAGGAGCCCATGCTGGAGCAGGTGGGTGCCGGAGGGGGGCTGTTGCCCGTGGGAGACCCATGTTGGAGCAGGGTCCTGGCAGGGGACTGCAGCCCATGGGGAGAGGAGCCCACGCTGGAGCACGATTCTCCTTGTAGGACTTGTGGGATGTGGGGGGTCCACGCTGGACCAGCCTGTGCCTGACAAACTGTATCCTGTGGCAGCAGAGTCTGAAGAAATGTTGCCCGTGGGATGGACTCTCACGGGAGCCGTTTGTGAGAGGGACAGTCTCCTGTGAGAGAGACGGATGCCGGAACAGTTTGTGAAGAGCTGTCTACCACGGGAGGGACCCTGTGGGATGCAGGGGAAGGATCCTCTCCCTAAGCAGTGGCAGAAAACAACAACTGACCATAACCCCCATTCCCATCTCCCTCCACCTCTGGGGAAGAGGAGGTTGAATGTGAAGAAGGAGGAGGTGGGGGGAAAGGTGTCTCTTGCATTACTCACTCTTAAGCTCTGGTCTTGTTAGGAATAAATTTAACTAGTATCCCCATATGGAGTCTGTTTTTCTTGTGATGGTGATTAGCAAGGAATCTCTGATGGTCCTTAACTCATGAAGCCCTTCGCTATATTTTCTCTCCTCTGCCATTTGCAGGGGGAGGGAGAGAGTGGCTTTAGTGAACCCCTGGAATTCGGTCTGGTTTAAACCACTACACCACGGCTTAAAATGTGCAAAATGAGCTCTAAATAATACTATCACCAGCCACTAGTTAAAAATAGCGTGCCTTTCCTTTTGCAGCTCAATTACACACAGTTCTCTGTATTTGATACTCAGTTTTTTTAATAAAAGTCTCTCAGTGTTTATACACTGACATTGACACTCACCCTTTGACACAATTCCTACAATTCCATCACTAGTCAGAGGCCTGTCATCAACACTGTTGGAGGACACTACAGAATTTAAGGAATATGGATCAGTGCCTTCAATATTCGTTACTTATTGGAAATATTGGGAGATTCTTTTTCCCCTACATTCTTGAACATCACAATGGCTTTCACCTTTATTTCACCTCCAGTACTGTATCTACCAGGCTCACTCTGTTCACTTCCACTTCACAAGTTCTGCTAAAGTGTGACCTTCTCTTTGAAGCCTGATTTCTACATCTCACTTCTTTATTCAGTGTAGTTGAGTCCTTTTTCTGTTCCGACAGGTGATTTCCCTCTCTTTTTCCAGCTGATTCAAATTTTCTTTTTATTTCATATGGATGTTGCTGAGAACAATTTGTCACAGCAAAATGTCATCCTCTTTTGTTGAAACACCTTATGCTTCAGAATTTAAGGAAACCATTTCTTAGTAATTTTAGCTCTTCATCATTTTCCTCACAACTTCTCTCAGTACTATGAATCATGGAGTTACTGTGGATGGAAGAGACATCAGGAAGCTGTTGTGATCAAAATCCCCCTCAAAATGGGGTCAGCAACCTTGAATGTCCTCATATTTCTGGGGTTTTGTTGTTGTTGTTGTTGATTATGTTGTTTTATTTGTTTGGTTGATTTTTTTGGAGAGGTTGTTTGTTTTGGTT
>VXBA01001117.1:6237-33532 GCA_013399895.1 Serilophus lunatus
CGCGCGCGCGCGGGCTGTACCACTCCGCCGCTCCGCGGGGGGGGCCCAAGCAGCGCCCGCGCCTCTCCCACGCGGCCCGCGTGGGGCTGTGCGCCTCGCGCGCCATCCTCGTGTAAAACCACGCGTGTCCCCTTCGTGTCCCCCCCGTCCCCGCGCTCCGGGCCGGCTCCGGACCGTGGGGACGGGCGCGGGGGGGGGTGTGAGGGTGGTACGTGCCGCGCGCTGTGGGCGGGACCAGCGCGGGCTCCGCCCTCTCCCTCAGGCCCGGACGCCGCCGCCGCCATGAGGTGGGAGCGGGGCCGCGAGCGGCAGCGGGACCGAACCGGGGCCGTGCTGGGCCCGGAGGACACCGGGGGGCAGCGGGGAGGGCCGGGAGGACCGGGCTGAGGGCCGGGGGAAGGGCGCGGGGGGGGCCCCGGGCGCTGCGAGGCGGTTGCGGCCTCCTGAGGCCCGGCGGGAAAATGGCGGAGGGGCCGCGCTGAGGGCCCGGGGCGGCTCTGGGGGCGCTGTGAGGGGAGGCCGGGGCTTCCAACCCACGGGTGGGCACTGAGCGGCACAATGAGTCAGACGAGGGGGTCCCCAGAGCAGAGCGAAGGTCCCTGGGGGGGGATGAAGGTCCCTGGGGGGGGGGATGAGTGTCCCTGAGCCTTGTCCTGAGCCGTGTCCATCCCTGTCCCAGTATGCTGCGGCTCCAGAAGAGGTTGGCCTCCAGCGTCCTGCGCTGTGGCAAGAAGAAGGTGTGGCTGGATCCCAACGAAACCAACGAGATCGCCAATGCCAACTCCCGTATGTGCTGGCAGTGTGCTGGGAATGCTGTGGGCACGGCCCTGGGGAGAAGGGTTTGGGGAAGCTCAGAACAGTGAGCTTGGTTTGGAAGTACAGACTCACCTTAAGGCTGGAAAACTCTCCTGAAATCCTCCAGTCCAGCCTTTGGCCGAGGGAAAGCTCAGCTCCCTTTGCAGTGGGCTGTGCAGAGCTGCTGGGTTCAGCCTGGGATAACCTGGGAACTGGGATCACTGGGGGTCCCGTGGGAGGGAGGGCGGGGCAGCTGCAGCAGCGTGAGGGGCTTTGGCCCCTCTCCATCCCCCGGGGGTCCCACGGGAGGTGTCCAGCCCCAAAGCTCTGCCTTCCCCAGGGCAGCAGATCCGGAAGCTGATCAAGGATGGGCTGATCATCAGGAAACCCGTGACTGTCCACTCCCGGGCCCGCTGCAGGAAGAACACACTGGCCCGGAGGAAGGGCCGGCACATGGGCATCGGTGAGAGCCCCTGGGAGTGGGGATCCGCCCCTGNTGATCCACCCCTGGGAATGAGGGATCCACCCCTGGGAATGAGAGGTGCACCCCCTGGGAGTGGGGATCTACCACTGGGAATGAGGGATGCACCTTCTGGGAATGGGGCATCCACCCCCTGGGAATGAGGGATGCACCCCTTGGGAATGAGGGATCCACCCCCTGGGAATGAGGGATCCCCCCCTGGGAGTGGAGATCCTCCCCTGGGAATGGGGCATCCACCCCTTGGGAATGGGGACCTACCCCTAGGAATGAGGGATCCCCCCCTGGGAGTGGGGATCCACCCCCTGGGAATGAGGGATGCACCCCATGGGAGTGGGAATCTACCCCTGGGAATGGGGATCTACCCCTGAGAATGAGGGATGCACCCCCTGGGAATGAGGGACCCACCCCCTGGGAATGGGGATCCACCCCCTGGGAATGAGGGACCCACCCCCTGGGAATGGGGATCTACCCCTGGGAATGAGGGATCCACCCTCTGGGAATGAGGGATCCACCCCCTGGGAGTGGGGGATCCACCCCCTGCCACCCTCAGGTCCCTCCTGGGCCCCCAGAAGCCCCGGGCCGGGCGTTTTCCCCTTGAGCTGAAAGGGCTTTGCTGAGCCCGGGGGCTCGGGGTGCTCCCGGGGCCCTGGGGGTGCTCCCGGGGGTGCTGAGCCCGTGCCCTGCCCAGGGAAGAGGAAGGGCACGGCCAACGCCCGCATGCCCGAGAAGGTCACCTGGATGCGCCGCATGCGGATCCTGCGGCGCCTGCTGCGGAGGTACCGCGAGTCCAAGAAGATCGACCGCCACATGTGAGTGTGGGCAGGGCTGGCACGGGGGGCTCACACCAGGGAACCCCCCCCCGAGCTGGGGCCTGACCCCCAGGGCACCCCCACATTCCCCGAGCAGCTCCTTGGCAGCGCCATCCCCGCACCGGGAACGGACGGACACACGGACACAGCCTCCCCACAGCACCACACACCTCATCACACAAGTGATGGGGTCACCGTGGGTGACACCCCCCTGCCCAACTCACACCCCCCACACCCACCTCCCCCTCAACAGGTACCACAGCCTGTACCTCAAGGTGAAGGGCAACGTGTTCAAGAACAAGCGGATCCTCATGGAGCACATCCACAAGCTGAAGGCCGACAAAGCCCGCAAGAAGCTCCTGGCGTAAGTCCTGCCCCGGCCAGGAGGGGCTTGGTCAGGAAGAACTTCCCCCACAGGGGTCATTCCCACGGGATTCTGCCCCTGGAGGGAGGAATCGGCCCCAAACTGGGCAGGAAAAGTGGGATGGGGGGGGGAGTTTTTGTGTTTCACTGCAGAGTTTTAATGCTGAGAGAGGGGGAAACTGAGAAATTCCTGAGCAGCTGCTGGACTCAGGGAACGATTCCAAAATCCCACTGTGTCCTTGTCGAGGACGGGGGGGTGGGAAAAAGCTGAATATCCTCACTCTGGGCTTCAGTGAAGGTGTGAGACCCCACACGGGGAAGGGAAACCCCTCTGATCCATTGGGATGTGGGGGCTGGGCCAGCAGGAGCCCCGGGGGGTTTGGGGCAGGGGCCAGGGGGGTGTGAGGCTGTGCCGAAGGTCCCGGGGCACTCAGGACCCTCCATCCCACAGGGACCAGGCGGAGGCGCGGCGCTCCAAGACCAAGGAGGCGCGGAAGCGTCGGGAGGAGCGGCTGCAGGCCAAGAAGGAGGAGATCATCAAAACCCTCTCCAAGGAGGAAGAGGCCAAGAAGTGACAGGGCACCGTGCCCTGCACACAGCGTTCTCCAGCCACGAGCACCCAATAAAACACCCAGGATTCCTCCCACCGAGTCTCAGTGTCTGGAGTGAGGAGGGAAGGGGATGGGGTGCCCCCAGAGCCAAGTGCAGGACACCCCAAACTCGCCCAGGACATCCCCAAATTCCCCAAGCAGCTCCCTGCCAGCCCCATCCCAGCACTGGGAGTGGACAGACACACGGACACAGCCTCCCCCAAGCTCTGCACCACCCCTGGGAGGGAGAGGATCCCACCCACCCACAGGAAATGGAGCTGAGGCCCCTCCACCCCGTGTCATGTCCCTGAGGGGGGACAGCACCCACTGACACCCAAAGGGCTCAGTGCAAACACCCTTTTTCTCCCCAAAACGCACCAGATCTGGGGGAAATTAAAGGGATTAAAATACAGGGGGTGTGAGACAAACACACCCCCTGGGGGGTGTCCTTGGTGACCCCAAGGTGGGGGGTCCTTGGCTCGGACAAAGGGCCTGGGGAACCCTCCGGGGTCACCCTGTGTGTCCCCCCCCTTTCCTTTGCGACAACAAACACAATGCCCCCCCCATTATTTACTATCAACACCCCAAACTGGTCCCAACTGGTCCCATCCTCCTCCCTGTGCCTATAAAAGGGGAGAGGGCACCCACCTGTCCCTCTCTGCTGTCCCCCTGTTTGTGGGGTGTCACCACTCCCCCCCCAAACTGCTCTTCTGGGGCTGAGGGGGCACCCCAGCACAGGGAGGGGAGCACAGGAGATGCTTTTTTTTCCTCCACAAAGTTACTCCTCCAGTGAGACAGGGCTTGGAAAATGGTGTTTATTGGTACTTATAAATACAAACATCAGGAAGAGTCCATTTGAAGACGGATAATTGATTTAAAAGGACACTGTCAAGTAGTTTTGAGCTACCTTAGTGCTGCCACCCTGGTCAGCAAACAGAAAAAAAAAATGCTTTGGGTTGTTGTGTTCTTGAGTTTTCCCAGGAAAACTCTGCTCTGTTCCAAAGGAATCAGTCAGCCAACTACACCCTGCCTTGGAAATCCCACTTTTCGCTCTCCCCTGCCACAGTATGAACTGAACAAAGTGGTTGGGTTTGGTTTTTTCCCAGAGTTGTGCAAATCCTGTGATTGCTGAGTGACCCACTGCCCGTCCAGTCCGTCACCATCATCTTCTGCCACCCTGAAACCTGGAGAAAGTTCTGGAAATGAAGCCCCTCGAGGAGAGAGGGAGAATCCACAGCGCTAAAGAGGATTTGAATAAATATAAGGGATTAAAAGCATCTACAGGAAGGCATTGACAGTATCCTTTTAACCACAGCAGCCTGGAGTTCCTCCCAGCAGAGCGTGAGCACAGACTGGGGAGACTGGGGGGAGGTGAAGGAGGTGCAGCTCTGGGTGCTCCCTGTGCCTGGAGAGCCTGGGAGGCAGCACGTTGTCCTTGGAGCAAACTCCTGGGGAAAAAACAGCCCCCCCTCCCCAGACCCTAAAAGAGCCACTCCTGGTGCTGCACCTGCTCTTCCCCCACCAAAGGATTCCTCAGGATGGAGGGGGAGCCCCAATTCCTCAGCCAGGTGGGAACATCCACGGCCACGTGTGCTCCTTCCATCCGGGAATGACTGACACAGCTCAGCTCCCCCAGGCCTGCCAGAGCCCCACCAAGCTCTGCCCCACTGAACCCTTGGGATCTGCCCAGCAGTTCCACCCCGGGCACCTGCAATGCCCGGATCACTCCGTGCTCCCCTGGAGCACCTGTGCTGAGTNGCACATCCCAATCCCATTCCATCCCCGTGGGTCCTCCCAGGGCCTCCACACTTACCTGTGGAAGGTGGGAAGGTTGGGAAAGCCCCCAGTGCTCCCAGGAGCAAGGGCGGATCCCAGACCTGCTCCATCAGGGAATCCTTATTTCTTCATCGGGGCAACAAGCAAAGAGCTTCTACTTTGCTTTTCCTTGGGGATAAGATGAAGGGATGGAGGGAAAGGATGGGAGGAGGGAACTTACAGTCCCTGGAACACAGACTAGAACTTTTTCCCTGTATTGAGAATTATATATATGTCTATTATTCCCTATATTGAGAATTATATCCTTGTCATTGGGGTAAAACACGAAATCAGAATAAATTTGGACACCCAATCCCTGCTCAAACAGGCCATGAAATCCCAGGAGAGCCCAGCCTGGGGTGCAGCTCAACTGCTCCTCAGAACTCTTCCCAACAGGCTCAGGCTTCTCATGGGAAAAAATTCCTTTTTAAAACTGAAATTAAGGATTCATCACTTTGGGTTGGGAAGTCTCAAGAAATGATTGAATTAAAAGTCTGTTGAAAAAAAAAAAAAGGCAGGATGTGGAGAAGGTAAAAAAATATTGTTAGAGATTCCAAGGTCTATCCCAACAATCTGGGAAAGCCTCTTGAGCTGGAAACTATGGACAAGGGAGAGATGGACCTTCCTGTGAGCATGCTAGGGTGGGAGCAGGGGAGCACAGGGAATCCTGGCTCCCAGGGAATCCTGGCTCCAAGGGAATTCCTGGCTCCACAGCTGCTCTTCCATCCCCTCATCGAAAAATGGACATAGAACTCGTTGGGATTTTCAGGTTTGTTGGTTTTTTTTTCCTTCTGCACAACGGCTGCAGGGTCAAAGCAAGTTCCTCTCCTCTCCCCAATCCCCTTTTTTTTTGTTTTTTTCCAAGGATTTCGGCTCCTACTCCAACCTCACCAGCAGCAGCTTCAGTCAATGCGGGTTGGAACCCCTCCCATCCTTCCCGCAGGGGGTTCAGCTGAGCAAGCCCAGCAGGAAAGGGTCAGGATCAGACCAATCCACCTACGGAAAAGCCGGCCCAGCTCCAGCTCCTGCCGAGCCCCTCATCCCTCAGGGACAGGGGGGGATCACAGGGGGGTGTGGGTGGCTACAGGGCACCCCAGCCCTGCTCACTGGCCCTCGCAAACGGCACTGGGATCGCTTTTCCTTGCAGATACTGGTGTCCCCCGGGGCGGCCCGGGTGTAATTCCAGCCTCAGTTTGCCAGGAGGAGCATTCCAGTGTCATAGGATGATGCAGCATCTGCAGAAGCGCTGTCGGCTCCCGCCCACCGAGGGCGGGGGGGTCACGGGGGCGAAGTAGGCGTGGACCTTGATGTTGGGAAGGTGGGTCTGGAATGGCAAACACGGCAGGTCAGAGGGGGTGGGACAGCCAGGCCCCAAAGCCACAGGGGAACACGGTCAGTCCCACCCCCCGCCAAACTCGGGATGGGCTACAGGGAATGAGGGTTTTCCCATCCCATTAATCCTCTGGCAGCTGTGGAGAATAGAACATAATATCTCCATCCATCCCTGGAAGTGTCCCTGGGCTTGGAGCAGCCTGGGACAGTGGGAGGTGTCCCTGCCCATGGCACAGGTGGGACTGGATGGGCTTTAAGGTCCCTTTGCAGCCAAACCATTCCAGGATTCCATGATGTGGCTCCACGGATCCATGTAACACTGCTCCTCTTTTACAGATGGAGAAATGGACTCAGGAGGGGATACTGGGAAGGAATTCCTCCCTGGGAGGGTGGGCAGGCCCTGGCACAGGGTGCCCAGAGAAGCTGTGGCTGCCCCATCCCTGGGAGTGTCCAAGGCCAGGTTGGAGCCACTGGGACAGTGGGAGGTGTCCCTGCCCAGGGCACGGGAGCTGAAACAAGTCCAACCCAACCCATCCCACGCCTCTAAATCCACAAAAGCTGCTCTCCCACCCCTCTCAGGAACAAGCAGCAGGTGATGAAGGCTCCTCCAGCCCAGCCCTCGCTCCTCCCCAGGGATGACCCACCCCATTCCCGGCGGGAGCAGCACCTCCCTCCCCTGTTTACCCTGAGTCTCTTGATCCCTGCCCGGGTGATCTGCTGGCAGTCGTACAGCTCTATCCTCTCCAGGCTGTGGCAGCTCTTGAGGTGCTCCAG
Organism: Serilophus lunatus; assembly: GCA_013399895.1. Taxonomy (NCBI): domain Eukaryota; kingdom Metazoa; phylum Chordata; class Aves; order Passeriformes; family Eurylaimidae; genus Serilophus; species Serilophus lunatus. Next base: position 13,197 of record VXBA01001117.1, read on the forward strand.
GGAGGCGTCAGTGATGAGGGGACAGTTGTCCAGCTCGATCACCTCCAGCCTGTCGTGGGCGCAGGCGCCGTTCCCGAGGTGCCGGATCCCGTCGTCCGTGATCAGCTCACAGTGGGATAAACTCTGTGTCCAAACACAGCCAGGCAGCCCCTGGGTCAGGCACAGCTCCTGCCAGCCCAAACAGCAGCCCAGACCCCCCTGGGGGACACCCCGAGGGGTGTGAGGGGGGGTTTGATGGGTCTGGGGGCTGCTCTGTGCTCCCTCCCTGTGTGTTTCTCACTTCCCTGTGGAGTGGGAAAAACTCCTCCCCGGGAGGGTGGGCAGCCCCTGGCACAGGGTGCCCAGAGAAGCTGTGGCTGCCCCATCCCTGGGAATGTCCAAGGCCAGGTTGGAGCCCCCTGGGACAGTGGGAGGTGTCCCTGCCCTTGAACTGGACGAGCTTCGAGGCCCCTCCCAACCCAAACCATTCCATGGCTCCATGGATGGGAAAGGCAGCTCAGCAGGGATGAGACCCACAGGATGGAACAGAAATTCCATAAACTCCCCCAGCTATCCAAGAACCTTTGGCACAGCTGTGGCCTCACCCACCGTGGGAAGGACCCAAACATTGGGTTTAAAACCCCTTTGGGAAGAAAATGCTGGAAGTCTCCCTTGGAATACTCACCAGGACCTGGAGCCGTGGACAGTGTATGGAAAGCTGGATTAGGGTACTGTCTGTTATCTGCAAAAGAAGAGGAAAAGCCCTTTCACGTTGGGTGCTGTGCACAAGGACTTCATTTTTCTCCTCTGCCAATAAAACACTGTGGAATTTTCCCTAATCCATGAGTTTTTCCCCCCATAGCCACTCCCCTGAACCCCTCAGGAATTCATTCTCCTTCCTTGGGTGTAAAGATCTTTCCTTCCCAGGGATTTTATCCCATGCCAGGGATCACACCTCACACATTTATGGTGTGACCTGACATCTCTTACCATTAAATATTTCCTCTTTACAGCAGAATCATTAAAATGAAACACAAACCAAGGACAAAACCTCAAAACCAGTATTTTCTTCTCCAAATCCAGCCAATGCTCCTGCTCAGGATTCTAAATCAAGTTCTGATTTGGATCCACCAGTTTTCCACACTTGTGACTGTGCCAAAAGAGAAACATTTCCTACCTGGACACACTCTTCCAGGTCCATTTTTTCAAGCTCATGGCAGTTCTAGGAATAAAAGAGAAAACCAAACACCCAAACTAAGTGTAAAGTTCAGACAACAAAAATAAGTTTAACTACCACAAAGACATTTTTCCTCTAAAAACTAAGGGGTTTCTCCATGAAATATCAAGACTGGAAGGAATTTTGCTGCTTCTTCCAGAACAAACCCAAGGACAGTAAAGGAAATTTCACTCATTTAAAGGCACAGGGGGGGAGTTAATGGTAATTAAGATAATTAAATTTAGGGTCACTTGTAGACAACTCAGATTAATCTCCAAAATCAAACAGTAAAGTTTGTAACTCCCAATTATTTCACGTTTCATGTGGTTTGGATGCAAATCCTCCCAGATCTGTGGGTCAGGACCAGATCCCAGAACTCCTGGTTTTTATAATTTAGATTCCATGAAACCTAATTTTTGTAACTTGGCTTCCCCCCAAACTTTGAGATAAGTTTTTCCCAAATCTCCTGGTTTTTTTTTTAGTTATTTCTGATGCAAAGGAAGGAAGGACCCAGGCAGGGAAGAGGGGAGGAGGGCCAGGATCACTTACCCTGGCCAGGGTGGTGAAGCCCACGTCAGTCAGCTGGGAACACCTCGCCACTTCCAATATTCTGCATGGGAAGAGTTGAAAAGAGCCATGGAGAGGCCCCAGAACCCCAGGAGAGGGTTGGGAGGGACCCCTGGAGCTCACCCAGTCCAACCCCCCTGGCCAGGCCTGGAGCAGGGGGAACAGCTGGGCTTGGAATGTCTCCAGAGGGGCAGAGCCATGGATTCCCTGCTCCAGACCCTCCATGGAAAGCAGCTCTTCCTCGTGTTGGTGTTTGTGGTCACCACTCCTTATCCTGGCTCTGGGAAGAGCCTGGCACCAGTTTCCAGAGTCCCCCAGTGAGTAACTCCTACCACAGCAGGAGCTCTTGACTCCACCTTTCCTCACACCCAGGAATTTGGGGCAAACTCTGATCACCCCCTCAAACAAAAACCAGCTGGAAGCAAGCTCAGGGACACAAACTGCCCTTCCAGGGAAACCTTCAGAGCCTGGAATGTCTCCAACACATCCCCCCACAGCCCCTTTGCTCCACCTGCCCGAGGGAATTCCAGGGCAAACCCACCTGAGGCGGGGGCAGTTCTGCCCCAGGGCATTCAGGATGGCATCAGTGATGTTGGAGCAGCCAGAGGCACACAGGGACTGCAGCTTGTGGCACCCCCTGCAGATGGTGATGAGCCCATCGTCCGTGATTTGCTGCAGGAGGAACAGCCACAGCCTCAATCCAGGGGGGAAATCCCAGGGATTTCCACTCCCCCTCACCCAGCAATTCCAACCTCAGGCAGAGTTCTGGCTCTTTTCTGTTCTAAGGATTCCAGCAAAGCAGTTGGCACAGGGTGGAGTGACTTGGGAATGGTGGGGAAGTGATTCCAAGTGCAGGGAAATGTTTGGGAGCTCGGGCAGGGCAGGGTGGGGAAGGTGCTGGGATTCCTGCCTTTGCAATTCCTGCTTGGAAAGACCTTTCTTGGACACAGGGGGGCCCATCCAGCCCCATCCCTGGGCACAGGGATCCCATCCAGCCCCATCCCTGGGCACAGGGATCCCATCCAGCCCCATCCCTGGGCACAGGGATCCCATCCAGCCCCATCCCTGGGCACAGGGGGTCCATCCAGCCCCATCCCTGGACACAGGGATCCCATCCAGCCCCATCCCTGGGCACAGGGGGTCCATCCAGCCCCATCCCTGGACACAGGGGGTCCATCCAGCCCCATCCCTGGGCACAGGACCCACTTCCATGGAAAAGGAAGAGGCTGCCTGTGTCAGATTGAGTGATGCCACATTCACTGAGCCCATTCCAATCTAAATTTTGGCATGAATACACATTTTTGGCACTGCAGGGCTGGTTTAGAGCCTTTCTGTGCAGGAAAACTGCATTTTTTTGGGTACAATTTCATAAAGAGATGAGAGGAAAGGCCTGGCAGGGCCAGCTCCAGGCTGGTGGAAAGGATTTTTCCAGCTCATCCTGCAGATGAATTCAGGAGCCCCCTGGGCAGGGAAGAGAGAAACAACCCTGACACAGCAAAGGCAGTTTTGGGGCTTGTTCAATGTTCCTGAATGGCACCAAAAATCTGGTTTCCATCAACTGTTTGTCACTGTGCCCTGTCTGCACTGAGGATGGAGCACATTCCACGTGGTTCTGCTCAGGGATGGGCCTGGAATGTTGGGAAATCCTGGGAAGCTTCACTTACTAAGCAGGTTTGGAGGTTTAAAGTCACCAGCTCTGGACAATGTGCACCAATGTACTTCAGGGCTTCATCCTCCAGCTGGGGAAGGAAAACAGGGAGACTGAAACAACCTGTTCATGCTCAAATGCACAAATCCAAGCTGTGAGGGCAGTTGGATTCCTTTGGGGGAGGAGGGAGAGGCACCACAGGGCCAAAATAAACAGCACTGAGGACATTCCTGCCTGGGGGGTGCTGCTTTTTTATCACCCCAGACCCACAACACCCAAAAGAAAAGGTGATCTGACCCAAGAGGGACAAACTCCCAAAGCAAGGGGTGAAACCAGCAGGGATTGGGGAAGTGCTTCACCCCCCCTGGGTCATCCTGCAGCAACAATTATTGCTGCAATGGCACCAGCAGCAGCACTGAGTCCCCTCCCCAGAGCCATACCTGGGTGCAGCCCTTCAGGGACAGGGCTTTGAGCCCCCCACAGCCCCTGACCAGGGCCTGGATCCCATCCTTGGTCACTTGGTCACACCAGGAGATGATGAGCTGTTCCAGCAGCGGGCATCCCTCACTGGGGGAGAGAGGCAGAAGGTGGGAATGCTGCTTGGTTTGGGCAGGAGATGCTGCTTTTCCTCTCTGGAAATTCCCATTTCTGGCAGCCACGTGGGCACAGACACCCCCACACCCCACAGGGAACAGCTCCAAGGGGGAAGTGGCCCTGATGAAACTGGGCTGGGCTCCCTGGATGGCATCAGGGGGGGTCTTTTCCAGCCTCACTGATTGCAAGAAACATCAGTGCTGCCAGCTCCTACCTCAGTGCTTTCAGGGACAGGTTGGTTATGGAAGTGCAGGAGGCCAAATCCAGGTGCCTGAGTTTGGAGCAGAACTTGCTGAGGCTCGTGCAGGTGCTGGAAGAGAGAGAGAGGGACACAGTCCTGCAATGAATGGCACACACATTCCATGGAGGGGGGGAATTCCCAGAGAAACTGGGGCTGCCCCATCCCTGGGGGTGTCCAAGGGCAGCCTGGGATGGTGGGATGGGCTGGGAGGTCCCTTGCAGCCCAAGCCATGCCCTGATTCCAGGGCTGTACTCACGCATCTGTGATCTTGGTGCAACCATTGAGGTTGAGCACTTCAATATTCCTGCAGTTCTGGGCAAAGGTCCTGCAGGAGAGGAAGGGAAACACTGGGATTGGCAGGCAACAGAATTCCAGGGGGGGTTCCAGCAGTTGTGACACGGTGGATTAAGGGTTTATGGAATGGTGTCAGGCAGAGTAAAGGAGAAAATAGAGGGGGAAGTGAAGAAAAGCAATGGAGAAGAAAATAAACCAAGAAGAAAATGAATGAAGGCAATGAAGAGAATGAAGAAAAAAATCCAGGAGAAAATCAAGTGGAAAATCAGCCAAATCCTGAAGGGAAAAAAGAAGAAAAGCCAGAAGAGAAGAAAAGCCAGAAGAAAAAGAGAAGAAAATCCAGAAAAAAATTCCAGGAAAAAAAAAAATCCAGAAGAAAAAAAAGGAAGAAAATCCAGAGGAAAAAAGGAAGAAAATCCTGAAGAAAAAAGGAAGAAAATCCTGAAGAAAAAAGGAAGAAAATCCTGAAGAAGGAAGAAAATCCAGAAGAAAATCCAGAAGAAAAAAAAGGAAGAAAATCTAGAGGAAAACAAAGAAGAAAATCCAGAAGGAAAAAAGAAGAAAATCCAGAAAAAAAAATCCAGAAGAAGAAAAAGGAAGAAAATCCAGAGGAAAAAAAAAAAGAAAATCCAGAAGGAAAAAAGAAGAAAGTCCAGAAAGAATAAAGAAAAATCAAGAAGCAAAGAAGCAGATCAAGAAAAAAAAAAGTTGGAGGAGGTTAAAAATGACAAATTAAAGCTGCAAATGACCCTCCTGTGAGTCTCTCCCTTTATGTCTTCACTCACACCCAGGCTGGGGGTTCTCAGGGGTGAGTTCCCCCAGTCCTGGGTGGCTGGAGGAGCCAAATCCCCCTTTCCCCCCCCAGTTCCAGGTGGGAAGAAGGGGCAGCTGTACCTTAAGGCGTTGTCTCCCACTCCCTGGCAGCCCCTCAGGCTCAGCTTCCTCAGGAACCCCCCACATCTCTTGGAGATGTTCTCAACCACCCGGCCCTGGGGGAGACAGGAAAGCCCATGAGGATCCCCCAAAACCAACTCAGCATTCCCTAAAAAATCACCTCCCCCCCAAAAAAAAGCTGAATTTGACATTGGGCAGATGAACAAGTTTGGTTTTTAGGGTGCTAAGGGGATGCAGATGCCATGGAGAGGGATCTGAGGGGAGGGGGAGTCAGTGCAGCTGCTGGGGATGAGAGACAAGGAGCAATTCCCCAAAGGCTGGGGGGGTCCTGAGGGATCTCCCCCCCCTTTGGAGCTCCTGGGCAAACTGCCCAAGGAACAGGAGGGAAGCAGTTCCAAAGCTGCAGCTTTTAGGGGCAATTTTGGCCTCATTTCCCCCTCCTTGACCTTCACTAAAATTTCCATTTTTGCTATTCAAGGACAGGCAGGGAAGGATAGAAATATTTCAGGCCAGGATTCAAACTCCCTGGTCCAATCAGTGCTGTGTTAACCTGGAGTGGAAGGAGAAACATTCTCCAGCAGCAGCTTTCCCCCCAAAAAATTGATCTCTTCTACTCATTTTTGTTGCCAAGACAGGAAAAATCACTTCCCCTTCCACTTTCCCCTTCAAGTCTTGACACAGACACATAATTCTGGCCATTTTCAAGAGCTGGATGGATTGCCAAGACTTTGAAAGAACTCTCTGAAGCTGAGGAGTTGAAATTAATGGTTTCTGTCTCCAGGGAAGGTAAAAAAAAGGGTTACTCTGGGAGTAGGGATCCATTCTGGGCTGTAATTACAGTTTAACAAGGAGGGGGGGGGAAATAAAAATGGGTTTGTATGTCACTTAATGATACCTCAATGTCCCTCTGGAAATCAAACAGGTCAATCCTCTGCCAGTTGCTGCCATCCAGGGCCAGGACATTCCATGCCTTCAGCAGGGGGGAAAAAAGGGACATTTGTGGTTAAAATGGGAATAAAAAGGTCAGGGGGGGCACCCAAAAGGGACATTTGTGGTTAAAATGGGAATAAAAAGGTCAGGGGGGGCACCCAGCCACAGCCTGTGCTCCTTGGAGAAACAACCTCAGTGTCCCAGGGGGGAAAAGCAACAGGGAATCCCAACATCCCAGCACTTGCTGGGACTCCCTCCAGGGAATTCCAAGCCCTTCCCCAGGCAGGGGATCGGTGCTGCCAGGACAGGGGGGGTGTGGGCACCTTGCCATTCCTGGCTGGAATTGAGGTGAGCACAGGCAAAGCCCCTGGGGAGCCTCCCTGCACATTCCCAAGTGCTGGAGTTTTGCTGCTGAGCACCCGAATCTCACGTGGCTCCTGCTGCAAAGGAGGGGCAGGAGCTCAGGGCTGGGCATTGTGGCCCCAGTGAATCAGCACAGAGCTGTACTTAAAGCCTTAATTGCATAATCAAGGCAAACAACCCCATCTTGTAATAACCAGGAGCCCAGAGTGAGGAAATCAGGGATAAATACAGGTGGGTTTTACATCCCAGCCCATGCACTGAGCTCATCCCCAGCCCAAGAGACCAGTTCTTGTGCAAGAAACCAGTGCAGAGTTTGAACAGGCAACACCACTGGGCATTCATTGGTTGGATTATTTTTTTTTGTTTAGTGTGGTTCAAATCGCTGGTGTTTGTTTTGAGGTCCACGAGGAAAGCAGCAGTGGCTGCACAATTCCATGTGCAGCACAGGGAACGTTCCAGAGCCTTCCTGCACCTCCCTGCTGTACTCCCTGTGCCAACAGAGCAGCCCAGGAGGGCACCTTGACCTGGGCAGGATCCCTGAGAGCCCATTCCAGCCAACACTGGAACCAGGGGTTTCACCTGGAAGGGGTTTCCCTGCCAGCCCTGGGTTGTTGAGGGACCTGCAGAGCCCACACACCCACACAGGGGCATTTTTTAAAGCAGGTGTTTTTATTCTGATGCACTTGGACTGAGGTCTGAAGCCAGGACTGAGCAGTTTCGTGGAGGTGGAACATTCCACTCACCCCCCCTTGCCTGGCTGGACATCCCACCCTGCCCCTGGCTGCTCCCAGATATTGGCAGGACAAAGCACCTCAATAAATCTGGAAGCTCCACATAACTGGAGGAACCTTCCCCAGTGAAGAATCCCAGTTGGATTTCACCAGCTGAAGCCCACAAAGGACAAAACCCACCCCAAAAACCCAACTCATCTTTGGTTCCCCCCCCCCCCCCCCAGTGCTTATTCCTGCTACATTCCAGGAGGAAAGAAACTTTCCCTGACTGTGCAGCATCTCTGTGAATCAGAACCTCTGTATTCCCACCCAAATCCATAAGGAGCCATTTCAGACTCATCCAGTTTTGGGGTTTCCAGCAGTGTGGGAAACCCAGGCTGAGGGCAGAAAGTACCTGGGACACTGGAAAATGCAATTCCAGCCTGGAATTCCCTTCACTGGTGCCAAGGGAATGTTCCAGTGCTAACAGGGGACACCAAATAACAGTTGAGGGGCACAAAGGTGCCTGGCACAACCCCCTGTGTGACTGGGAAGGGCTGGAGCAAGAGGATTGTCCCCCCCCAAATCCAACCCCCTGCTAAAATCCACCAGGAAGGAGGAAGGTTCTTACCCTGGAAACTTGAGCACAGCGACACAGAGTGACCACATCCAGGAAAGAGAAAATTCTGGAAGAGAAGGGAGAGATTCCTTGTTGGCCACTGAGATTTAACACAAAGGGAACAGGGAGAACAAAGGGGGAGGGGGAGGAAAAGGACTGGGACAGCAAAACTCCTTTGTGATTGGGTTGAAAGCTGGGCTGTGAAAAGAAGTGCAGAGGCAGCAATTCCCAAATGAAGGCAAAACACAGCTCTGGAGCCACTGGGAAATGGGAGCTTCAGCCCTTGGAGTAGTTCCTGAGAGACAATCAGGGATTATTTGCCCCAAGTGACCCTTGGGGGGCTGGTGGAGCCCCAGGTCCAGGCAGGGCACGGAGCACAAACAGGGATATTGGGGTGTTTGGCTCTGCTTCCACACAGGAGCCAGTGCAACACCACCAGCACCTTCAGCAACAGCTCCCCAAACTGGGCAGTGCCACCATGCCCAGCCCAGGGATCAAAGCAGGGCGACAGGTTTGGGTGCCTGGATTATTCCCAGGTCTCACAGCAGCGATTAGAGGGATGGAGCAGCACAGGGAAGGCTGGGAGTGCTCAGCCTGGACAAGGGAAGCTCCAGGGTGACCCAATTGTGGCCGTGCAGGACCTGAAGGAGCTGCAGGAAAGGTGGAGAGGCATCATTTCCAAGGGCCTGGAGTGCCAGGACAAGGGGGAATGGCCTCACTCTGCCAGAGGGCAGGGATAGGTGGGATACTGGGAAGGAATTCCTCCCTGGGAGGGTGGGCAGGCCCTGGCACAGGGTGCCCAGCAAAGCTGTGGCTGCCCTTGGATCCCTGGAAGTGTCCAAGGCCAGGCTGGAGCCCCCTGGGACAGTGGGAGGTGTCCCTGCCCAGGGCAGGGGTGGCACTGGATGGGCTTTGAGGTCCTTTCCAGCCCAAACCAGTCTGGGATCCTGCACCAACAACTGGCAGAGCCCTGGGAGACACTGAGGTCACTCCTGTGTGCCACCCCTGGGCCAGGACACACCCCAGGAGTGCCACCCCATCCACTGGGATAAAGGAATCCCACAGTATTCCCTTGCAAAGCTACACTGGGCTCAGACACCCAGGCTCTTCCCACCCCCAGCTGTGGGTGCAGGAAGCCCCAAACCCAGGGAAAGCCCCAAATCTGCACCAATATTGTGTAAAAATGTGATGTCATTTCATGGGTTATGGTTGTTCAAGGGGAGGGAGGGAAGATCTCAGGGTCTCCTTCCCTTTGGCAGCACTTACAGCCCCACAGGATGAAATGGTCCTGCCAGGATAATCCAAGGGTTTGGCCATAACGTGCTTTGGCATTTCAATCTCACATTTTGAATTGCACAAACCCCCCCCCCCCAAAAAAAATTAACTTTAGCACCCAACACAGTGATCACAGATCAGGCTGAGCCTTCCCAGCAGGAATTAAGGCTGGAACTGCAGCAGATGAAACTGTTCCACTGCAAAAGCAGCTCCCCACGTGCAGGACTGCTGCCTGAACAGCTCAGCCCTGGTGAGTTTGGGTAAAACACAAACCCAGTCAGAGCCATTTTTCAGGTTTCAACCTCTTAATCCACTCAGGGTTTTTGGGACTCCTCACTTTCCCACTGGCACTGTAATTAGATTAGGGTCAAGGCTCTGCTGAAATCCCTGGATGCTGCAGGCTCTGAGGTGAGCCAGCTTAGACCTTCAGCCTTCTAAAATTATCCACAGCACCTCGTGCCACTCACCCACCACCCCAGGTGAGCTCTGCTCCCCTGGCAGGGGCAGGAGGGCACCGAGCACAGCTCTGCCCCCACCTCACTGCCCCCTGGCCCCAGCTCCTGAGGGACACCCCAAGGTGGGGCTGGAAGGGTGGCAAAGACCACCCTGGCTGTGCTGGGAAGGGGGAGCAGGCAGAGCACAGAGCCAAAGCTGCTTAGGGGCAGGGGAGAGCTGCAAACTGCCTGACCTGCCCATGAACCAGAGAGGAAAAGCCCAATTCCCAGGGCCTGGGCTCTGCTCCTGCCAAGGGGAGGCTGTTCAACACCCCCCACGTCACTCCAGGAGTGAATCCTTCTCCAGGAGAGCTGCAAAGTCCATGGAAAATCCAGGCTCAGGGCTGGAATTTGGCTCCCAGACCTCCAGGCATGAAGCATCTTAGCAGGGCTGGGAATGGCAGCAGGATGTGGAGCCTCTCTGGGACACAGCCACAGACCATGGAGTCACCCCTTGGAATCTCTGGGCTCTCTTTGGAATCTCTTTGGCTTCTCCCAAAGAGGAGCTGGGGCAGCCAGGGAATGAGGGAATGGGGCTTTTTTTGGTGCTTTGGCTCATTTCTGTGAGTGTGGGAAGGGACATTCACCTCCTGGACCTCAGTGGCAGGAGACAAAGCTGCAGCAGGACCAGGACAAGGATTTGGGATCATCTGCCCAGAGAAGCTGTGGCTGCCCCTGGATCCCTGGGAGTGTCCAGGGCCAGGTTGGAGCCCCCTGGGACAGTGGGAGGTGTCCCTGTCCAGGGCAGGGGTGGGATGGGATGGGCTTCAAGGTCCTTTCCAGCCCAAACCAGTCTGGGATTCTGTGACCTCTGCACCCACAGCTCCATCAGAACCCTTCCCTCTGGAGATGCAGGACAAACATCCCCATTCCAGGAGGAGCAGAGCACGAGGTGCCAAGGACAGGGGTGATGTCCCAGCACCATTCCATCCCCCCAGCCCCACAGAACTGGCACATTCCTGTATTTTGGGGGGGACAGAGGCTGCTGCTCTCCCCTTTCACATCTCCCCACTCTTTCTTTTGTTAAGTGCAGCTTCCACTCCTCCAGCACACCCAGGAGACATGGAATCCATCTGGGAACGACCAGAGAACAAGCCCTGGCCCAGCAGCACTGCCCAAACACACCAGCCTTTGTCCTGCAGACACTGACACCCATTTACAGGAGATTCCTGCAGGGAAACCCATCCAAATTCCCCTTTCAAAGGCTGCACTGTCGATCCACACTCATTAATTTTTGCAGTCTGTTGACAGTGAATTCCAACTCTCCAAACCATCACTTATGAACTCGCAACGTTTATCAGCTGCTGGTTTCTCCCCAGACCCACCTGATCCCAGGCAGTTCCTGTGCTCTGCAGCTGGGGGGGATGCTCAGGGACACCAAAGACACACAAGAACATTTCCACAGGGCAGCAGGGTGAGAACTCAGCCACACTGGGCCTTGTGCTGATGGAATTCCCCTTCCCTCCTTCTCCCCACAGCCCCAACCCTCCTCCAGGTGTCTGGCACTGCCCATGGGATGGTTTGGGTTGGGAGGGACCTCAAGGATTGTCCCCTTTTGCTGCTCAGCACTGCTCAGGACAGGCACAACTGGTGCCATGTACAAACCCCTGTGCCAGCTCGTCCCAAGGACGTTGTTATTCCTCCCTTCTCTCCCCTTGATGCTGATTTCACACACAAACCCTCCCCCTGTGCCCCAGGCTCCAACCCCAAACATCCTCAGGGCCAGCAGGGAGGGCTCTGGCAGCCACACACTGAGTTTGGGGCTGAGGAACACTGGGCTAAAAGGACCTGGGTCAGGCTGGAAACACCCTTCCAGAGGAGGCAGTGCACTGAAAATAGAAGCTAGAAAGGAAAGAGTCCTGGGATGAAAGGCCAGCTGCTGTCTCACACTGCCCTCCCCACACCTGGGTGGGGGCAAACCCCAGTTTCCTGCAGTGTAGGGAAGTTGTTGGTGTCCATAAATTCCCCTCCTGCTGCCTTTGCCTTCCCTGTTTCCAGCCCAACCCCTGAGCACTGACAGGTCTGGGACAGTCACCCCCCTGCCCCTTCCCAAGGCACACCCAGGACACAGGGGGACACAGGGACCTGGGGGATCCCACAGCCCCTTTCCAACCTCAACGATCCCAAAGTTGAGCCTTTCCCAACGGGATCAGGTGCTGAACATCAGGCTCCTATTGACCAGGAGCAGGACAAGGTCCACTTGGGTGTAAGAGGCACAGAGGGATTCACTTTTGGTTTAACCCAAACCTTGTCTCCACACCAGCCCACACTCCCCACTCCCTCCCACCATCAAGGACTTTTTCAGCTCCTCCACCTACAAGACAGGTCCCCAGCAAATCAAACCAGCATTTTAAACCCTCCTAAAACCTCAACCCCAGGCAGCCCTGGCTGGGGGTGGCTCTGGGAGGGCCCCCAGCAGCACCCTGAGCTCCAGGGATCCCCCCCTGCCCACTCACCTCAGCAGCAGCTCCTTGGGCAGCTTCTTGTTGATCACAGCTTCATCGTTGTTTGAGAACATCTGCAAACACAAACAAGGCCCAGAGCTCAGCCCCAGCCCCAGGGGATCAGCCCTGCCTGACCCCAGGGAAGGAGGGTTGGGGGGATGTGGCTCTTTGCAGATTCCCGGCCCAGGAAGCTCTGAAGGGAGAAGCTCTGTGCTCTCCAGCTGTGCCTGAGCATGGCCCCAAGCCCATCACCTCCCAGCTATCCCACAGGCCCCCTGAAAGGCACTTTGCTGCTAATTAGGGTGAAGTTGTGCCCTTCCCACCTCCAGGAGGGACAATCCCTGGAGAGCAACACAAGAGCCATGCAGGTGACTCTGGAGGGACAGACATTCCCAGGGCTGGGAATGGGATCAGCTCATTAAAGGGCTGAGCTGATCTGCTGCTCCAGAGAGCTGCAAGGCACAGGAATTAGCCCATGGGAGAAACAAGGCAGGACTTCTCTTCCCACAGTCCCACCAGCAGCTCCAGCCCCTTCCCCTCCACTGCCCAGCCCTGCACCCTCCTCCCAGGGCAGGAGCAATTAAAGGAGCAAATCACAGCAGGAGAGTCCCAAAAAAGGATCCAGAGCAGGGAAGGGGCAGGAAGGATGAGAGCAGAGATTCCAAAGCCTCCTCTGCCAGGCAATTCCACTTCTGCCCATCCAGGAAAATCCCACCTCGATGCCAGCACAGCCCCCAGCCTGACTGTGGGTTCTGCAGGAGTTTCCCTTTGACCAGCACTAATCTAAAGGAATGTTTGTTTTTTGGGGTGTTTTTTTTTTGTCTTGCTAAAAATAGTCCTTGGACTTAAAACCCACCAGAGGAGCAGGATGTGCTCCATGGGAGAACCTCAGCCCTGGAATTCCTGCTGCCTTGGAAGGCTGGGAAGTGCCAGGGGACATCACCAGACCTGTTTTCTCCAGCTTTCCTCTCAGAGCCTGGGTGGAAACAGGCTGGAACTGGGATTTTTTGCTAAGTCATGGCAGCTAAATATACCAGTGGACATGGTGACTTTCTGGTGAGTCCTTACAAAAATAAAACCACCCTGGAAAAAAAAAACGTCAGGGGGAAGCTGTGCTGCACTTCCAGGCTTGCCAAACATTTCTAGGGATAAGAGCTAAACCTCCCTTTTCTCTAATGCCAGGTGCTGTGCAGAGGGAGGAATTATTCTGGGTAAGGTATGGGAAAAACACACTTTTCCTGGATGTAAATTGTGCAGGGGAATGTTCCCCTGAGCTCCAGCAATTCTAAGCTGGCCAGAGAACAGGCTGCAGCTATTAATTATTAGAGAGCAAATAAGGAGCTCTGCAAACTGGGGGGGTCAAACAGCTGCCCACAGAAATGAGGGATTCCAGGCACAGCTGGAATATTCTGGGGTTTCCATCCCACCCAGGCTGGGTCAGACACTTTGGAGATGAACTTGCAGAGCTCTGAAAGAGCTTTTTGCTGCGGCAGCAGTGGCACATCCGTGGGAATTCACCCCGAGTTTGAAGCCTGAGGAGTCAGAGATGCACTGGCAGGTTTTTCCAGCAGTAAAGCTGGGGGCTCCCAGCCCAAATTCCAGCATTTCTGGTGGGATTTACATCAGTTTGGGCTGTTAGGGGCCATGTGGAGATGAAGAAGCCCAGTGCAGAGTCACTGAGACAGGAGCAGACACAGCAAACCTCCCTGGCAGCACCAAGGTGCTAAAGAAGGCTGAGCATAAGTCCTGAAACAACAGGAAAAACATGGAATTCACTCTGTGTCTCCTCTGGAAAAGCTCAGTGAAGCTGTGAAACACCTCCTTACAAACACTGGCAATGTGTGCTGACAGCTTGGCCTTAGTTCTGCTTTTTTGGGGGTAAAATTCCACTGCTGGGGGGGGAGGTCAGATCACCAAGGCAGGAGAGAGAGGAGTCCCCTCCCCAGGACAGTATTTTGGGAAGGCTGAGCTGCCTTCCTGGAGGAAGGAACCATTCCCAGTGCAGGGATCAGTCCCACAGAAGTGCCAGTGAAACCCAAGGCTCTCCAGAGGATCCAAATGAAGTTGTTACCCCCCCTCCAAAGCCACTCAGACCCAGGGATTTCTCCCTCCAGCCTGCAGGGAATTCTGCTTCAACCCCCCCCAATTTCAGGTGAGTGAAGCCTCCCAGGACCTGGCTGAGGGAAGGAGTGTGGGACAGGTCCAGCCCTGGCCCTGGGGATGCTCCTCTGGGAGAGGGAAGGGCTGGGAATGCAGCCACTGCCCTCCTGCCCTGCTGGCTCCCCACCCTGCCCGGGCAAAATCCTGACTAAGCAGCACAAACTGAAATAGAGCCTGGCCAAAAGGGCTTATTCCAGGCTTAATATTCCTAAAAATAGCTCAGTGGGCCAATGGCTGGCTGGACACTGGCACATCCCTGCTCCCCCAGCTGCTGCTTGCTTGGGAAAGCTGGAATTCCTGCTGGGGAGGGGGGGATGAGGTGCTGCAGTCCATCCTGCACCCCTGGTCTGGGGGGGTTTTTTTGAACCAGTAAGGATTGAAATCCCAGGAAAACCCTCCAGAGATGAAGGCTGTGAGGAAGCTCTTGCCACTCCACACTCCTTGGACACTGTCACTGCCAGGGAGGGCAAAGCCCTGGGGATGGGCAGAGGGACAAGGTCCTGTTGCTGCTTCCAGGGAGGAAACCCCCCCCCCAGTGAGAAGTGCAGGTGAGACACTAAAAAGCTCCTCCTGACTCCACAAATCCCATCCCAACTGCAAGTTCACCCCCCATTTAACCACACACCCCTCCTGCCAGACCCTGTTTGTTCTCCTGCCCCAGACAGCTCTCCCCAAATACCACCACCCCCCCAAAAAAAACCCCAAACCCCTCCCTGTGCTCAGTTTAAATCCCAGTTTCAGCCTCCCCAGGCCCCCCAGTTACCCACTGGACTCCAGCTGGGGAGGACACACACCCAGGAGCTTCCCCTGGCAGCACCTGGAGCAGCCTGGGAACAGCTCAGGGAGGAGCAGCTCCCACTTAATCAGCTTTGATTCTCCAGGAATCCTCCCTGGAGCTGAATGAAAACACCCCACCAACATCAGCCACAGCCTGTGCAGCCCAGAGCTGGAATTCAGAGCTGGAATTCAGAGCTGGGATCCCACAGAAGGAGCAGCAAAAAAAACCAACAAACCCCATTTCTGCTCCCAGAGCTGCTTGAACTCCTGCTTTGTAGTGGAGCTCAAAAACCTCAGCATCCCACAAGTGCCCCAGCACAGGGGTCTGGGTTTAAAGGTTGTTGCTTTCTCAGCCTCTCAGGGTTGTAAATATAGACCACTGTCCTTAAAAACAACATCCAAAAGCAAGAAGGAAGAGTATAAATAAGACAAAGGCTTCCTGACCTGCCAGGACACAGCCTCTAACACCCACCAGCACCATTTATTTTTACCTTTCTAGAAGCTCATTTTAGCAGGGCAGTGGTTTTACCACAAATGCACTTGGATAAAAAAAAAACCAACCCAAAACCCAGCAAATCAAAAAAACTGAGACATGAGTCAACAGTTTCAGGCTAAACCCAGGATTTATCCAGCTCTCCAAGGCTCATCTCAATTTAATTGATAAGTTTCTCACAGTTCTGCTCCCCCTCCAGCACCTGCAGTTGTTACTGGTATTATTATTATTGGTGGCAATATTGTTATTGTTGGTAATGAGGTGTTTGTCCTCAGTTATTATGCAAGAGATTTTGGGGGATTTATTTGGAAATAAAGTCAAATGATGGTGTGTGTCCATAAAAATGCAGCTGAGCTGAGGTGAGAAGAGCACTGGGGGAGCTGGAAGGGAAGGAAAAACTGCTGGAACACCAGGGCTGGCCCCTCCTCACAGACCAGGAGGAGAAAACCCTCCCAGGGCTGACTTTCCCAATGGGATGAGTCAAAGGAAGCTCCCAGCCAGGCACCCCAGTGAAAACAGTCATTAGTGCTGTGCCCAGGCCCTAATTAATGATGGGGTCCAGGAGGGAGGAGCTCCAGCCTCCTTCCCTGCCACACAAGTGCTGAGCCTGGATGGACAGAACCCCTCCCTGGGGACACACAGCTCCCCAAAATATCCCTGCCAGGGCTGCTCTGAAACCCCCCTGGGGAGCCCCAGCCCAGTCACCCCCAGAAGCTGCCAGGAAACCCCTCACTGGAGTTGGGTTGGGTTGGAAGGGTCTTAAATCCCACCCCTGCCCAGGGCAGGGACACCTCCCACTGTCCCAGGTGGCCTTGGGCACATCCAGGGATGGGAAACCTGTGGCTGGATGTGAATCCCAATGCTTGGAAAAGCCTGGATTGGCCTCTTAATAAACTCAGTTCCTTTAAAGTCTTTCCTTTAAAGATGGGGCAAAAGTTATTTCCAAGAGCCTGGAGTGACAGGACAAGGGGGATGGATTCCAGCTGAAAGGAGGTTTGGGTTGGATATTGGGAAGGAATCCTTCCCTGGGAGGGTGGGGAGGCCCTGGCACAGGTTTATTATTCACTGCCCAAACAAAGTGCTGGGATGGAAAGCATTCCATGGAATGTGGGGGGAGTGAACAGAAGTCCAGGAGCTTGGACACTCCCCTCCCCAAGTCTGTACTTGGTGTTTCTGGAGGTGTTTCTTGTTACTTCTGAGTGATGAGCAGATACCTGCCCAACCCAAGCTGATTCAGCTGTGGCATCTCAGGTGTTCCCAGCAACAGTTTCTCTTCCCCTATGAAATTAAATTCCATGGAAGAGCCACATCAGTTTTTGCAAGGAGGCAGAGCCAAGTTCTCCCTGCCCTGTTTGTGTCCCTCTGTTTACACAACCTCCATTCCTTGGAACAGCAAAGCCCCATCCAGGAGGGCAGGAGCAGCCCAGGAATGGCAACAGCCCCAGCCCCAAAAAAGGATCAGCCCTAAAGCCAAAAGATCCCAAAATGCAGGAGTGGTGTTCCAGAGGGAGGGACCCAGCAGATCCCAAAATGGGATCAGGGTCAGTGGGATTACCCAATTCAGCTTTCTGAACACAGACAGGGTTAATTATTAGAAGGCAACTGGATTTTGGAGCAGTGGAACTCTCCCATCTTGCCTGGAGTTCAGCTCTGACACCCAGCAAGGCCTGGGAACCCCCCAAGGTCACTCTGAGGATCCTGAATCCAGCCCTGAAAAGCTCTGGATCACCACATTCCTCAGCCCCATCCCTGGAGCTCCCACTGCTTCATTTTCAGCAGGACAAACTGCCCCAAAAAAACACCCACTGTGCAGCCAGGGTCAGCTCCTGCTCCTTGGAGGGGCAGGAGACTCCCAGAGGAAGCTGCAAAGGATGGAGCTTTTTGTGTTTTTAAGGATGTAGAGGAGACTACACACATGGCTCATAGTCTGGGATCCTTTAATCCTGATCCAGGAAGGGACACAGGACACCCTGCACAGGGAAGGAGCTTCAGGCCTGGACTCTGAGCCACAACCAGGCCACTATTCCAGAGAAATCTGTTGTATAAATCCCAATAAAACTGCTCCTGACCATGGCCTGGAGGTTTGGGGCTGGATTCAGCTCCAGGCAAGTGCTGCCCACGTTGGGGATGTGGTCCCTCAAGCACCTGCACTCCTGCAAACTGCCCTGGAAGGTGTCACTTATTTGGGAGGGGATAAAAATGAGCCTCCAATGCCCCATCCCCTGCTGACACCACAGGGCACAGGAGCCAGGATGAGACAGGGCAAGGAAAGGATGAAACTTGGGGCCTTTGGGAGGACAAGGAGCCCTCCAGGAGCACCAGGAGTCACCCCAAAGCTCCAGGAGGTGCCTGCTGGGATTTGGAAGGGGGGGAGGACTTTGCCAGGCAGGAAAACAGAGAAATCCCAAAGCTGAGCCAGGCTTGGGATCTGCCAGGGCAGGTCCCACGTTAAACCCCCAGCACACAGAATCAGGAGTGGGTCTGGGGGATGTTTTCCCTTCTGCTTTGCTGCAGTCAGTGGGGACTCTCCCTGTGGTGGCCACACCTCCTGGGGAAGGGACTCCTTCCCAACTTGCTCCTGGGGCTGGGGATGGCAGGGCTCCTTCTCCCAGATAAAAGGGAGACTCCCACTCCTCCTGGAAGCAGAAACCCACAGGCACATCCCATTTAAGGGGCTCAGCCCCTGTTCCACACCGGATTTTGCTCCTATATTAAGAAACAGTTACCAAATCCCATCCCCTTTGGATCTGTGAGTTCCCCAACAATGGCCCAGGAATCTGTTTATGTGGCTTCACAAAGGACAATAAACCAAGTGAAAACCCGACCCAACCTCCCCCTGAACAGCTCTCTTGGTGTTTAAAGGCTCAATCAGACACAATAAATCAGCCACAGGTTATTTTTACCCCAAGAGAAGGCTCCAAAGGGCCTGTTTCCCCCTCCTCAGCCAGGGGAACTACCCTGGCAGGATCCACAGGGAAGGAAGAGGAGGGAGAGGGAGAGGCCTGATCCCCCAGCCTTGTGCTGCCTTCACCTCCTGACAACATTCCCCAGCCCTCAACAGCAGCTCCCACACATTTCTCCTCCTGTCCCACCAAACCTGAGCTCCCACAGAACTTTTCCTCGCCAAGCAGAGCCTTTACAAACTGGTTTCTAGGAAGCACAGCGGAATTTCCACCCAACCTGCCCCCCCTGAAAAATCAATCCATTTGCAAGGGGGAACACACTCACACTTTGGAGGCCTTTCAGACCAACAGAACCTCAGTGGAAAACCATGGGATTAAAGGAAAACAGGTCTCAATTTGCCTCTCTCCAGGTTTTACAGGTGAATGGGTCAGGGATGATCAAAGCCATGCCTTGGATTTACAACCATGGAATGGTTTGGGTGGGAAGGGACCTCAAAGCCCACCCAGTTCCACTCTGCCAGGCTGCTCCAACCTGGCTTTGGGCACTTCCAGGGATGGGGCAGCCACAGCTGCTCTGGGAAAACACAGCAACCAAACCAGCCAAAAGCCAGGATAATGTCCAAAGGCCCTTCTTGCAGCCCAAAATAAGAATTTCCACAACACACAGAGTTGAAAAAAATCAATTTAGACCTCAGACACTCTCTAAGCATTTCCTTCATTTCCCAACTTGTTGTCTAACATAAGAAGAAACAAGTTTCTAGCAAAAAAAAAAACCCACCCCACCCAAACCAAGCTGTTCCCCACTCCTTTTCCCCAATGAATTGGGTGAATCATGTCCTGGTACAACCCTGACAAAATCTCTTCCAAAACTGGCCTGAACTCCAGCCCTGCAGGCAAAGGGTGAGGAAGCAAAGCAGGTCAGTGTTGGACAAGATGTTCTCCCCCCAAAAAAACTCTGTTACCAACCTGGTTTTATTCTTTGTTACCAACCTGGTTTTATTCTTTGTTACCAACCTGCTTTCACTCTTTGCTCTGTAACCATCCACTCTGCAGGAGTGAGGGGAAAATAAAACAAAACTCTCCGGGGAAAAAGAATAAATAATAAAAAAAAAAAAGTGTGGGCAGCCAAGAACAGCCCAGAACAGGCCAAACAATACCCCTGGATAACCCGGGGCTCACGTGCAGGCTCCTCTCCAGAGCTCCCAGGGTTATTCCAACGCTTTCAGCACGTGGGTATTGTATCCCCCCCAAAAAAAACCACCCCTGAACCCACCCCGCTGTGGATTTTACGTAGGGACAGAGGAAGAAAAGAACTCCCCGTGCAGTGTCAGCCCGGCCCCTCTCTCGGGGAATCCCAGACCCTGCTCGGTTTCCCCTCCCCAGCTCATTGCCCAGCCTCACCACCTTTCCCATTCCAGGCTCTTTTCCTGCCGTGGTTCTGTCCCCGCCACGGGCCGGAGGAGCAGGCAGGGAATTCCATCTCGGCAGCCTCTCCCAGCCATGGGAAGTAAATCCCGGTGCTGCCCTTCCTGCCGGCTCCCCTCCTCCTCCTCTCCCCCGGGAAGACAGCTGGGACAACAATGCGGGCTGCAAGGGCCCTGGCTCCGGCCTTTGAATAGATCCCATTGTTTGCCCTCCCTCCTTCCCTTCCGTCCTCTCCATCCCCCACCTCCCTCTAATCGAATTTTTCCCGGCTACTGCCCCCAAAAAAAGCCGCGCCGGGGCCACCGATCCC
>VXBA01001117.1:35569-48090 GCA_013399895.1 Serilophus lunatus
GGAAAACCCGAGAGCTCTTTGTAGCAAAGGGGTTTATTCGCATGTAAATAAACGCGTTCTCCGCGTATATTTCCCCAAAAAAAGTCGAAATTCCGCTTTCCGCCCCCAAAGCCGCCGCGGGAGCCCGGGGTATTTACAATTCCAGCGCTTTTCCAGCCAGGATTTATGTACACCATGATCCTCAAGGAAAGAACCAGCTTCTTTTAATCTCCGTGTTCGCTTCACCACCTGAGATTAAAAGGTTTGGCTTATATTTTTTATTTTCACTTTCTCTTTCCAAATACTGAAAGTTGTAAAATAATCGAGAATAAGCAAAAATAAACCATTTCTGAGAGCCCCGCACTGCCCTCCCCCCCCCGGAGCCTCTGTGTGGTCTCACACCTCAGCTCTCACAGACATCACTGGGAGAGGACAGGGCACCAAAATGGGGTGAAAAGCTTTAAATTTGGGACCCTCACAGCGGCCGGAGGAGACGTTGTTCCCTCTTTTCCCACCTGCCAGGGAGGGAATTTGGGATACTGAGCTTTGGTCTGGGTGAGGGGAGAGGGAATGGGTGCAGCTCGTTCCTTTCAAACACCTTTTTTTGGGTTCCTTTTGCTGCTGGAGGGGATTTCCTTCCAATTCCCAGTGTGTTTCCAAGCAGGAGAACACAGCTCCCGCTAAGGATGAGTCGATCCCGTGGGATTTCCAGCCCGGATTCCACTTGAAAGCACTTCTTTGGGAAGGCTGGTTGTGCCTTGGGGACGGATCAAAGGGGGTTTGGGGATAAAAATGGGTTCAATCAACACGGGAGAGGGGCTGGGATCCCTCCGGAGGCCCAGCCATTCCAAACACAGGGGCTCCAGGCAAATTCCTCTGGGATTGTATTCCTGACATCCTCCCAGTGTCACATGATTCCAAAGGGATTGGTTTCCCATTTTCCTATCATTCCAGCCCCTGGAGGGCTCAGGGAGGGGGAGGCTGCAGGGCCCAGGATAAATACTGCATAATCCAGGAAGGGAAAGTTCTCCAGACTGGGAAAGGCTTGGGAAAAATTCAGGCTCCTGGCCCTGGAATTCAGCAGGAGAAAGAGGGGATGAATCCCTACAGCTAATGGGATAGTTGTCACCCTACTGAAAAGACTTTCCAAAAAGCTGGAAAAGAAGCAGTTTTCCTGGGGTCAGCCTGGGATGGGAAATCCCAGGGGGTTTCAAGGGAACTCAAATCCTTGTGTCCCCCAAAGGTGAAATCCTGGTCTCCAGGAACCGACAGCAAATTCCAGTGGGAGCAGAACCCTGCTCAGTTCATAATTCCAAAGGAGATGTGTTTGCAGAACTCCTGATTTCCCACATTCCTCTTCAGTGAATCAGATGAAACTGCTTTTAGAAATAAAAACACTGAGTCTCTTTTCCTTTCAGGGAGCACAAGATCAGCCCGGACAGGATGCCTGAGTCATGCTCCTAATTCCAGCCAAAAGGGGAAAATCCATCTTTTAAGGAAATGGTCGCTTCTGCTGCAGCTCTTATCCCAGCTGAACCACCCAGGGACTGTTTTCCAGGCAGTGCCACTGCCAAGCAGGACACCAGACTAATCCCTGCCTCTGTGTGTGACCACAATTCCCAGCTGAGAGGCACCAGGGCATTCCAGGGAAGCTCACAGGGAAGCAGAGCTCGGATGAAGGCAGGAGTCCCTTTCCAAGTGAGATTTGCTGGAATTCCACTGCACCAGAAGTGTCACCAATGTCACAAGAGCCACCTAAATCCACGGGCTGTACCCAAATTCCCTTTGGGAAAAACAAAGAGCACAGGAGATTCCCATGTGGGGCTGAATAAATAGCTAAAAGGGAAGTCAAACCCAAGGCTGAAATCCTTCAGTGACCTGGGATAAAATCCTGATCCCACGAGGACACAGCTCGTGCCACAGGCACTGGATGAAGAAACGCCACAGAAATAGAATAAATTAAAAGCCTTATGTTTTTCCTTCTTCCAAAGAATAAAACCCAACCCTAGGACATTTCCTAAAAAAATTGCTTTAAAACTTCCTACATCCAAAAGTGACTTCTGAATGGGAAGAGGGCAGAGAGACTGGGATGTCCCAGACCAGCCTATGTCTGTGCTGGCTCGTTTGGCGGCTGCTCCCATGTTCCCACACTTGGCTTCACCCCAGCAACTGCAACAGGGATAATACTTGTAAAATTTAGGATGGGTGGAAGTGCCCATGGGATGAAGGGCTCAGGCAGGCCCTGGCTGCTGGCACTCACACCCGGGAGATCCGAGAAGCTTGGGAATAGCTTGGAAAATACTTTTTGTCCCCCCTTTCCGAACACACCACGCGAAGATCCGCACGGACGAATCCTTCCTCCCTTCCCTCCGGGACCCCGCAGGCAGCTCATCCCGGAGGATTAATTGCCAATCAGAGCAACATCCATGAGATCATCATCCTCCTCGCCGATGAGGAACTCGGGGCTGGCTCGGGAGGGTCTCTCGGCCGCCAGGATGGCGCTGCTGGCCATGGACAGCGGCTGCTCCGCCGAGATCGGCGACTTGGACCAGCTCTCCGGCTTCATCCCGTGAGACTTCTTCTTGTCCCTGTCCTTATCCCGCTCCCGCTCTCTGTCACGGTCTTTGTCCTTCACTTTTTTCTTCTCTTTCTTGTGCTTCTTGTGCTTCTCCGAGCTGTACTCGGGCAGGGGCCGGATGCCGTCGTCGGAGCTGGGGCTGTTCTGGTAGGACTTCTCGGCGATGGAGGAGCCCGACTCGCTCTCGCTGTCCATGTTCTGGGGGGTGTAGGCCGGGGATTTGCTGTGGCTGGGGGAGCAGCGCTCGTGTTTGGGGGTGGAGCCGCTGATCAGGGGGGAGCCGTAGCTCTTGGAAGAGGCCATTTGGGGCCTCAGCCCGTCCCCACCTCCCTCCCCGGGTTTCTGCAGGGTGACTTTGGCTTTAATGCTGGGGGAGCCACCATCGTGTTTGCTGATGATGATTTTGGCCACCCCGGTGCTTCCGACGTTTTTGGAATCCGAATTCTTCTTGGAAGAGTCAACGGATCCTCCGGAAACGGAGACCTTTGATTTCTCCTTGTCGCTCTTCTCCCGCTTGGCCTGGAACTCCCCTCCAGACATGTTGTGCTTGGAGGACATGGTATGGCTTGAGGAATTGGAGCTGGGCCCCATCTGTCCATCCATGGGGTCTTCTCCGCCAGGCCCACTGGTGACCACGCCGTGCTTCAGCTTGTCTATGACTGCAGTCAGAGATGGCTTCTTGTTCCTGCTCGGAGACTTGCCTTTGGAGCTTCCATGCTGGTTCTGGGACGAAGACATGGAAGACCCACTGGATGAAAAGGAAGATGAAGATGCTGTGGAGGAATTGGATGAGGGAGGTGGTTTCTGTGACATGGACCCAGAGGATCCCATTCCTGAAGACGATTTCATGCTCGAGCCTGATCCAGCCCCAGACATATGGGATCCACCAGACCCTGAACTGATGGGGGACTTGGCTTTAGATGAGGGGGGAGTGCCTGGGACGGGTTTCATGGGAGAGGCGAGTTTGTCAGAGCCCCCAGAGGGCCTCGAGTGAGATGGGGAGATGTTTGGTTTGCTCATGGAGGGGTTCATGAGGGACGATGGCTTTCCTTGAGGCTTCATCTTGGTGCTGCCAGACCCGGTGCTGAGGCCATGCTTGGTGATGGGGGAGGATCCTGGCTTTCCCACTGACTGGGCCGAGCCCTTGGACTGACCCGACCCAGAGCCACCTTGGCTGGAGTAGAGGCTGCCGCTCATCTTCGAGCCAGAAGACCCTTCTGATTTGCTTTTAATTTTGCCTGAGGTCGAAGAGGAGGAAGAAGACGAGGAGGAGGAAGAATGGCCGTGATGGCTTTTGCTGCTGGAGGAGGTGACAGAACCACTACTCGTGTACTGGCCGTGTGACGACGGTTTGCCAACAGTCACTGTTCCTTTTGGGATCTGAATGGTTATTTTTGGAATAGGAGGAGTAGCTACCCCGGGAGGAGTCTGGGATCTGCCCGAACTCCCCGGGGATTTGGACCCACCTGTGCTTGCTGGTGGCGTGAAGGGCCTGTTTGAGGAACTGTGAGATGGGGATTTCCCATCTGTCTCCTGCTTCTTCCTCTTTGGGAGTTTCTCTTTACTTTTCCCATCACTGGACGGTGTCCGGCTGCGCTTCCCTGGCTTCCCGTCCATCCCAGCACCTGCCATGGCACTTCCAGACCCATTGCCTTCCTTTACCCGTTTCTGGGACTTCTCCTTTCCCAAATCCCCTGTGTTAAGCAAAGGGCTCTGCCCTCCACTGTGGTGCTCCATGATGTCAGAGGACCCCAGCGCTTTGCTGGCAGCTGCAATAATACTAAAATCCACCGTGTCCGATGGATTGCTCCCCTTAAATTTATTTTCCCCCCCGTCAGCCCCCAAGACCTGCACCCCCAAGTTAGTCAGAGCCTGGGACGCGTAGCCCTTGAAATCATCCGTGTCTCCGCTCTGACTGCTCTCATCAAAGTATTCCTCCCCAAAACCACTCTGGCTCTGACTGTTGAGCAAGTCAGGATTGAAATCTACCCCGTCTGGGAAGAAATGGTTGGAGGAGTCGCTGTTGGGGCTCACGGCGGCGTCGGCGATCAGGTCTGCAGGGTCAGTGTAGGGGTTCTCCCCACTGCTGGTCTGGAAAACATCGGGGTCGAAGAGGGCACTCTGTGAATGCCCCGAGCTGGAGGAGTCTCTGACCGGGGTCCCAATGGGGGGACAGTCCTCGGTGCTGGGGGGCAGCTTGGAGGCCTCCTCTGCTATGTCAGAGAGGATGTCGGTGACGTCGGCCCCGATGCTGTCGGAGCTGGACAGACGGACCATCCTCTGGATACTGGGCTGTGTGTGGGGCAGCGCCTGCGGGTAGGTGGCAGGGGGAGTGCTGCACTGGCTGGGGGCTGGAGTGATGTGAGGGGTGTCCAGGGTGTCTGCAGTCATGTTCACGTCAAAAATGGGGTTCTGGGAGTCGACATCCATGGAGAAGAGCTCCCTCTGGAAATCATCTTCAGTCTGGTGCTTGGGTTTGTCGGCCGGTACGCGGGATTTTTTTTTCTTTTGCTTATTCCCCCCTGGCCCCATTTCCATTCTGGGGGAGCCAGAGGAAGAGTTCTGCCTTTCCAGAGGGCTGCTCCCATACAGGGTGGAGAAATCCTGAGGGGGATTCTCCTTAAGGAGATTCATGAGCATGGGGTGGTTCTTGGTGTTGCTGGCTGGTGAGGATACTGGTGGTGGTGTGTGATGGGGGGGGGTCGGACTTGAGCCAATGGTTGACCCCACATTCCCTGTGATCTGTAACAAACTAGTGAGAATAGGGTTCTGAGACACTTTGCTGAAGTCCTCCCCATGGCCCACCGAGTCATGCCTCTCTTTCATGCTTATGCTCATGTTAAACAAAGTAGTGATGGGCCCCCCAGGAAAAGTGTTGGTTGGGGTGGTGGTCCCACTCATTGGGTTGCTGCCTGTGGTCATGCCATACCCTGGGCTGCTGGCGGGGGGCAGGTTTTTCTTCACCATGTCTTCGACTGTCTCTGCAATGAGAGACAGGGCTGGGGTGTCAGCTTGAATGGTTTCTGCTTTCCTGCGGATGGCCCTCATGGTGACAGGGATGGACATGCACCTGCAAGACACAGCAAAGGGTCAGGGGGGGCTTTGCTGCCCTGAGCAGAGGTTTTACACCTTCATCAGGTGTAAAAACAAGCACTGAGGGGCTTCCACAGGAGGGCAGCAGGTCCAGGTTTTAACAGCAGGTAAATGTCCTGCTGCTGTGCTTGGATTTGCACTTATCCCACCACACTTATCCAGCCACAAGACACCTGTGCCTTTATGCATCTCCTTGCAATCACAGAATTAATCAACCAAATAACTCCAGTAACTAACAGCTAGCACATCATTCTCTTGTAGTTGCAAAGCACAGATGCTATCATAGAATTATGGAATGGTTTGGGTTGGAAGGGACCTAAAAGCCCATCCAGTCCCACCCCCTGCCACAGGCAGGGACACCTTCCACCAGACCAATGATGATACCACAGCCTGCTCAGGAAAAAAAGCAAAACCAGCTCTTCTCCCTCGAAAAGTGAGGGGTTAACAGGTGAGCTGTGACCTGGGGATGTTCTGCTCTCTTCTGAATGTGGCTGAGGTGGAGGAACACTAATACAAGTCCTGTGCAAACAACAAACTCAAAAATAAGCAGCTATAGTTCAGTATCTGGGATGGAATTTTCAGTGGGGGCTCCGAGCTTCCCTGCATTCCCAACGCTCACAGACAGGCCAGAGCTCATCTGTGTGACTGGGAGTGCAAGGAGGGACAGAATTCCAGCTTACCTTTGCACAACTTTGGCAATGAAATCATCTGTACAGATAAGGGCATCAGACAGCCCTTTGTACAGCTTACAGTTCACATGGGTGGAGTCCTGCACATCCATCACCACTGGAAGACAGAAGGCATTTGGGAGAGATCAGAATCCTGGGCACAGGGGAAGGAAACACTCCCAGCCTTCCCAAAAACACCCTTGTGGTATCACTGAGCACACTTACCACACACCAGGGAGTCATTCACAGGGTGCTGGAAAGAGACACTGAAACAGGAGTCAGAGAGAGGGCAAACTTCAAACTGCAGGATCCCAGGAGAGTCTGAAATACATGGGAACTGTTACCTGAGGGAACACAGGTGATGAACCAGAGCCTCAAACCCCCACATAAGAGGGGAAAAATGTAAGAGAAAGCAGCACAGGCCTCATTTCTTATTCCTACACCTGGGAAAACCAGCCAGGGTCCACCATTCCCACATCACATCCCAGTGGATGAGGGACCCACCTTCCTTGAGGACTGTCCTCTTGACACAGCTGCCGATGAGGGTGTTGTAGGCCACCTGATGCCTGATCAAATTGAGGATGAGGGGAACCCTGCCAGGGTGCTGGAAGGCGATTTTACTGATCAGAGTTCCCTGGAGGCTCCTTCCATCTGGGAGAGGGGCATCCTTGTTCAGGAAGTAACAGTGTTGCTGTCCTGGAAGAGCCTGACACACAATTCTGGCTTTACTCCAACAGGGCAAATAACAGACATTAGGAAAGACAGGGCAGTGCCAGATCCCAGTGACACCTTTCTGGCTGCAAGGGACTAATAATGAAAATGTTTTCCTTCCAATGTGAACAAAGAAAACATGATTTTTGGCTGCTCAGAAGTTGTACTGCCCAACAGCATTTGCTGTTCCCACTAAACCAGTTCTACATGGTATGGCAGCCCTTCCAATGGGAGAGTCTTCTGCTCACAGCACACAAATTTAAGAAACAGGATTTCTCCCAAAGTGCTTCAATTCACTCAGCCACACATCACAGCCTGGACAAGAGGAAAGGACAGATCCTGGAAGGCTCAGCCCCACACGTCTGCTCTCCCCCAAGGTCATCATGGAATGGTTTGGGTTGGAAGGGATCTTAAAACCCATACAGTCCCACCCCTGCCATGGGCAGGGACACCTTCCACTATCCTAGGTTGGCCTTGGACACCTCCAGGAATGGGGCAGCCACAGCTTCCCTGGGCAGCCTGTGCCAGGGCCTGGTGTCTGGATGTGAATCCCAATCCTTGGATGGCTCAGGTTTGGCCTGTTAATAGATGCTGAACCAATTTCCTTTGTCCTACTTGTAAGATGCCCAAATCAGCTGAAACTCCCCCAAAATGCTGGTCTAGAAGTGCAAGAGAGTGGTTGTGAGAACACACTTACTGCGTAGAAGCGCATGTTGTGGTTCAAGGGCAGAGGATCAGCCTCCTTGGAGAGTTCAAACTGTGTGATCAGCTCATACAAGGGAACAAACGTGGGTGGGGTGTCAAACAGTGGGATCCCTGAGGGGACAGGACAGCACACCATGATGGCAGGAGCCAGGAGGAGACGCTGGGAAGCTTGTCCAGGTTTTGCTGCAAACACCTGGAGCAACTTCCCCAGCACACGTTAAAAATGAGCAGTTTATTGGCAAGAACAAGGGAACACCAGTAAAACCATGGAGGTGTGTCTGACCCACCTGTGCAGCTCTGGAGTTTCTGAATGAAGGCTCGAGACACCGGGATGGGACGTGGGAATTTCAGGAAGAAACAAGCTGGTAAATCCACGCTGTTGGCACTGGTGATGGAGGAGAACGACGGGGTCCTGAAAGATTGGGGTGGTAAGAGGTGGATTAGGAGCTCTGGCCTCTGCTGTGAACACCTGACATGACATTTATGTTTGCTCAAATACACATTGTTCCACCTTAAAAATAAAGACACTCCTTAAAGGCACATCACAGGCCTGAAAAACGAAATATGAAAATGTTTCTTGGCTTAGAGGCAGCGCAGACAGAATTGATGTGATGCTGTGACATCCTGCAGCCACCTCTCCTCCCTAGCTCAGCTGAGACTGAGTGTGGGAGCCTTACCCTTTGCTGTCCACGGGGTGGGAGCCCATGATCAGTGGAGCAATGGGGAGTTTGTGCATTGCCATGGTTCCCTCCACTGTCACGGACACGTTCATACCCAGCGAGCGAGGAACTGCAGGGCAAGGAGGGAAAACCCAAAAATAACATAAGCTGATGGAAAAAAAAATCAATGCAATGTTTATGGATTAAATACTTTATGATTTAAATATACTCTCCACCCCTGGGAGTGTCCAAGGCCAGGTTGAAACAACTTGGGATAGCGGGAGGTGTCCCTGTCCATGACAGGGGGTGGCACTGGACGGGCTTTAAGGTCCCTTCCAAACCATTCTGTGAATCCACGTTTCTATTGCAACAACAAAACCAATCCCATTTTAATGCTGGGATTCCTATAAGGAAAAAGGCTCTGCTGGCAGACTGTCACCCCACCAGGAGCTCAGTTCCACCTCCAGCACAACCACGAGGCTCCACACTCCAGTGCCCTGGGCCAGCCTGGCCTCCCTAAACCCGTGTCCCCCTCGAGCCAAGCTGTGATTCTCCCACATTCCAGGGCCACAGCAGGTCTGGAATTGTGCTTCCTCCTGCCCTGGCAGCAGCAGGAGCCCAGAGCACTGACCTACCATTGTTCTCATGCAGGATCACAGGGGCTCCAGTGCTGTCCTCAAACAGGTCGTAGGGGGACACGTAATATTTGAGATTCATCAGGAGACCTGGGGCAGAGCAGCTGCTGGTCAGGCACCCTCACAAATCCTCACTGCCAACCCCCAAACACACACCAACACTCAAGCACCTCGTCCCCTCTTTCACTCAGATTATGATTTTCCAGCCCTGCCAGCAGTTAATGTGCAGTAACAGACAGAAGAGGGACAAGTACAGATCAATTATTTCCTTTTTTAAGGGTGTGCCACAGGTACCTCCACTCCTGGGGGTGAGATAACCAACACTGCCGTGCAGGATCTTGTCCAGGGGGTTTGCATTGGTGGCCTGCCTGCAAGAGAGGAAACCAGTTTGCCACAAGCCAAAATCCACGTGCTAAGTCCCAGATTTCAGCTCAAAATACACATTTCTGGGTCACTCAGGGGGACTGACCCTAAATTTTACACTGTTATAAGCAAAGCAAAAGCTCCTTTACTCTCCATGGTTTATCCACCGAATCTGCAGCAGTGAAACACTGACAAAGATTTCTCAATTTCTCACGTTACCACGAATCCACCTGGCTATAAAGCTTTTATTTTCCCTTTCAAACTCTCTTGTAATCGAATTCTGCAGTTGAAAAGGGATTTCTCAGAGCTCTGAGTCTTTATTTACCCTCATAAAACCCAGCCAGCCCCACGGACATCCTTACCAATACATCCCAGCCATCTTTTGGAGATCCAACTCCAAGGACTGCAGAGCCAAGTACATTTTGGTTTTAAGTTTGCTGAGGAAAAAAACAACAAAACAATGTAAGAAAACTCCAAAGGAACTGAGCAACGCAAACCTACAAGTGGGGAGGGTGGTTTCATTTCATGTGTGTGGATATAAATAAATGTATTCTGGGCTTGTTTGATTTTAGGGATGTGGATATAAATATATCCTGGACTCACTTGTCTCCTGGCAGCTTATAAAGGTTCACAAGCCCCCTCAGATGCTTAGAAAACTCATCAAAATTTTTCTCCCTGAAAGGAAAAGGGAGGAAAAGTTACCAAGTATCCAAAATGTAACTTTTTTTTATAAAAAAACAAATCTGTTACAAATAATTCAGACACAGAGTCACTTCAGGAAAGACCTTTGCTACATAAATGCTGCAAAATTGTGTCCTTTAAATGATTTAACTTGAAGACACTTTGCACAGCCCCAGAGCCATAAAACCCCCCGGAGAAGCGGAGAAGGAGCAGTTCCAAAACACTTTGTGTTTGCAGACATGAAACAGCATCAGAGAATGCAAAGGGCAAAGAAAAACCTGGCAGAAAACACGACGTCCAGCCCCTGTCACCCACCTCAGATGCTGCACCAGCTCTGGACAGCTCTGGAAAGGAAAGAACACACCAGGATGTCAGTGTGGGATGCTGGGATTTGTGGGACTTGGGCAGCACAGCAGCTGGAAAATATGGGGACAGTGAAGCTCCTGAGCATCAGCTTTTCCTGAGGAACAACCTCACCCTGTTCTGGGTCTAGTCCTGCTCTTTAAACCCCACAGGGACAAATCCAAGCAGTAACTTTTCCTCTTGAAATGGAATTTTCAAACTGTTACGCCTTGGGTTGAAAAATCTTAGACTTTGTATTTCAGAAGAGGCCAATCAAATACCAAGTCCAAACACTCCTCCATGTGCAGAAGGGCAGCAGAGCCACTTTCTTCCACATTTTACTTCTTTCCATTCCACTAACTTCCCTTTCCTTTCCTCAGAAACATGGTGAGAACTTCCACAAAATTCTCAGAATCACAGAAGGAACTTCCTCAAACCATTCTGCCAGCTGTAACTCCAGCTCCAGGGAGGACTTTACTTTGAGCAGCAAAGGTGTAACTGCAGGTCTAAGGGTTAAACACAACCTATTTCCTGTGCTCAAACAAAAGGGAGGCCAATGTGAATCCCAAACCCCCCGGGGCATTCCCAGCCTCTCTCCCAGCATCACCTACCACGGGGTTTTCTCCATGGTGGGCCACCTTGACATCACAGAGCAGCCCCGTGGGGTCCAGCTGCACCTCCACGTAGAACATGTCCGAGGTGATGTAGCACTCGGTGCCGTTGGCACTCAGGTGGGACCCCAGGCTTTCCAGGGAGAACACAACACAAACTGCTGTGAGCTGGGACACCCAGAGCCACAGCCCAAGCAGCAGGAGGGGCTGGGGTGGGCAGGGAAGGTCAGGAACTGGCCAGGAATGAGTGAGACCCACCCGCTCTGCCTGGCGATGGACTCCAAGCGATCCGTCATGGCGGGGAGGGAGGACACTGGGGGGACAAAACCGAGGCTTACTGGAGGGACTGGGACATTCCCCAAGGGAATAAAGCAGCCCCAAAGCCCAGCCCAGCCTGTCACTGTGCTCACACCCTCCCAGTGCTCTGGGAAAGCAACATGTCCCCAACCTGCCAAGAGAGGAGGGAATTTGTGCTGCAGGGGGAGCCCTGGGATGGGCATTTAGAGAATCGTGGGATGGGGCAAATCCCAAATCCCTGTCCTGGCACTGCTGGGAAGGGCACACAGAGAGCACACCCACCTTTCAGTGCCTTCTGCAGGGTCTCCAAGCAGCTCACCAGGTGCTGGTGTCCCCCTGAGTTCAGCACCACTCGCTTTTCCTTGGCCACAAAAGAGGGAAAAGGTCATTTTTTGGTTCCCCTCAGGAAAGTGGGAATTATTGCAACTTCTGTGGAGTTTCTTTAGGTAATTAAAGGCAGGTTAAAGTTCATCCCCAAGTGACAACTTCTTGATTCCTGTAGAACAGTGTCTGCTCTGGAAGCAGGTAACAAAGGCAGGCCTGGCACTGGTTTATTTGCTTTTAAATCCACAGAACAAACTGCAGCAACTTTACACAGGTCAAAGGACAGAGCCACAGAAGGGATGGCAGAGAAATAAGGAGCCAGGTGAAGATTTAACCCCTGGATCTGGGCACAAGGCTTTGCTGCAGCTCCCCTGCCTCCTGCACACCCACACCAAGATTCCAAACCCAGTTCTGATCTGAACTGGGAGCAAACTGCTCTGCAAACCAGAAAACACCAGTTGGCCCCTTTTCCTGGCGCTGAGCTGAGAATTAACCTGTAATTAGGGGCGAGTTTGGACATCCCCCCCTTCCCCTGTGCCCTGCAGGGACTGACACCCCCCACCCCCAGCCTTGGAGGAAACAGAACCCCCTGGGAAAGAGCTGAGGGAGCAGCACCACAGTGGCACAGCAGGAGGGCAGGAATGCTCACCATGACCTGCCTGACCAACTTCATGGTCTCTGTCCAGGGCCTGTTCTGGCTGTACTTGGTGTGGAGCCTTTCCAGGAGGGAGCTCATCTTGTTCAGCTTCTCCACCTCTGGGGCACAGCAACAGCCAGGGAAGAGCAAGAGGCAACGTTGGGGTTTTTTGACAAAACACTTCCCACCTCTAAAACCGAACAGGAGTCCCCTCGCCCCCCTCACGGACCCCTCACCC
>VXBA01001118.1:0-26362 GCA_013399895.1 Serilophus lunatus
TTACCATATCAAAACAAACTACCTTCAGTTCGAGTTGTCAAGTGTGGGCCCATCGCTGGCTCTGAGAAGAGTCCACAGCTTCCTGCAGGGAAGCAGAAGTTAGCCTGGAAAATTTCTGTCTGAGAAACATCAAAAGCAAAGAGTAAACAATATCCCAGTATTTGGCTTTTCTCAAAACAAAACTTTCTCAAAATATATCTGTGATCCTTAGAAGCAGCTTAGGGCCTTTCACAATGGCTTAAGATCTCTCACACGGTGGCAGCAACTTTACCTTATCAACAGGTGCTATGCAAATCATATTTTGCAGAGCTTTTCTCTTGCTTTTCTGAAAAACAATTCTAGCCAGTATCAAAATAAAAGTGAAAGTTTCCCAAAACAAAGAGAGGTAACTTCATGCTTACCCTGAGCCAATGGAATTGTTCAAAACAAATATCTCTACCAATGGGATTGTAACGTGCTCGTTTCTAAAGAGGTATAAAAACTGTGAGTTCTCTCATTAAAATGGTCTCCCTGCATCAACCTACTGAATCCAAGTTATTACTACCTCCACCGAGACTGCAACAACCACCACTGCATTTAGTTGGAAGCTTTTTTTCAGTAAAAATTTTTTCTAAATTTTCTATATAATTAAATTAAGGATATAGAAATGCTAATGAAAATATTTAAAAAAAAAAAAAAGAAAGAAAGAAAGAGACTAAAAAAGAAAGGTAAAATTCAAAAAAACAGAGAAGTGCATATGTGGATAAAATTACCTGGAAATTTATTTCACTGCTGAGGTCCTCAAAACTCTGCTTACTGTAGGCTTGCTTACCTGCACAAAAGACATCTATCTGAACATGGAAATCATCCACTTTTCTGTGCGTGTTTATACCTATTCCAGACTCTAGACTGTACACAAACCTTCATCATCTGCTTCATGAGGGAGTACACTTGCTTCCACTTTTCAGTGTGATGCCATGAAACCATACCTCTGGTATGGACAGTTAAATAGAATTTGTAACAGTGATTTAGCCTGACCTTCCCTTATCTGAAAGAAGGGCCTTAATCAATAAAAACCAAAACCATGTATCTTTTAGGCCATAATCTCATAACTCTGATGAACTCATCTTTCTCAGTATAAAATTTGGGACAAGAATGCACTCATACAATGTCAGATTATAACTCAGAAATAAAAAAACATACTGTGGTCATAAATATATCATCTAAAACAAATTGCAAAAAAGTGGAAAAAATTAGAAGTGATTTCTTTCATTGGTATATACTAGCTCTCAGATACCTGACTGAGAATCTCAATTTAAGGAAACAAAATCTCTTTAATCAAATTCAGCCACAGTCTTTGACCGAAAAAATACCAAAATCAACAACTTTACAAGGTATCAGTCTTGAATAAGGGAGATCAAAGGCTGAATATGGTATTTTACACTGAGATTATACACTGAGATTCTTATTAAAGTGATGATGCACACTTGAAGAATTTTACATTAGCGGCATAATACTGATTTTAACCTGGTTTTCTTAAACGTCTTAAAATGTCTGGAACATATTATTTCCAGTAGTACCTCAAATGCAGTAGCAGCATATTTTCTTTGTTTAAAAGGGGGCAGACAGTTTTCTGAACATTGATTCTGAAAATGTAAAGCTTCAGATGAAGACTTTTTTTAGAGCTAGAGATATGAAAGCTATTCATAAACAGATTCATAATAACTGAATTCACCATTAAAAGGAAAATCTATGCTTCACAAAAAAAACAACATGTTAGGCACTTACTAAAATGTGATCGAGGACAAAAAAGCATTGCAAACTTTCTTTTTCCCTTTTTCCCTTTTTCCTGCAGAAAAAATAAAATACTACTGGCCTTAGAATTGAGAGATGAAAATAGCATTGATGTCGAAATGGAAGAGTTCTGGGAATGAACAGAAATATCTTCAGATACCAGAATAACTTTGGAGGAAATAGGCATGGAAAGGCACATCTATGATTTAGTGGCACGTGTCTGAAGTGTCAAGATTGCAAGTCTGAGCAAAAACACAAAAAGGAAGTCTAAGTTTCTATTAAGAACCTCCTATCTATGACTATAAGTAGTGTTTTTTATTATGCTGGACTGTACAAGACAACACTGACTTTAATTTAATTTTTACATGTATGTCCAAATGACTGAAATATAGGCAGCCAAAGATAAGTTCAAATGTATTACACATCCAAAGAAGCAGAATTGCTTATGTTGCTCCTGCCTGGTAATATAAAACTTTATTTACTCCAGAGAAGGACTCTCTTACTTTACAGATTTAAAAAGGAATAGAAAGCAAAACAAAAAAACAAAAACACACACAAAAAAACAATCAAACAAACAAACACCAAAAAACCAAATACACACACACAAAACCAAAACTGCAAATCTTATTTACATAACAGTGTTTTGAAGTATATGTTTGTTAATTCATTTAAAGTTAACTAGGTTTGTGGTATTGTGGGGTAAGGTCACAAAGAACTCAAAATTAAATGTTTTCTTTACAGTCATATCATATAAAGGGCATGAAGAAAAGATAATCCAAAAAATTGCAATTCAGAGACAATTGTAGAAATTCAGAGGAAGTTCCTCTAACCAGTCTACCAGAAAATCAGAAGTATGGATATACACTAAAAGCCTGATTCTAATGTCAGTCACCCAAATTTTACTGTCACTTAATACCAGGAAGCGCAACACCTCAGTTCAAGCCAGATCTGACTCAAATTTGTGCTGAATTTAGGAAGTTGCTGATTGCCCCAAGTAATGGAAATTTCATTAGTAAATGGGGAAAAATATTCCAGACACAGAAAACTCTTCTGTGTGTTCTTGCATTTTCAGAGTTTCCTAAACAGCCTGCTCCTTCCATCTTTTCCCACTCTAGCTTTCCCAAGCTGAAAGAACAGAATTAGCTGAAGAGCAGAAAAGAAAGGAGAGAGGTGGAAGGACATATGTTAGAAATCACTTTCTTCAGCAGCCTGCAGATATCAAAAACTGTTTCCTCCTCTACTGGAACCTTTTTAGATCACTGTAAAAACTAATGAATCTCACATTAGTAAGAAAGAGTATTAAAGCAGTGACTTGGAGCTTTTTAAAAATCAGTCACTAATTGCACTGGTCACACATTTCTCCCATCTGCAGGGCTCTTTCCCATCTCTTCAACCTCACCAAAAGGAAATTCTGATTTGTTAAGTAGAGACTGATGGAAGAAAGGCATTACTCATTGTGGCATTTTTATTTTCTTAGATGAGAAATCAAGAAAGACTCATTGTGAGGAATAGTAAATGTATGGACACGGGGAACAACATCTACTGCAGATGTAGTTGGAGGAAGTATTTATGTCCAGCCTACTGAGAAGTCTAAGGAAACAAACAAGGGATAATAAAAGACATTGAAAGAAGGAAGATAATGAGAGAGTTATGGAAAGAGAAAATTCAGAAGTCAAGAGAAAGTAGTTCAATGAGAAAGAGAAGCAGCCTTTTAAGCTCTGTTGGGGACAACCTATGGACAGAAAGGAAGAAAAGCAGAGACCCCACCTCCTTTAATCTGCTTTTACAGCAAAGCAAGCATGATTAGTACAAGCTTACTAATGGAAAACAGGGTCTATTTTCCTTATGCCTTTGGGTATTAAAAAAATAACTCAAACTAGCAGGACAAAAGAGAACTTGTGTTTAACAGCATTGGAATGGCTCTTACCAAGCTGTTGGCATCATTAACCTAGTACCTACATGAGTTTTTGTTGCCAGGACCAGCAAAAGAGATGCAGGAAAAGATAGACGAAGGAAGGGATGGCTCAGAAAGTTGTGCCACTGGAGGAAGAGGAAAGCCTGAGAATTTCTGAAAACACAAACTCTTCAAAGCAAATTCTTTTGTCTGATGTGAATGCTTCACCATGTTTAAATATGAAGCTTATCATTCAGTGTTTTAACTGAAATATTAGTGCTGCAGAACATTATGAAAACATATCAGATTAGGAAAGGTGTGACTTGCCTTTGTTGAGAAATAGCATTAAAAGTGAGGCAGAAGAGCACACAACCCCAAGGTATTCTACGGCATTTAAATTATATTCAGAATTTCACTGAACTAACTTAACAGTTATTACTTATAAACTGTGCAGGTAAAAACAAGGAGCATGAAAAATAGTAGCAAAGGAAAGTACAAAAGACAGTGATAATCCTAGTGATAAACAGAGTTCTAGCACAGCAAATGCACTACACGTAAACAGTATGAAATGGTGAATGTCTACTGAAAAAATCTCAAAAGCGTATGCTTTTATCACATCATTAAATGCTTTTGAAAGGAGAAATACATCTGGAATTAATGAACAATAACAATGAAGTGATTTTCACTTCTCCTTATGTAATGAAAAGACCAACACAAGCAAAATGAGTAGCAATAGGGGTTCATGCTATACACAAACGGCACTAAGAAATCACAAAGGATGCAGAAAAGTATTCAAAGGCTAGAGAAAATGCCATCATGAGTGAGATATAAAGAATTCAATCACCAGAGTTTATGCAAAAAAAAATTGAATGACAGTGGCTTCACAATGTCCTAGAGAGAAAATCTCTATTAAGGCACTTGGTGAGCTATAAGAGAAAAGAAAGGCAAAACCCAATGTCTGGAAGCTAAAACCAGACAAATACAATATTAAAGCACACATAGTTTTAATACTGATTAATGAGTGGGAAAACATTTATCAGAGGAAGTGATAGGTTTTTTTTTTTCTCTCGATTTTTTCCCAATAGGACTGGCTTTCTAGAAGTTAAATGGTAACCAAACTAGTTAATGGGCACAGGAAAGGAAAAACTGTAGGTCACCTGCATAACTATTTCCTGATCCTTCTAAGGCCTTCAAAGTCACTGAATGTATCTCAAACTGGGGAAATTAGCAGAGTACACTTAGAGTACATTCAGTAGGTCTTTGTGGGAGGGTGATGGGGATTAACTTTTCCTAAGAACAGACAAGGAACCTTTCTCTCATTTGTATTTCAAACATCAGCAAGCTGTAATGCCATTGTGCTAGACAAGAAGATCAGATCCACTTTGGAAATAATGGCAGTTTGCAAAAAACTATTCTGGTTGGGGAGGTAATCACTGCTTTAGATGCAGAAGTCACCCCATGACTGGACAATGGAAGGAGAAGTCTACTCCTTGGTGACTTGTACTTT
The DNA here is from genome assembly GCA_013399895.1 of Serilophus lunatus. Taxonomy (NCBI): domain Eukaryota; kingdom Metazoa; phylum Chordata; class Aves; order Passeriformes; family Eurylaimidae; genus Serilophus; species Serilophus lunatus. Next base: position 5,175 of record VXBA01001118.1, read on the forward strand.
ACATTACTGCAACAAAAACAAAGGTTGTCCCTACATATCTGTCTTCTATAGCTAGCCTAGACTGGAATATACTTTAGTTTGTACAAAGGCATGGAACTCACAAATTATAGAAACTACGTGTTCTTCTGAGTAATGCATCTCTCTGACATTACCCATCTCTAGATCCTTGACCTTCAGGAAATCTAGCACACAGGTAGCTAGAGGATAATTAAGGACAACAATTGTTTCAATTATGAATGCCTTTGCCTTTATCCATCTTAGCAAAGCAGCTGATCTGAACTGATTTATTGTAGTGATCCTGAAATTAATGTCAAAATCTTCATTTCTGAAATCAACTCCACATCTTCAAGAAGATATCTTTTTGCTGTAGTGAGATGTTGATCTGCATAATCTCATTTGAAATTACATTGCTTCTAAATGTATCCAGATTTTCAGAATTTTGAATCATATCTAAAGATTAATTTTCTACTTGTTGCTTTGAGTCAATATCCTGGTTTCACCTGAAATAGAGTTAATTTTTGTCCTAGTGACTGGCACAGGGTTTTGTTCTGGATTTAGTGAGAATAATGTTGGCAACAGACCTATGTTTGTTTGTTGCTGGGTAGTTCTTACTCGAAGTCAAGAACTTTCCACTTTTCCATGCTCTGCCAGTGAGCAGATGCACAAGAAGCTGTGAGGGAGCATAGACAGGACAAAGGGATATTCTAGTCCAGAGAATGTCATGTGCAGAATGTCTAAAGTGGGAAAGACGGCTAGGAGCTACTGATCAGTGCTTGGGGAGGGATCAGGTGTTTGTCAGTGTGTGATGAGTAATTGTATTGTGCCTTGCTCATCTTTCTTGGATTTTATGTCTCTCTTTTTTGGTATTGTTGTTGTCTCTCTTTTCATTAAATTTGTTGTTATTTTAATTTATTTTATCTCAATTATTAAACTGTTATTATCTCAACCAATGTACCGTCTTCCCAGTTCTACTCTTCAACCCACCAGGGAAGGGGGGTATGGGAAGCAACTGCCTGGTGCTTAGTTGCCGGCTGGGGTCACACCATGACAGATAACCAGATGTGAAACACAGAAGGGTTCTAATCCTTATAAGTTTCCATGAATATGAGGCATTAACAAGGATGAATTTTAGTAGGAAAGGTAAAACTTATTATTAGATAGCTAGGGTCTGTCTAAACCACTTGCAAAGTGAAGAACAAAAAACGTTGTATGTTCTGGAATGCTGTGAATCTTTCAAAGGAAAAAAAACCAACACACTTTTTCATATATTACCCAGGCTGTTTATGTGACCTAGCAGGCCGTCTCTGCAATCTGGAAAGAAAATTTGTCTTTTAAATGCTCAAAGACTGCAAATGGAAGAGGTGGCAAAAAAAGATTTTTATTCTTCAATAATAGTGAATGGACAACTTCTCTCAATGGTTTTTCTTCCATTGGTGTCCTAAGGTGATATATCTCGGAAAACAATGCCATATTTAGCCTTATGCATTTAAGTACACCACATTGCTAATAAGCCAAAAAAAATTGTATGACACTGACTCAGTTCACAGTCGTATAATTTACCTGAAGTACTAAAGTATTAATAATTGCTCCTGAATTGTAACTAGGAATTTAGGAGAGCTGTTGGATTAGCATTTCTAGCCAGATGGCCTATTTTCTCCTTTCTTTCAGAAGTGCAGATATCTCTGTAAGTAGATAATGAAGCACATAGTAACTTGTCAACCTTACACAGATACTGAGGCAATGTTCTCATGGTTTCTTTCACCTTTGTCCTAGAAAGAAACTGGGGGGTCCTGGTTAATGGTAAATTCCTCTACTATTTCTTTTCAAAGAAAGAAGTCCAAGTTTTGCCACCTATTCCCTCTAAAACATATTTCATATATTTGAACATCTTCTGAATACATTTTTGTTCTTCTCTAAACTTTTTCTAGTTTTACCATAGTCTTTTTGAGAATGGAGGAGTGTGGGAGAAGCAGTTGTTCATAATAATGTACATCATCTAAGATACAGGAGTACTTAGGATTTGAAGGGTAGAATAAAATATTTCAATTAAAGTAATACTGAGGTTTCACTTCAGATTACTAGTAGATCTCTTACAGCCCAGTAGATTTTAAATTTTCAGCTAATCCCCTTGCTAGCAATGAAATCTAAAGTCTGTTTGCTTATTTCAGCAGAGCACTATGGTAATGAAGTCCTCCCACACACTTCAGGAATCGTATGTAGCATATATAAACAATACTGCTTGATATCTTTGGTAATATCTCCCTGAGTTTTGTGCTACCCACTGCTCAGCCAAGAAAGAATAACTGTTCCAAATATTCGTGGATTAATGTTAGTGGTATAACTGCACTAGAACCAAAACTGACCTGATAAGATAAATTAAATTTAAAGGAAATACTGGCTTCTCATGGGGAAAATAAAGCTTCCACTGAGAATCTAAAGGCTTTAAGATTATCTCAGCTTTATTTAATTTTGTCAAGTCTATAAGGTCCCAATTATCAGCAGCATTTTCTGCTTAATTTAACTTGTTTTTATCACTCAGTCCTATCAGTGTAAAAATTTCAAGTTCTGAACTGGCATATTCCTAGCAATGTACTGTTTACTTATAATTTTTAATGAGGGAAAAAAGGAAAGTAAAGGCGATAAATTATGTTTTCTGTGAAATGTTACAATTCTGCCTCAAATTTTAAGTGGTCAGAAGCCAGACCTTACACACTGACTCACTGTCATTCCTAATGATATGCTACATCTACAAGTTATTATCTTTCTCAGATCAGTCAGCAGCCATATGAGCTCAATGACAGCTGCCAAGCCTAACAAAATAACTTCTTTTCTCTCAAAAATATGTTGAAAATCAAGCTAGATGAGACCGTAGCCCAAAACTACTCTTAGTTTTAAGCACAGCTCTTCTAATTTCCTGTTGACATGGCTACTTTCAATTGTTACCCATTACAGCTGACAGTGTCCACAGTCAGTCCTAGTTCAATGAGGACAGCTCCTGGTGTTTTGGTGGGGCGTGGCAGGTGTTTTCTTTATATTTTGTTTCCTTCTTAATGTGAATGTAACAAAGGTTAGAATGGCACTTAAAATGAAATTCTGCTGTTCCATATTCATTGTGTCACAATGCTTTTTATCTCAATTTCCCCAATTGCAATATAAAGATAATTTCCACTGACTGGAAGCCCTGTAAACACATGCAAGGATATGGGTCATTGTACAGCCATGTACTTGAAAATGCACTTATGGTAAGATTGAGCAGGACAAGTGGCAAACTTTTAAGGAACTCAGTCCTTATGATGACTTATCCCTGTAGTGAAATTAAATATATTTGAATATTAATGTTACTTATTATAGTGTGTACACCAAAGGAAGACATTTGAATAAAAATAACTCCTTTATTTGTTTGAAATATCATTTAAAAATACCATTGTACAGAATCATAAAGCTACACAGTGTTATCTTATGGCATAATCAATGTCCTTCAACCAGATTTGAGTTGTGGAGAGAAATTATTAAAACTCTAAAGAAGGAAAGATGTTTAAAAAGAAATTCTCTAACTCTGGGAATTAAGTTTCCATTAAGCTCAGTAAGTGAAAGAATCTTCTTTACACCTTCAAGACTCTTATAAGTCATTTTTACTCTAACCCTGAGGCAGATTGTGATGTATAATTGAAAAAAAAAGAAGGCACTTGCCAAAAGCATTTCCATGGGGAGAGGTATGGTGTGTTTCTATCCAAACCAATTTTTTTTTCAAAAAAGGATAATTCTATTCAACAAATTCAAGTAGCAATAAGAAAATTTTATTTTACATTACTTTTGTTACATCCTTTTACTGGTTTTATTAAAATTGAAAAATTACAAACTACAAAGTTATTACAGGCTTTGTCTAAGAATAATATGATTTTATTATTATACAATGTGTAAATAATAGTAAAAGATGAATTAATGTAAAATTTTCCAATCTTAGTTAAAACAAACAAAAAATTTAGACCTCAGACTTTGATATTTAAATTTCAAGGTGAAATTATGAGTTTCAAGAAGGAAACCTATTTTAACAGCTATTTTTCCTACTCAACACAAATTGTGTGGAGTTGCAGAGATTTTTGAAGTCACCAATGAGATCCTACAGTCTACTCAGGGAAAGCACTTTTCAGGTAATCACCTTCCTATTCAAAAACAGACTCGATGACTTTTGTGGTATTCCCCTGCTGGGTCCCTGCAGCTGTCTTTAGAGAATAAGATCCCAAGACTGTCATTGCTGTAAACTTTTTAAATTAGGGAAGAGAGATTACTGAAGGCAAAACAACTCCAGTGTTTTACAATAACTTTATAGTCTCCAAATGACAGCAGAATACAACATATGCGTTTTCCTAAATGAGAACCTAAAACTGAGAAATTTTTTAGCCTTTTTAGACAATACATTGAATATATGAATTAGTCCTGTTAATAAAAGGATAACATCACATCTGGATTTCAAGTATTGTTTCAGTAAATAACTTTTTTTTCATTAAATTAAGCTCTTTTAATCTGTCAAAATAACAAAAATAATCACTGAGATAGGAAGGAGGTATAACTATCATAAAAATTATAAAATGACCCACATCGAGGTTTTTTCAGATTCTTATGAAAAACGTTTTTTATGAGATACGTTATATGAGAATGTCTACATGTATTGATGAATGAGAAGGAAAGTAAAATGAAGCCTGAAGTCACTGAAAGAAACATTGGCACTTACACTAACAGAAGCAAAGTAGGTTGTTCTAAGAAACAATGTAATCTTTGTTCTTGAAAGAAAAAGAGTCATTCAGAACTAAATTTCATTTTCCTTGGAGACATTTCCAAGTGTAGCTAACCAAAAATTTTGATTATTTTTTTAAAATACTGGATAACTATATTATTATTGGAGTAAATGTTGGGGTTTTTCCTTAGAGCTTATTATTCCATTATTCATAGGCAGTGATTTTAGTTGTTAAGTATCTTTTGAGTAATTACACTGATGAAGTCTCACCTAACATCAGATTCCCTGCACTGAAAGGCTACCTCCTTATCATGAATGTTTGAGTTAATGGGAGGCACTGTTATATCGCCAAACACAGTCTTAAAGTTATGCAATTCACAAGGTATTTCAAAATTGGACTTGGCTGGGTGATAAAACCACTACATCAAAAGAACACTGCTCTGATCCTTGTTGTGAAACCTTATTTTTTTCATAGGATTCAAAGAAAAAAAAAAAAAAAGGATTTTTGGGAGGAAAAGTCTTAGCTTTAATGAAACAATGAGGTGTGAATTATTCAAGCTTGCCTACGAAAATTTCAGTTGCATGTATATTAGGGGACTCCCACACACAAGTCTAGACAAAAACAAGCGTCTAATGTAGATGTGAATTTCCTATTATCTGTCTCTAGTTCACCACAAACACTAAATTTATTAAGTTTCTCTATTCCAGTTTCATCCTGCCCAAAACTAGGATGAAAAATGTAACAGAAGCCCCAATTTCTGAAATTAAAACATAAAATCTGTACATATTCATTGGAACAGATATTTAGAATTGCAAATTAGCATTCAGGTACTTAACAAGATATTTGAACGACAATTACATATAGATAAGTTGAAAAGTGAACCATGAGAATTTTTGTTCTATTTGGTTTTATTTCTTCTTCAACTTCCCTTCAAGCCTTTGTCTATTTGTGCTTATAAATGTATTGTAACACAGCTTCAGGCAATATGGACAAATGCCTCTTTACTGGATTTAGTGGACTATATCCATTTTCCACCAACAGTGGATCTGGCTCATAATTCACTGATTTGCTGAAATATTCTAAAAAATGAAGTGAATAAATGAAATTCATATGCCTATCCTTAAAATTAGGCTTTGGACAATCAGCAAGATTAGAACTCATGCCAAACCAACAGCAAATCATAGGAACGTGGTTCAGCTCCTGCACATACCACTGCCAAAATTTAAACAGGACTATTTGCCACTTGGTCCCCTAAACTTGTCGTGGTGCATCCCCCCCTGCCTTTGAGCCTGTTCTACAATATCAGGAGCTTGTGACAAGCCCTGGCTGAACCAGCTGAGCATTGAACAGCCCACTTACTGTATCGGTTGGGTGGTGAAGCATCTCTGACCGTACCACTGGTCTCACATGACCAGTGGGAACACTAACTATAACAGGAGCATCAGCTGCTCAAACAAGTTGGAGAACAAAGGATAATCAGCCATACCCTAACAGCCTTGGAACATTGTCTGCATGAATCATAGCCCAAGTCAAACAGCACAATTATTGCTGGAGTTTTGGAAATGATGTCCAAATATCTTGGAAACTACAGTAGTTACTAGCTTGCGTTATGGCCTGGATGGAAACTTACTGATGACTGAAGTCAATCATCTTGTGAACAGCAGTCCTAAGTGAGGCCCTTTGACCTCTTCTAGACTGCAGTCAACTACACCAGCAACTCCCTCTGAATGGGGCGCCTCTTAGAGCTCATGAACTATCAAGTTTACCAGACTCAAAAGATTGTTTCTGAAGATAGGGCCTAGGTGGATACAGCACATACAGACACACATACAGACACACACACACACATACTCTTCGAGGTGCAACCCATGCATGTTGAGAAATGGTAAGGGATTTAATGTAGTTCACTGAACACAAGAGGAAATTTTGGTAGGTATCTTTACACAACTAAACATAGATGTGCGCACCTTTTTGCCTGTGTGTATGTATGTCAATTTATTATGGTATGCTGGTTACCACGAATCTATAATTAATTCACTATTACAATTGCAGCAAACTATTGAATAACCTTGTAAATGTCAAATGAGTCAATGCTTAAGCGCTGCTAAGCACTTTTGCATACTTATTTTTTAACCATACCTGCTTTCACTCATACCTGCTTGTATCACTGACCTCCATAAATCTTTCCTGATTCCAATCTTATTTTCTAGTTTATAATTCATCTATGTAGTAAATAATAGAGTCAGTCTTGCCTCTATTAATGTTCACCTTTAATAGTGATTCTTTAAGTGGCTTAACCACTTAATTCACAACAAAGCTTCTCTGTACCTAATATAGAACACACAAAAAATAAGTTTCAGACACAGTAATAGTGTCTCCAAGTAGACAGAAACAGGAACATTTCATTTTAATGTTAGAATAGTAAAGGTAGGCTTGAAAATAATTGTCAGCTATTTCCCTAACACCCCAGTTACTTCATTTTCTTCATTTTGACAGGTGACACAAATTTGTTAAAATTAAGGGAAAATCCTTTTCCCACTAGTTCTAATTCTCAAAAGGAAAAGTAAAAATATTTATTTTTCCATAGCTTGAAACAATGGACATAGTTGAAAAAATGAATTTGGTTGTCAATTATATCAACAGGACGAGTGTATTACTTTTAAGCATAAAGTTATACATAAACCCTTAAGACCTTATATAAGTGTTAAATACAGTTAATTTTTAATGAAGTAGTGAGGAACAGGCCAGAAAGCTTAGTTCTTAGGTGACAAGGAAGAGCAGGTTCTTTGCACTGAATGTTGTGGAAGGGCAAGTAGCCATGCTTCTAACAGAGTAGGCTCACTTCTTTTAGTTTCGCTTTTGCTGCCTTCTTGGCTTGGTTTTTGCCACCTTCCTGGGCTTCCTCTTCTTACTGAAATTGGTGATTCTCGTATCATCTGTGTTCTGGGAAATGCCACAAATTGTCTCCAGGAGGGTCCATAAAATGTCCTGCAAGTTCCTTACAGTCGATTCATTTTGGTCAGCGTATGTCATTAAGATGCAGTTGTCATTCAGCTTTTCACAAGTCAAAATGTAACCTTCCTCATCTGAACTGCTGTCCTCCAGGGCATCAGTCTTCATTTGAACATGCCATGTATTTTTGCTAGGATCCACTTCTGCTGAGATGCCAGGTAAGATCCGCTTTTTTGGAGAGATCTTCAGGTTCTTTGTAAGTGAAAACAAATGAATTTAAGTTAATTAGTTCTAACATCTTAATAAAGAAGGTTCATCTCAGTACTCTGATGGTAATGACGCAAGAGAAGAGCACTTACCCGTTCTAGTGAAATTTATTATTGATTCTCAAAACATAGTCATGTTTACAGTTCTAATCAAAAGGGAATACCAGCATCCATTTCTATAAGAGTGGACTACTTCCTGGTAAGTATTTGGAATAAAATTTTCCTCTAAAAGATGTCAGATTGATCACTAGCTCATGGTTATTCTACCTAATCTAATTAATATTGTGCTAGTATCCAAAAATCCAATCTACAACTGATTTCTGTCTTATCTGGTTTTGCACATACAAAAAAACCCATAAAGACCACAAAGAGCAACTGCAATTCTCAGGTTAATATTTAAATTGTATACCAGCAAACAAATTATTCCCACCTCCATTATGCCAAGTTATTTTCCCCTTCTTTGTCTCTCTACAGAGTTGTGTGCAACAGAAACACAGAGAAGTCAGTTTACTTTGCAAAGTTACCACCTACTGCTGCAGATTAATTTTCTCCTATTCATTTTCATAATGTATTCAGCAGATTTAAATGGACCAGAAACAGTCTTTCTATTGTTTTGCTAAGGGACTTAAATTACCACCTATGGTTCTAAAAGTGAAAAGATTTAACTTCTTCATTAACTTTCACAATGCATCATTATAGAAAACGTCAGTACCTACAAGTGATAGTTATTCAAAGTTTACACACTGCGAGACTTTTGAGAAAGCACAGCTTTATCATGTGTATGGGATGTAACAAACATCTCTGGAAGCTGGTATGAAATAGTGGCTTCTGTGCAATTTATTTCCTGTGTTAGTATGTCCTGTATCACTAGAGACACTATAGAGAAAATAAAAACATACGCCTGTGTTAAATAGACAGAAGATCATTTTACATGTTTCTCAATAGGAGAAATAGCATAATACTTTCTCATTCTGGTGAAAATTTGGTTTATTGACTGCAATATTAGATAGCTTTGCAGTAAATATTTTGTGCTTGGATCTCCTTATTGTATTTGTTTTGATTTAAATGCTTGAGCATCGTTGAATTATAAACAGTATTTCACAAAAATCATGGAATCACAGAATACGCTGAGTGGGAAGGGGTGCACAAGGATCATCAAGTCCACCTTCTGGACCATCTCCAACAGTCACACCATGTGCCTGAGGGTATCATCCAAAGGCTTCTTGAACTCCAGCAGACTTGGTGTTATGACTGCTTCTCTGGGGAGCCTGTACCACTGCACAACCAGCTTCTGGGTGAAGAATCTTTTTCTAATATCCAAACTAAAACTTCTCTTTCACAACTTCACAGAATCAAAGAATTAATTAAGTAGGTTGGAAAAGACCTTTGAGATCATCAAGTCCAACCTATGACCTAACCCCACCTCATCAACTAAACCATGGTACTGAGTGCCAAATCCAGTCTGTTTTTAAACACTTCCAGGGACAGTGACTCCGTCACCTCCCTGGGCAGCCAATTTCAATGGCCAATCACACTTTCTGTGAAGAATTTTTTCCTAATGTCTATACTAAACTTCCTCTGACACAGCTTGAGACTGTTTCCTCTCTTGCTGTCACTGGTCCCCTGAAAGAAACGACCAGTCTCCACCTGGCTACAACCTGCTTTCAGGTAGTTGTAGAGTGATAAGGTCTCCCCCGAGCCACTCCCCCATGGCCACTCCAGGACATTCCTTCAGGTTTTGTGACTGCTCAACATAGAGAAGAGATCTGTGCCAGACCCTCCTTTTTTCCTCATGACTAAGTTGCAGACTGCAATGATGTCTCCCCTCAGTCTCTTCTCCAGGCTGAACAGACCAAGTGACTTCATACAGCTTCCCCTCAAGCCCCTTCACCATCTTCATTTCCCTCCTGTGGACACTCTGTAAGAGCTGAATATCTTTCTTATATTGAAGTGCCCAAAACTGCACACTATAGTCCATGCCATTGCAGAGCAGAGCCTGACAATCATCTCCCTTGACCAATAGGTGATGCTCTGCCTGATGCTCTCTCAGACATGGTTGGCTCTCCTGGCTGCCAGGGTACTGCTGACTCATATTCAACTTGTCATGGACCAGGATCCCCAGGTCCCTTTCCACAACATTGCTTTCCCTCATCTCATTCCCCAGCCTGTACCTACATCTAGGGTTGCAGGGGTAAAGAAAGCAATAAACATCTCTGCCTTGTCTCTGTCCCTGTTTGTGAGATGACCATCCTTATCCTTTAATGGGCCAAGATATTTCTATACTGCTTATTGCCAGTAAGAGATTTGAAATACCTCTTTTTAGTGCCCCCCATATTTTCTAGCCAGCTTCAACTCCAGTTAGCTTTGGCCACATGAATTTTCTCCTTAGAGCAGCAAGCAGCATCTCTGTATTTGTCCCATGTCACTCGATCTTGCTTACATGGGGCATACACCTTCATTTTTTGTCATATTCCATGAGAAGATTCCTGTTCAGTCAAGCCTGCCTTCTGCTTCATCTGCTTGACTTCTGGCACTTGGGAATTGCCTACTTCTGTGCCCTTTAGGAGGTGATGTTTAAAAAGTGACCAGCCCTGATGGACCCCAGGACCTGCAATATACATGTATATACATGTACATATATATAAATATACATATATGTACATATATGCATGTGTATGTGCACATATATATTTACAGATGAGCATTATTTCCCTGATCTGGAGCTCTGAGTAAGAAGGGAGCAGATTAAAAAATTATATAACCTATGAAGCCGGATAGATGAAATCCAAGTGAATTTATACTGCAAAGTACTGCAGACTTTGCACTTTTCAATAAATACAAAAATTACCTTTTTTTTTTTAATAGTCATGGCATTGACAATACAAATTTACAGAAAATGTTGACAGTGCAAACATCACCACACTCTTTAATTATTTTTTTTTTGCCAGAAACTAGCAGCATATAGAGAATAACTGAAACACAATTAAGAAAAATACAGCAGAGTCATGGAAGAATGATTAGAAGGAGCACATAAACACCTGTTTTGTAAATACTAAAAACTAATAAATAAATTCTAAAGCTGAATATATTAGCCTGTCATCTAAAAAAAACATTTTTCAAGGTAAATATACACATACACGATATACTTTTTCAAGTAGACTTATATGTACATATAAAAATAAATTAGATTAGGAGAGAGTATTTTCATCCATTACAAATGTATTACCTTAAAACACACAAACTGGACCTACCTTGTCAGGCCAACCTTCATATTCAGAGGCAGAGAAATACCAAATTTAAATTCAAATTTCACTATAGAAATTCTCTGTAATGCATTGGCAAGTCCTAAACTTCTACTGATTGGTACAGGACTAGGCTACAGCTCATAGACAAAACAATATTGCCATTTCCAAAACTATTTTCTTTCTGAATGTCACCCAAGGGAGAAATGTTAATGGGGAAATCATTCATTTCTATAAAGGTATGCACAGTTTTCAAGGTAACACCATCTCAAATGCCTGTAGAATACCTCAGATGTCCTATTGAGTCAAAAAATTAAAAAAAAATAAATTACATCATTAATGAAAAAAAGACCAAAAATAGCAAAACAAGAAGCAACAAAAAAGGACTTTTAAGTGAAAGTAATTCATGTTGCTCATACTTTTGGGGTATTTTACCATCTTTTGATACTTTCAGATTCAAAAAACCTTATCTAACTTAAAATTGATTAATGTCTTCCAAGATGTATATCTGAAACCTCCCAACTGCCTTTCTTCTCAAAGCTGATGAGCTATTTGCAAAGACCTGATCTATAACCAATATGACATTTTTAAGTACTTCTAGAACTCAGCTCACAATTGTTACAAACAACTTATATCAACAGTCTTAATTTCCACTGCTCTCAGTAGAGCTATCCCTTTGTTTGTCCTACCTATGAAGATAAATTAGAGTTAAGCTCCACTTTAAATTGATTATGGAAAAACAATAAAATGAAAATTGATAATTAAGATGAAATAGTAATAGCAATCATAATAATGAAAATCCTGGTACCCACCACATTGAAATCAGGACTGATCTCCTTAGCCAGCTTGACTGGTAAATCAGCTGTATTAAATTCAATATCTTCTTGAGTTGCATTTGGTTTGGTGACTACTTTATAGATGTAATATTCAGTCTTTCCTGATTTATTGAACTTCCCGATTATCTTTGCTTCCTCATGAGCAGGTCTCGTGTTGAAAAGCAGGACACAGAACACAGCAATCAAGCCAAAAATGAGGATCATTCCAAGCAACAGGGCAGATAGAGATGATAGGACAGTGATCATGATCATATGTGCCCTTGTGCAGTAACAGGAAAATTATCTCCTTCAGAGAGCTCTGCATATCTGTGCTAGCATTCTGCTGACTTGTTCTTAAACCACAGGCAACAGTTTCTGCTTGAGCATCCACTTGAGATCTACTATGTCACAATTAGTGACCCAGGGGCAGCAAACAAACCTTGCATATCAACTGTGTCCTTGGGCAGTTCCCAGCTCTTATACGTCATAGAACCATGGAACCATAGAAAAGGCATAGAAGGTACATTAAAGACATTCTGGTTCCAACAGCCCTGCCATGGCTAAACAATCCCAGCTCTCAGACTCTCCTCATAGGAGAGCTATCCCTAATGACATCAGCCATACTCCAAAGACATGATAGACCTACAATTTCCACAACAAGGAAATGAGCCAGCTTAGCTAGCTGGAATTTAGTATAAATTGGATATGCACCAATTTTAGCCTCCTTTTGAAGAAGTGCCTAGTTCACCAAAACAATATTGTCTTATTTTTAGTGTATTTATTAGTCTTGGGTTTAATACTGTCAGTAGAAAACAATTGAAAAAGTATGTATTAATATTAATGTTTAAATTGTAATATTGCACCAAGACTCCATATGAATATTTACAAATATTTGCTATTTCACAAAATCACAGAATATGCTGGGGAGGAAGGAACACACCAGAATCATTAAGTCCAACTTCTGGCCCTGCACAGGACCATTCCCAATAGTCACACCATGTGCCTGGGAGTATCATTCAAACATTCTGAAACTCTGGCAGGCTTGGTGCTGTAACCACTTTCCTGGACAGTTTGTTCCAGTGAGTGAAAAATCTTTTTCTAATACCAGACCTAACCATCTCCTGACACAGCCTCAGGCCATGCCCTCAGGCCCTGCCACTGGTCACCGCAGAGAAGAGATCAGTGCCTGCCCCTCCTCTTCCCCTCACAAGGAAGTTGTAACTGCAACGACATGACCCCTCAGTCTCCACTTCTCCAGCCTGAATAGACCAAGTGATCTCAGCTGCTCCTCATACAGCTTCCCCTCAAGGCCCGTCATCATTGTCGCCTTCCTTCGGACACTCTCTAAGCTGAATATTTTTCTTACGTTGCAGTGCCCAAAACTGCACACAGTATTCAAGGGGAGGCCACATCATTGCAGAGCAGAGCCAGACAATCACCTTCCTGGCAAAATTTTGCCTGATGGCCCTCAGGACACTGTTGGCCTGCCTAACTGCCAGGGCACTGCTGACTCAACTGGGACCCCCAGGTCCCTTTCCGTAACACTGCTCTCCGGCATCTTATTCCCTAGTCTTTACCTACATCCAGAGTTGCCCCATCCCAGGTGCAGAATCTGGCATTTCCCTTTCTTAAATTTCATGTGGTTGGTGATTGCCCCGTCCTCTAATCTGTCCAGTCTTTCTCCAGGACCTCCCTGCCTTCAAGGGAGTCAATAGTTCCTCCCAGTTTTGTGTCATGTCATACTTTTTTAGTATCCCTTCCAATCCTGTGTCCAGGTCACTTATGAAGATGTTAAGGAGCACATGGCCTAAGATGGAGCCCTGTGGAATCCCACTGGTGACAGGTCACCAGTCTGATGTTACTCCATTCACTATTATCCTCTGTGTTCAACCCATGAGCCAATTGCTCATCCACTGTATGATGCGTTTAGCCAGCTGCATTCTGCACAGTTTGTCCAGAGGGATACTGTGAGACACAGTGTCAAAAGCTTTACTGATGTCCAAAAACATTACATCAACTGGCTTGTCTTGATCAACTAGGTAGTTTACCTTGTCATAAAAGGAAATCAGATTGGATAAGCAGGACTTTCCTCACATGAAACCATGCTGGCTGTGACCAATTGCTGCATTCTCCTTCAGATGTTCTTCAATACTTCCCGGAATAATCTTCTCCCCAACTTTACCAGGCACTGAAGTGAGATTGACAGGCCTGTGGTTTCCAAAGTCTTCTATCTTGCCCTTCTTAAAAACTGGGACAATATCAGCTGGGACCTCTCCAGATTCCCAAGACTGCTCAAAATCCATCGAGAGAGGTTGTGCGATGATATCAGCTATATCTTTGAGGATTCTTGAATCCCATCAGGCCCCATAGATTTGTAGTGATCCAGCTGGAGCAGCAGATCCCACACAATTTCATGATCAACTGGGAATTGACCATTCTTGCAGTCATGGTCCTCCAGCTCAAGGCACTGAGACTCCCATGGTCCACCAACTGTGTTGAAAAGAGAGGTAAAGAAAGTGTTAAACATCTCTGTCCCTGTTTGTGAGGTGAGCATCCTCATCCTGTAATGGGCCAATGGTGTTTCTATATTGCTTATTGCCATTAAGAGATTTGAAACATCTCTTTTTATTGTTCCCCACATTTCTGACCAGCTTCAACTCCAGTTAGCTTTGGCCAGATTTCCTCCTAAGAGCAGCAACCAGCATCTCTGCATTCTTCCCATATCATGTGATCTTGCTTACACTGGGCATACACCTTCCTTTTTTTGCCTTATCATCAAGAGAATATCCCTGCTCAGCCAAGCTGATCTTCTGCCTTGCTTTTTGGGAATTGCCTGCTTCTGTGCCTTTTAGGAGGTGATGTTTAAAAAGCCCTAAAGGACCCCAGCACCTCCAGAAACATTTTTCCAGGGGATCTAACTTATTAATTTCCTGAGAAGCCTATAGTCTGCTCTCCTCCTGTCCAGAGTTGAGGCTTTGCTGGCACTTTTCCTCTTGTGAACAGAGATTTTAAACTGAATCACTTTGTGGTCACTGTGACCAAAACAGACACCAATCTTTGCTGGTAAGATCCAGTCTGTTGACAAGCAGCATGTATATTTGTTGAGAATATTTTACTGAGTTAACAATAAGAAAACCGTAACAGTTTTGTAGATATAATACTATTTTCCTTTGGTCTTACATTTGAAAATAGTGAATATAGTTCATTAACATATCTTTTGCTGAGTCTACTAGCCAAGGCAGTATCTGTAAAAAAAAGGAACTTTAAAACAATTTTCAGCTAAAGATTTGAGTTTATAACTAACTGTTTTCATACTCAGAGTATGAAATATGTAGTCTTGGTTTGTGCTGTTTTGTTTGTTTGCCTTTAGTTACCAGTTGATCTTTCTGGGTATAGACAAGGCCTCTGGAGGCACCATAGTAAATGAGACTGGCACCAACTCAAGCATGCTGAGTCCAAGGTTTGTATTTAATCTGAAAATACCTAGCTCTTTCCAAGAAATCAGAAGACTTTCATTTTGGCATTTGTCCGAGTCTTTAGGAAGGCATGCTATTATGCATGGTGTGAAGTAGAAAATTCAAGACACGAGTTTTTTGGAGGCTTTCTAGAAATAAAAGAAATCAGCCACAGCCAACCTTAGAAACACATTTTATCTGTAGAAGACCTTTAACAGTTTTATGACAACTTGAGAGTCCAGAAGCCTAAGCATACTATTATATTAGGAGTATAGAAATTTGGCAGAAAATAAACCCTCTTGCTTTCCAGATGGTCCTCAGAGATCAGAAGGGCTGGTCACATTCATGAGATCTCAGAGGCACAAATCATGTGAGCTACACTCTAAGTCTGGTCTCATTCACAAATAGCAGAGTTCACTGTTTTAACATGGGAAGTCTGATCAAGTTTAGTAAGTACTTCCACAAAAACACATTCACAGTGTGGTTTATTCTAGCAACAGATTATAGATTCTTTTAGATTGCTAGTGATAAGTTCACTAGAACTGCAAAATACATACATAACCATATATGCTTATTTTTGCTCCCGAGAATACTCCAAAGCAATTTATTTTATACCTTTAGAAGTTACAAAAAAAAATAAAAATCACCTTTTCTAGAGAAAAACTGAACTTTTAATTTTATTGGATTTTTTGCCCTCTCATAAAGTTATAAAAGAATTAGCAACTTTCTTTCTTTTTGTACATTAACATCCACATGTCCCAGTTTTATAAAGCATCATTAACCAGATCAAGTCAGCACACAATAAAAATTGAAACAAAGTGCATCTATACCAGCATTTTAGAGAATCTGAGGACTGCAGTTTAGAATTAAACTTTGTGCTTACCACCACCTGCTGCACCTTGGTTGGCACTGTGGAGTGCGCTCACCACAATCATTTTGTATAAAACTAAACTGGAAAATAGAGTCCAGGAGCATATCAGACAAGATATATTTTGTATCATCTCTAAGATGTTACAATATGGCTCAGAGGTCCTCGGGGCCAACCGTCTCCCTATACAGACCACTCCTATTAACCTACACAACTTGCTAATGGAAACATAGCCTTTTCCTCTACATACATTAAGTTACCCCCAGGTGAGATCTTTTAACATTGTAATTCTCTTGAATTGCACTGGTACCTGTTCTGCTTGATATTAAGAAATAGAGCTACTATTAAAGCACTTGTTAGAGCTAAGTGTTTCATATACTATGGTAGCTTGTAAAAATCTGTAGACAAAAATCCCACTGCCATGCATGCTTGGCTAGCTGATTTTTGCAAGCATTTGTATGTTTTAATAACTACACCTTTAAGCAAAGATGCACTGAAAATTTTTGCAAGCTGAATTTCAATCTTCTGCTTTTAGTTACAAACCTTTTCTCTTCTGGTGTAGTGCTTCATCTCTATTTTTTCAACTTAAATCAGGTATCTCTACCTTCAGCGTAAAATGTATTTTTATGCAGCAAAATTAAGAAATTTTTAGGAGAAAAATACTAATGGATTTTCTTTGAATTCATAACAGAAAACAATTTTATAATTTTCTTTCCTATGTGATTTCTTGACATAAATATGTATATAGACACATTTATTTCAAAAAATCACATTCTCTGCCATTTAATTTTTACAGTGTTCTAGAAAATACATAATGCATAGTCTAATGAAATTCAAATACTGCATCTATCTTGATGAAATTAATTATTGCAATCAGCTTGCATGATTTACTTTCTAGAAAATAAGGTAAGTAAAATTGTTATGCCTTGGTTTTCCCTTCATAATGAATAGAAAAAGACAGTATATGTTTTTACAAAGAGTGAGTCCTGCCATGATTGTTTTTGAGAAAGTAAGTGGAAGCTACTAAGTGGCTGCTGTAATTTTTTATTTTTTTTCCAAGAGAAAGCATGCCGATTCTACCTCAAAACTATATGGTAAACTATAGCTCTGTGAGGATTAGCTCTAACACGAAGAATCTGAATGAAACATTTTTAGCTCAGATTTCAAATTCCCACTGAGGAATTTCATAAGGAAAAAGTCATTTTGTATTCACAAGCCTTGGATCTTTCTACAAGAGAAGAACACTTCTCAAGTATTACGAAGAAAAATTTGCATTTGCTTTTATAAAGAGGTTTTGCTTTATCTGTGATTTCTCTTTTTTCAAGGCATCTCTTAAAGACATCATGGGAATGCATAATATTTAAATATATATCTCCATAGATTTGTGAATGGAGAGGATAAGGATAAAAAAGTAATTTATATTTTGTACATAATGACAACCCATGTTCTTGCTATAATAACCTGAACAATACCGTTTGCTCTCTCTGCCAGTACCAAACAGCAAGAATTCAGAAATTCTTGGTTCCTTCCTATGGAAGGATAAAAAGGATTTGCAAGTGTCCTTTGCATTATAAGCCTCGAGGTGAAGGCAGTAAGAAACAACTCCTGCATGGCTGTTGTTATGCATTTTTGTCCTGAATAAAATACGAATCCTGGTTCTGTTTCCCTTTCAAGAAAAACATACTGCACTTACCATGCTGATCTCAAGTCAAGTAGGTTTAACACAACTATAACTTTGGATACTCTAGAATACTGATGCCTGTTCCTCAGATGTTCAAACCTGTTTACTCCCAGTTTCAGAATTCTATAGATTTTAGAAGACCAGGTGTTGTGGTTTAGGAATGGTGCTCTCCAATTTACTACTCCCACTAATACCATGCTGCCACTCACTGCTCTTTCCCCCTCCTATTGGCAAAGGTCACAGTTGAGATAAGAAAAATTCATTAGAAACAGCAATAAGAACTGTAGCAGTAACAATATTCAAAACCAAAAGTACAACACAAAGAAATGGTTTACATGGAAATACCACAATAAACAAATACCAATTGCCTTTGCCCTGTCATGTTTTCTCCACCAAAAGGAATGCCCTCACCTAAGAATCAGAGACTCCCTTTCCCCTGCCTCTGGCAATGACATAACATGGTATTGAATGACATCAGGTTCCTGGCCACACCTCTCATGGCTATTGCAAAATTAACCCTGTTCTGGCTGAAACCAGGATATCAGAACATCACTCCAGTTCTTTTCCTTACTTCATGATTAAAAAAATATCATGGAAATAACTTGGAAGAAATGCTATTCAAGACCTCATGATAAAAGGCAATGAACATCTGGCTCCATGTCTGGTTCTCAAGTTATCTAGTTCTTTCAGCTGTCTTCATGTTTATTCTTTCTTCTTCCTATTATTGTAAAATAGTATTCAAAACATTAAAAAGTTGCCTGTAATGTTTGCACATGATGAAGACAGATGTGGTTTATTGTCAGGATGGATGTGAAATGTTAAAAAAAAAAAAAAAAAAGCGCCAAGTTCCAGTCTTTCCAGTTTCTCAACAGTAAGAGGCATAGAAAAGGTTAGAACATCTTCTCTATACCTGTAGCCTCCCAGAAATGGCCATAATTTACGCATTACGGGATACTCTACTTATCTTAATGAGATGCCATTTATTCCTGAAAAGGCCATGGAAAAGGATGTTGAAATGTTATCCCTCATAAGCTCCAGGCAGTGAAACTGAAATGAAAAGAAAGTCACTTTTCCTGGGTATCTATCTCCCTTTAAATGACTTGTGTGTTGGAAAATTATTATTGCTACACTAAATGTGTCATGTTCTACCCACAAACCACATACTACAGTTCAATATAATAAAATAGTCTGAATCTACCTTGTTTAATTGTCCCTTCTTGTATTACATAACTGTTGGTGTGTAATCAATGGGATATGCTCACTTAACAAAGAAAAATTATTTCACTTGAGGTTATGGCCCTACCAGAACCAACTACACCTCTAGTTGTATTGAAAAGTGCAATATTTAAGTCCTAGAAGAATAAGAACTTTATAAAAACGGCTCTTTATCTGTAACATAATACAGAAAAATATTTTTTCAATTTATCATTTAGAACATTAATGATATGAAGCTGGATTAGCCTACCTTTGCAAATGCTGTCTACTTCTACAGTGCCTTACAACAGAGTCATTTTCACTTGCACAGGGTCACTGCTGACCTTTTCGTAGGTACAAGATCAGCTTTTTTTATGCTTATATAGATCATAATTTTTAATGAAATTGAGTGCAAATTTCCAACAGCTTTTCTTTCAGCCAAGTCACAATATTGATAACAATAAAATATGAAATTCCTAACTTACAGAGAAACCCAGGAGAACTAACAATTAACTTCAAGAAAGCAAGAGATTATGCTTCACTACATACAAGTACTTTAAAATTCTGTTTATTACATACAAAGAATTTTAGAACTACATTTTCTCTTTGAATTTGTGGCATACAAAGAGGCTTAATGCAAACTGAGTCAGAGACTAATGTACTTCGGACACCTCTCAAGACTTACCTTGGTCTTGGCATGACTCTAACTATGTGGCTGGTAGCAAATTAACTTCAATCAGGTTAATATTTATAGAGAAAACTTCAATTAGGCATTTCATGCAATAGGCAGTATGTAATTGGCAAGAATATACCTTCTGAAGAGCAGCCTGATTATTCATAAATAAGCATTGCAATACTGCTGAAGGTAATAGATGAATATTGTGTTTTACTGGCACCAAGGCTTATAGATTCAAATAGATCACAGTGATAACACCACAGACAGAAATTAAAAGTCAAGTAAGCTTTTCACTCCATAGAAATACTTCCGCTCCAATGATGCCTTAAAAGGCTGGAAAGAACCCTCTGACAGTCCCTTTTGAGTGTTAGAAAGCAAAGCAATCTTTATTTGCAGCATACTGGGTGTGCAGGAATTATTTCCAAAGCAAGCACAATGAATTCCAGAGACTCTACAGTTTTGTACTATTATATCTAGATGTTACATCATTCGCTACACCCCCCCTTCCCAAACTGTCCCTCCCATTGTACCGCTCTTGCCACACCTCTGGGACGCCTCCAATTTTGGGACATCTTCCTCCTATCTTCTTCTTCCTCGCCTAACTTTGGGTTTTGGCACAGGACCACATCCTCTGGAAAAGTTTCAAGGCTTTTTGGGCCAGCTTTGACTACTATTATTAGATTTTATGGCTCCTTTTAAACCCAACTTCACAGCCATGGTCCTTTATCTTGCTAACATTTCTGTCTATAGAAAACTTTTAGCAAAGGTGAAAAACTACATTTTAGAAAACTAGAAAACTTGCACAAAGTTGCTAAAACCCTACATAATATAAGTAATAGGCTACAAAAGGACTACATAGTGTAGTGGTTTGACCACTTTTTAGCATTCAGGGGGGTGGATTCAATAAAGGTGACAGAAAAACTGAATAGAATGGTCAGCAGGAGAACAGCTTATTACAAGGAATTAAATTAGAGAGGTAGGGTAACCCACGAGACCCCCCAGAATTACATTGAGGGACCCCCCAACACACAAGGGAGGAAAAAAACCAAAAGAGAAGGGAACTGTTCCTTTCAGTCAAATGAATAGTTGAAAGGGGTAGGGAGGAAGGGTAGGAAAGGGTGTCTCCTTCTTTTCTCTCTCTCTTTGGGAGCACTTCTGGCCCTTTAGTCACAAACAAAGGTGAAAAACAGCCCCCTCCCTTGTCCGAAGAATACTTGCTAGCCAAATGGCTCCCGGGGTGAGAGGAATGGGTGGAATCGTGTCATGGAGGCCTGTGGCCGCTGGACACCGGGACTGTGATGCT